>JAZGTN010000058.1:1200000-1800000 GCA_037783415.1 Leptasterias polaris | reverse complement strand
CTCACCTCCGCCCCCGCCCCGCCCCCTCCCGGCCGCTATTTTCTCCGGCACTAAAAAAATCCTGGGCAGAACCCTGAGACTATACCCCCTAGTCTTTGATTTTCATGCCTGGTTTGTCCTTTTAAATCCAAGATTGTAGGCTATAAAGGTTTTTGTTCAATGTTGTTGGGTTGAGGGGCTGAGATAAACAAACCCGTTGAGCCAATTTGTTGTTGTTGCCATAGACTGTAGAAGTAGACTTTTTGCTCTGTTGCTCAATAATTGTGAATTAATGAGGAAAATAGGACATTCCTAGACCTTTATTACTCATCAAAATGTATGAGTGCAGACCCTAAAGTGCCATCGCTATTGCAAATCATCATTGTTATTGGACCTTTGAATGTTGTGCATTATAAAAAAAAAAAATTATCATTCTCTCTCTTAACAATTGTTGTAAAATTAATTCAAGACTGTGTTTGGATCATGTATGCTGTTTGTTTGGCGATCAATCCAGCGCCGCAGGCCTACTCAACTGTTTGTCCATCATGTTATTCAACAATATTGTATAAGTATATATTTTGCTCGTTTGCCGATGGATCAGTCTATGAATTGAATCATTGCAAAGTTAACGAACTGTTATTTCTAATCACACCATTCTCTTAAGCTTGTACAGTGTATGAGAGTTAATTCTTGCAAATTTGAATCTTCAACCCTGATCAGAAAGCTTTTTTTCTGGCCATTGTATTCAATCCATTAAAGTACTTGCTAAAAACACGTACTTATATACTACCTTCAACCATCAACACTTACTTTTGGGGTATGCACGGTCTGACGAGTTCACAAGGATAATCAAGATTTAATTTTTGTGTACAGGTCTCCAGTTGTCTACGGTGCTGGTTTGCTGACCGAAAGGCAGACGTTGAGCTCCCAAACTTCACCGTTTCATAGTCAACAAAGGAATCTAATATTGACTCTCCTGGGAAAAGGAAAACAACAAATGTAAGTACATTAGAAAAACTTTGCGGCTCAAAGCAGACTTTATCAAACTTATTTTTTTTAAAGCAAGTTTTTCAAAATATGCATGGGTATGAACATGTGTTGTAAGATTACATAAGACCTTGTACAGATGTGCAATCTTTGTAGATTAGAGCATCTGAGTTGGTTTGTTTATTTTTTCAACACCAATCATCTGTACATTGTGGCAAATTTTTTTCGTTTCAGTTTTGGATATTTTAGATAAACTTGAAAACTTTTTAGGCGTCTTGTCAAAACCTCCAAGCTGTTCGAGGCTGCAGCCTTTCTGTGGAATTCCGCGGACTTTTTAATCCGTTGATAACAAAGCAACCCGTAGCAACTGGCCAGGTCCGCGGCCAGAACGGTTCATTTACATGTCAATAAACATGAATATTCCAGCGGCTCCGCGGAGTGACCGGTCGACTGCTGTGAAGTCCAGCTTATTTAAATATCAATAAGCATGATCACCACGACAGCTCTGTGGACTCGCTGATCGGCGGATCTGCTGAGGAACGCGGTTCGTAAACAAAGGTTTTAATTTTGCAGGGCAAAAAAGTAAAGTGAGGGTAGATTCCAAAAATGATGCAAAAAGATATTATCTCCAAATCCATGCTGGTATTATAGTTGGTTACATGACTAGTACATAAAGTATTCCAAGAAATGGTGTTCTTTATTCACAGCTTCGACTGACTAAAGTTTCACGCAGACCCAAACATACAGACCCAAACATCTGTCTGGCCAAGGTTTTACCTAAAAAAAGTCCTGATTGGCAGAAGGATAGGTGTGTTTGTATTTTCAACCAATCATATTGTGTTTTATATCAATCTGTCGGGAATTTTGTTTTCTACCCCGAAGTCTTCGTAATTTTCGATGAGCTGTCAGCTGTGTGTCAATGCTAACCTTTAGCGCATTCTGCGGAGTTGCACAATTTGCATATTGCGCACCGATTTTGCCAAATCAGTTAAAGGTGCCTTGTGGGCAGAGCGCAATATGCAGATGTCGCAAATCTGCAGAATGCGCTCAACCAACCTCAACTGTCCTCACATGCGGTCCAAAATCATGTGGCTCTGAATTCATGCATTATATATAGGTTGGTTGATCGCATTCCACAAATTTGCGCCATCTGCGTCGAGCGTGCATGGTGCTCTGGTCTTGTCGGCACACACGGCCTGTCCGCTTCCAAGACGATGATATTCATGAGTTGAAAATTTATTATTCTTGGAAAGCACAGCCAGTCCGCGTCCAAGCTGCTGATGATATTCATGACCTGAAAATACTACTATAAATTCATCAGACTTATTGTTATACCAACAATAGCGCCCAGCAAGGATAGCTCATTAAACTTTGCCATGCTTTAACGTACACGGACTTTCTTCCGCTGACTGTTTGCTGTCCTTAGCAGTGTTCTCCACAGACTCAAAGGGATATGCCGCACAGTGATGATCGGATAGCCTACACGTGCAATTTCCAAAACGAAAAAAAAATAAAATTAAAAAAAAATTGTTTTTGGACGATCTTATCCCCTAATTTCTACCCTTAATAATACTTTTTCCATCAACAACCATTTTCATGGATTTGTGATTAGAGGTTCCGTTGTTTAGAACTTCGTTTGCAATAAAATCATTGAGATTCAATGATCGTTTAACAATGCACGGTACGTTGAGAACAAATTCAATGAACTTTGCCCCGAATCGCCCTCTATCAATGTTTGAATATTCTTCAAGGCTGTACATTGTACCAATCTGCAGGCATGCGGCACACTGTGCGGCAATTCTTTCTCTGCTCGTAAACGTGTGCAAGCTCTCTTATGAATATGGTAATTATCAACAACAATCAACAGCGTGCGGAATGTTGGTTAGCTTGGACTTTGGACCGTGGTGTTGTGTATGCGCTTTGCATGGACTACCGACCGGTGGGCGACCGAACGTTGTTGGGCCTGGGCCGATGCACACGCAGTGAATACTCGGCAGTCAGAACCATGTGGTTGTGTGTGCATCATGTTTTAACGTTTGTATACTGAAATGAACGATCGCAGTTCCAATGCTGCAGTTTGGAAGTCGGGCATGGCTCGTCGGCTACTCGTTTGATCGTATTAAGTGCAGGCTAAAAATAGTTTGTCATGTTAACAACCGTTTGCTTCTCCAAACGGCTCTTTTCAGAGCCAACTTTTTACATTGCATACATGTAAGAAAACATAACTTATATTCAACACTTGTTGCTTTGTTTCTATTTTTTCTATTTTATCATTGAAATACATTATAGACCCCTTGCATACCGCGAAACGCTACACGGATGCTGAGGTCACACGTACGTTTTTACGCACAAAGAACACCTATCGTCCAATGATCTGCCTCCTTTGGCCTTAGTGAGGGCGCTTTTTTAGAGTTTGACGTCATATGCAAGGGGTCTATACTTTCTATATTAAATTACTCACATCCATTTTGTGTTTGTACCAAAGGTGGATGTCTACCCGTTTCAGACCTTTGGCATAGCAGCCAGCGACTGGGCAGTCTGCCAGCTTCCTCTCGTATGTTTTCTTTCTGCTTGTTTTGGGTTTGGTGATGGGCTCGCTTTTAGGTAAACAAAACGTTTTATCGTAATTATTATGTTATTTAAGCTGGATGAACATGCAAAGCTGGGCTCAACTTCATAGTATATTTATTTCAGCATTTTATTCTACAGATGCTTTAAAAAGAGTATTATGGGCTTTTGGTGTATCCAAAGAAATTAGACCCTCCATGATATTTTATCATGCAGCAAAATCAAACCCTCACTGTTGGTGGAAATATCGATTTTTAAGGTATTTTTTTGTAATGCACCAAAGGTGAACTAAGCAATAAATATAATGATTTGGTTGAAAAAAAAGATATTATGTCACATTATTGATTATGTCAAAAATAAAAACAAGTTTTCAAAACTTTACAGAAAATACTGAAATTATGGGGAAATGCTATTAAAAAAGACTGGTCCTTAGTGGTAGGGTTAAACTTGATGAGAGTTCATGATTCCATGTACAACCACAGGCCTGCTTTGATCATGACAACACAGCCCTTTATTAGCGATTGAAAAATTGGCGACAACAAGGTCTTAAAGTGGCCATTTATAACCAGCAATAAATGATCAAGTCAAAGGTGGGGGCTTTTATCGAACAGCAATGACCCTGCAAGATTTTCAATAGCCATTTACGACAGAGTGACTACTTTTTTATTCCCTCTCACCCTTTTAGGTAAAACAGTGGAAAACTTGTCTTTCTGCAAATATTTGTCTCTGTATTCAATTCTGCCATGTACAATGTACTCCGGCCATTTCCTCCAAAGGTCAATTTGCATGTGAGACTCAGCGGTTGCACTTAAAGTTTGTGCACGCACTGATAGATTTTACGATAAGTACTGCATGTATTGATTGTTTTATGCCCTATTAGCGCCCGCATAAGCTTCCGCGCCAAAATGCATTCTATGAAATCAGAATGCTCTGTAGCCAATAGACCGATCCATTAAGCCCCGCCTCCTTACGAGTTGACCAATCACAGCCGCGAAACCCGATCAACATTAGTGCAAAGATCACCAAATGGTGATCAGATTTCGCGGTTGTGATTGGTCAATGAGAAATGGGCGTGGCTTAATGGATCGGTCTATTGGTCTTAAACAGCTCAATGTATGTTTTTATCAGCCGTTTATTATAAGTTGAACATGGTCAATTGACCACCTTTTTAACCGATCATATCTAAACTGTGTGGAGGATTAAAGTTCTCATTTCTGAGTGGCCATGAACCATTATTTTGTTATGCTTTTTTGATGTGATAAAATGCATTATTAAACACAGAAGCAAAGTAAGGAGTACTGTTATCCGTCATGGTTTAATTTTATGAAGCTGCTTTAAAAGCAGATTCATAAATACCCGGTCCGGACAGTTTATCAATTTTGATTTGGCCATGTTTAAAGGTGTGGTGTATGCAGTGTGAATTTACTTGTAGTAACAAATTTAGTACAAATTATTATTCTCTTAGATGATTGACTGTGAGATGTTTTTGTTTTGCTGTTAGTATGATGACAATCGATATACCCTATTTATCTGTACTTTGCCTTTGAAGTAGAGTGATAACTATGAAGTTAAATGTACTTACTTTTGTCTCACCTTCCCCAGCACATGAATTTGCTTCTTTGCATCAATGATCTTGTGCTTCTTCTTGAGGTGTTGGGCGAGGTGGAGGTATTTGGTCCCCTCTTTGCAAAGTGGACAAGTCGTCACCGTTTTCACGAAGAGCCACGTATGTCCAAACGCTTGATTGAGATAAACATTTTACGCTATGCTTGGCTTAAAACTGCAAAATCTGCAATACTATAGCCACGGTTTGCAGTTATAAACATCTCATATGATTCTGTATAAGTTTATCCTCTCCATTGACTAACTAATTTCGTAAAATATATTTGCTAATTGCCATAGTAATTAGTCAAAGATACGTGGCTCTTCGTGAAACCTAAAAAGTGAGATGACCTACTTAAACACCCAACTGGATAACGTATTAAACATAGGAAAGTGGCGCGTGTGTCACGTGACCACGCGCGCGTAAAGATAGGTGGCTCTTCGTGAAACCTGAAAAACGACTTTTGCTACATTTTACGCTCTTCTGTTACAACGTATTGCAATGCATTTTCAGGGCCGATGGCTCTTCGTGAAAACGCAAAATGCTTTTATTGAGATAAAGGCCCCTACTGAAATAATCAATAAATTGTCAAAAAAGATACGTGGCTCTTCGTGAAAACGGTGACGAAGTGTGATGAGCCACTCTGTTTGACTGTTAATAAATAAAAATAGGATCATAAGTGTATCATTTTGAGTAGGTTTCTGATGGTGCAGTATACACAATTATAAAACATGTTGAGAAAGTAGGGCCAAGATTATTTTAGCAATGTTTGGCATCACACAACTTTAAACGATAGTGTTATCAGTATTTTTTATTGGCAAACAATTTTGAATATATTTGTGATCATTGACAGTATTGAAATAAAAATGTTTACCATATTACTATGTTTTGGTAAAGTCACCGCTGTATTGCGCTGTGATAACGGCGACTATTTAACAAAACAAGCGTCGCCAATTAATATTAATAAAAATACTTGAAAAGTGGCTTATATAGTGCTCAAATCCATCACTCAGTGATGCTCATGGCGGTCTATCATATTGTAGCACTTTACCACACCCGATGGGCCTCTCAAAGCAAGCGCAGTTTTTTTCCTGCAAGGTATGTGGAGCTATGTTTTGAAGTATACAACCCTTTCCCTTTTTGTTTTTACAGAGCCCCATGTAATGGCTTACAAGGTGCTGGCACAATGTGCAGCCAATCAAACCAGGAACACCGGGGCGAACCCCTTTTTCTTTAAGAAGTGCACAGAGTTCGTTTACGTGCGTTACACAACGCATGGGACCTACGGCTTGAATTTGAATCCAAAGGACGCAGAAACACCAGAGCTTTATTTCGGTGCTCTTAACTTTGAACCTTCTTTGCAACCGGACAAGTGTGCGCCACTCTCTTGGACTGTTCCTCAATAGAAAAAGAAGTAAGCATGATACACAGGGCAGGTTATATCTGAAAACGAAATTGTATTTAAAGTCAAATTCATATGATGCTTTGAGAGGGCAGGCCATTTTCATTGTGGAAAGTCTATGGGAAACTTTTGAAGGGGCAACCGAGGCTATGTCCTCCGTGTAATTTTTCTTCAGATTCAAGAAACATTTTAACATTGTGGCATTATGATTGTCCTTGCAACACATCTTTATGCAAAAACCTACCTGCTCATGGCATCATGCCTTACTGATACATAATTTAAGAATGATGCTTTTTAAAACTTACTTGCTTTGACCTTTCTTTCAGCTGGCTTGGATATGTTCTCTTTATTTCGTGGCGTCTTGAGCTGTAAAATGTGTCAGCATCATCATCTACGGCTGTTTCTCCCCACTACATGCATTTTGCCTGTCTCTATCAGTCTCCTCTTCCTCTTCTGGTATCCACTCATCATCGTCATCACCATCATCTGTCTCCCTCGTCTCCATCCTCATCGCTGTCATTCTCGTCTTCATCCTCATCGTTGTCACTCTCTTCTCCATCCTCATTGTTGTCACTCTCGTCTCTATCTTCATTAACTTCTGCCTCTTCTTCATCACAATCTTGGCCGACACCCTCCTCTTCATTTGCACATACCTCCCCGTCACTATCCCACTCTCTAACTTCTCTTTCTGCTGCTAGCGCTGTAGCTTCCCCTCCTCCATTCAATGGTTCTTCATACATCTCACCAGTACCCCCATTACTCATGCTGTTCAAAATTGAATATGCCTACAGAAAAACCGATGAAACAATTCTCAATAAAATAAATGCTGGGTCCTTATTATTTGCTTTCCAGGGGGGGGGGGGGGGGGGGGGGTGCTGTTGTTGCTACGGTGACCGCAGTCAAAACATAATCTTATGAAATTTGAAAATCATTGGATCTGGTCTGGGTAGTGTCTTAATGACAACAGACAACACACATGTTTGGTCCACACTTTAGAAAGGTTCAATAAAGTTCATTTAAAAATATATATATTCAGTAAAAGTAATCAAACCAATTTTGCAAACAAAACTCAAGTTAAATTCAGTAGTTAGTCCGAGTTAGTTTTGTAGAATTTTACCATAAATACTGCTGGTTGCATCATTTTAGATATTATGACAAAAGCATTGAGTTGCATACTTTTTTTTTTTAAGTGCATGGTCTTCCAAGCCGAATGAATGCAGACATAAATGTTTTTCCTTATTCCAAGAATGGACGTATGGTGACCACAAATTTATCTTCAAGCAACTTGACGCGCAGCTTAATATAGTGCAATTGTGCAATACTTTGGGTGAAATTTGGTTTAGTATCACACTTTTTGTTATGGATCTACCAATCAAAATCTTGTTTGCTTGATGATAGTTTTTAGGGTTGAAAAATCTGTTTCTACTGTAGTATATAGGACATACACTTGCATTTTGCTGGCTGGCCATTCTGCTGGCTGGCCATTCTGGAACATTCAGTAACCTAAAAAATAAACATATTAAGAGAAGAACAAAAATCAATTGAGGGGGGTTGGGGCTTTACATGAAATTCTTAGTGCCATTCCTTAGAACAATCTATGTTTGTATTTCTCAGTCACTGTAATTTTGGGTGTAGGTCTGGATTGTAAAATTTACAAAAAACGGAATTACCAACATTTTAAATTAAAACAGTCTTGGAATTACTTCAAATAAACATTCCTACATTATTTTCACTTCACATTAATTCCTTTGCTCTTTGTATGAAGCAAATTACTAAAACCAAGCTGCTGTCATATGAGCAAATGTATTGGTCCTTGTTTAATTGTTGTGAGAAATTTCACCCAGCTGTGTTACTGAAATGAATGAGATTAACACTGTAATTAGGCCTTACTGATTGATTTGTTTATCAAGCATACACCAACAAAGGTGGTGTTATTAGTTATCACACAAGTACGAGTGGATTACAGAAAAATATAGTGCTTCTGCGCCCCCATATCCACTCTGAGGCTAAGGCCGATTTGGATATATGGGAATGTGGATGCACTGTATTTTCCGCATTCAACGAGCGTGCATGTGTTATTAATGAATACATTATCTTCAAGCAAACTTGACGCGCAGATTAGTGCATTACGCGATGTTGGAACAGCTATACGTTTTGGGTATACTTGGTTAAAATAGCACAATACGCAAGGTGTGATATGGGCCCTGTGAAATAGGTTTACATCACATCCCTTGTTGCTAATTGCTATGGGTCAAACAATCAGAATTGAGGATTCAAGTTTGCTTGAAGGTAAATGCTTTCTCATCGATTAAAAATATGAAAGTGTAGTTGAAGATTACTTGATTATTTCCATTTTAACATACATTAAAGTTGAAATTTTTAAGTCCAATTGCAATTTCAATTATAATTAATTGTAGTTGTTATGTCAAATGATTATTACCACTCCCTGATATAAATAGCCATGATGTATGATTGGTGATTACTCATATTGACAATTATTGACATGTAATGGGTGCGTGTGTACAAAATAATATATTTGTGTAAACTTCGAAATGGACCAGTGGACAAAAGCTTGACTTCGAAATTGACCAGTTGACAAAAGCTTGACTTCGAAATTGACCAGTGGACAAAAGCTTGACCTTTTATTAACTGTGTTATCCTCTGCAATTTGTTGTCATCGCCTGTGTTATTAAATTAAAAATACTGTGTTTTTAAGTCAGTCAATAATAGTTAATTCATGCTTAAAGCTATACTGCAATAACTTGAACTTCAAATTTATTTCTTTAGTTTCTTTCTACTTATGATGGTCAACAATAAAAGTGTGAACAATTTAGAGTTGCTATTTCAAAGACTGCTGTACAATAATAAACACCCCACTCACTAAGAGTTACATGATAATTACAAGTTAAATTGTAATCAATAATTGCATTTTAATAAATATCTCTTGGTCTTTTGGTGTTATTAAGACGGCATTTTTTAAAGTTGAGTATTAATGATTGTCATTCGTATCACAACATTGTGTTGGCAAATTACTATTTCTTGTTACGCTGTTTTTCTTTCTAATTCGCTTTTTAATAGGGCTGTGATTTTGTTTACAAAGTAGACTATTGAAATGCTCAGTATTATTATGGCTTGGTATGCATTATAACCCTTAAAATTGATTATAATTGTATTTATGTCACCCGATCTACTAATTTATGTTAAATGTTCAGTAAATTGCACTTCTGTGTTGCTTATTAAATAATTATTTAAAAAAAGGAATTCCAAGCAAATTTATTTCAGGCTTGACGTGTTGTATTTATTACTTTTTGTGTGAAATTATGGAGTACAAACTAGTCCTTTTGACAATTTAAAAAATAATAAATATAAACAGTTTTATAAAATTTGGTATTTCCATGGTATAACCTTGAGAAAAAACAAGCAATTAAGTTTTATATTCAGCCTTGACATGTTTTGTGTGTGTGTGGAATTATTAGCCTTTTTCTTTTTGGCAATAAAGATATTGTTTTACTGATATTGTAATTCCATGCTATGACCATGTCTTTATCATTTTGTTACACTTTTAGTTTTGATTGTAATTCCACCCTGCAAAACTTCAAACCCTACCTCGTAACCATGCAGAACCCTTCACCTAACGATACTTATTTATATTTAATTTGTAATGGAAAGCCTTTCGGCGACTTTACTAAAAAACGGATTGTAAAACATTGTTTTGTATATTTTTTTGTGACCCTCGGAATGAATAGAGGCTGGTTACGGCATTCAGGATTTCCTTAAGCTGGTTTATTTGAATAAGTCAAATGTAATCTAAGAAAATGAGACTTAAGGATATTACTTACTGAGTGGCAATTAATCTAAGTTGTATTAAATATGAAACGTTAAATAAGATATAAAAAGATCATTACCTGTTGGGTGAAGAGCGAAACATGTCTTAACCGGTCTTCGGCCCAAAACAGAATGATCTTTAGCGGGGAGCCGCCTGAGGGCGCTTGCCATGACATTCCAAGAAATGATTACGTAATAATTAAATTTAAAGTAGGGGTTTACTTCGCAACCGTCGTCACATTATTCCCCCCTTTGAGAAAATGTTGTCCTCAACATTTCTCTACATGCACTGTATTTACAGGATTATGCATTAACTTTGTACAGAAAAATAAACTTAACACATTTACTGCCTTAGTAAACAAATGAAGAAAATCAGTGTTCATAAAAGAACACAATTAGAAATCCTTGAAATCTCCACTGAACAGTGTCTTTTTCTAATATTCTGAGAAATTGTTGAACACGTTAAGTGTACATACAAACTTCAATTTTATGATGAAGTCGCTATAAAAAATAAAAAATACAAGTTATCTTTCTTCGCATACTTGTTTTCAGTAGCCAAACAAATTTCTTCACTTGTTACGGCAGTTGTAATAAACCATATTATCATAAGTCAATATTTACAATGCATTTCGACTAGGGAAATTTAGGTTGGACTGTGTTGTTGCAGAAGGAGTCTGAAACACACTTTCTTTTCGAGTTTCAGCCATCTTTGGATCCTTCCACTTTTCAAACAGTACTCGTCCACGGTTAAGCTTAGACTGCTTTGACTGATTTTGGACTCTGTGTTGTTTTGTTTGTCCAAAGTGGTCATAATTCAGTCTGTTGACGGGCAGTCTGAGTCTAGTTGGCCTTTGGCTTGGGGGTGAGAGGTAAGATATAGAGCTCTCTGTGTTGTTGGTTTCATCCGAACTTTCAGTTGTGCTGACTGGGGTTAGTGATGGATGTGAAGAAGATGTGCTTACTCTATTCTCTGGAATATGCAATGGAGGTGATAATGACGGAGATGAAGTACTGAAGTAGTCTGGTCGCACATTTATTGTGACTGGGGTGAGTTCTGGGGCGGTGATAAAGAAGGAGAAGGTATGTGATGTGTTTCCACAGGTAAGAAGGCGATGTCAATCTCCTCATCGTCACTAGAACTTCTTTCATTTCCTGATGGGGGTTTTGATGACTCTTGTTCATCTCCCTGTTCATCTCCCTGTGCATCTCCCTGTGCATCTCCCTGTGCATCTCCCTGTGCATCTCCCTGTGCATCTCCCTGTGCATCTCCCTGTGCATCTCCCTGTGCATCTCCCTGTGCATCTCCCTGTGCATCTCCCTGTTCATCTTCCTGTGCTGTTTGTTTGTCTGCTCCGTTCACATGCGTTGCTTCCTCTTGTATGTTGTCAACGTCAATCGGGAGAAACATACAAGGGGTCAGCAAATTTCTGTGGATGGTCCTTTCTTTACCATCGCCGAGCGAACGGACAGTGTAGACAGGTACGTCCAAGTGTTTAGAGATGACAATGTAAGGTTGCAGTTCCCATCGGTCTACTAGTTTACTTGTTCCAATGAGGTGTTTGTTCTGAATGAGTACTCTGTCACCAATTTGGAGAGGAGCTGTGTGTGTACCTCTGTCGTATAAGCGTTTTTGTTTTGCCTCTGCTTGTTTGACGAGATCACTTGCCTTTTTATAGGCGAACTGAAGTCTTCCTCTGAGTTGCGCTATGTATTCTTCGTAGGATGGTGAGTTGCGCTATGTATTCTTCGTTTGCTTTCAGACCAAACATCAGATCTACTGGTAAATTTGGGTATCGACCAAACATTAGGTAGAATGGGGCGTATCCGGTAGAGTCATGACGAGTTGAATTGTAGGCATGAGTCATTACACCTACAAATTGTTTCCAGTTTTTCTTTTGCTCAGTTTCCAGAGTGCCAAGCATATTCAGAAGTGTGTGGTTGAACCGTTCAGTAAGACCATTTCCTTGCGGATGATAGGGGGTGGTCCTCTTTTTGATGCCTGAGATTTTGCAGAGCTCTCGGATAAGCTTACTTTCGAAGTTTCTATCTACCTTGGTCGGCATGTAGTCGGACTGGAAAGCCATAGTGTTGGATTATGTTTTCCCAAAGAACTTTAGCAACTGTGTCTGCTTTCTGATCTCGGGTCGGAAATGCTTGTGCATACTTGGTCTCTTACGACAAGTATGTTTTCAAAACCTCCCTTACTTCGCTCCAGCTTGAGATAGTCTATACATAGCAGCTCCATTGGTTCTTTGGTGTTGATGTTGACCAGGGGTACTCTAGTTTTCGAGGATGGGGTTTTTCTGAGGCAGCATCTTTTACAGCGTTCGCACCATTCCTTTACATCTTGTGCCATCTTGGGCCAAAGAAACGGTTCCTCACCATATCATATCAAGTGTTCTTTCATACCCAAGATGACCAAAGTCATCGTGAAGGTGTTTCATTACTGTGGCCTTGTACTGTTGTGGTAGAACTAGTTGTTGAGTTGATGTCCCATCTTGTTTTTGTATCACTCTGTGCAATACACCATCTCTCATGTGAAGCTTGTTCCATTGCTTCAAGTTAAGAAGACAACCATAGAGTTCCCGAGTCCTTTCTGCTTGGGTCGGTTTCCTTCCCATCTCCAAATAGTATAGAGTTCTGGAAATATCAGGATCTGTCCTTTGAGCTGACACAAGGTAATTCATCGGCAGAGAGTTAGTATACAACAATGAAAACAAAATAATGCTAGCATACAGCACTGTGCAAGCAAGCAAACAGCATTACCTCGAATTGGGCTTTACCGGCAACGGTTTTTTTAGGCGTTACTTCTGTATTGCATCACGGTACTGTGAGTAGCAACTAGTGGTCTTTCTGTAGTGATGGCAAGTGTAGAACGGGAGGTCGGAGGTGGCATGAGATGCAGAAGCTTCAACAGTCTGACTTGTACCTGCAGAATGGGAAAACAAAACCCGCCAAACTACAACCGCATTATTTCAACGACTAACAACCAATTTATGCAAGCGAATGCTTGTACTGTGTAAGGCTGAATTAAAACCAAGTAAAACTACCAACTCATAATTTCTTCCAAAAAAATTGCAAAGTATGCACTAAAATAGTGTTTCAGCACATGGATCAATATGCACAGACATTTTGTACTAAGACTTTTGGTCTCAGGTGAAGCGTTGAAACACAAGTATTGCCACACTCTTTTATATGTATTTAAACAATTTCAAGGGAAACCTTTTTAAATTTTGACAAATAATGTTGCCAATGAGTGTTCAGTGTGTCCATATACTGATGAGTGGTGAAGCGTAAAAACCCCTACAACAATTTGTCTAAAATTGTATTGGACACTAAACTGTATCCTTAATATTTTTGTGTAGGGCACAACAATTTCAAATCTGGTATGAAAATAAAGTATACCACCACCACCAAGTCCACTCAAATGTTCAAGATGAAATGTTCATGTTGGTCAAGTGTAGCGAAGATACCACAGCTGTACTTGAAATTAAAACTCCAAGTGTAAAAGACTCCCAGATATAACTTGAAAGGTAGTGTCTACAGCAACACAGTTGAAACTTGGGGAAGAACCCAGAACATCCACTGGCATGGCTCCCAAAGCAAAGTGAGTTTCAGCGAAGCACATAGAAGTGTAAAAGACTCCCAGATGTACAATAAAAGGTAGTGACTGTCGTTTGTAAAAAAATTACTTTTGGCGACTGCCGACTACGCCATTTTTATGTAACCGAAGTGGTTGGTACGGTTAAATTTCTAGATGCCAAGAAAGTCACAGTTGACACGCGTTTTAGTTACTGCATAAGTTTATTATTTTAATTGCAATTTCTGAAAAGTTGTATTTGCAATTACTAATGCAATATATATATATAAAAACGACAATTGACAGTCACTACAAAATTGGAGGACCTAATAATATAAGGTACAAACAATATAAATCATAATTAGACAATGATTTAACAATGGTCCACATGAAGTAAAGCTCTGTATTCTATATGTACAATTCATTCATTATTAAATTCCAATATTCCATTACTTTCATCAACGGCAAAATGTTAAGTGTTGACCGTAAGAATATTAAAACATCTACTTCAGCCAAATGGCACATACCTAATAATAAAAGCCCTCGGCTCTTGCAAGGAAGTTGTCCTTAGCACAGGATGAACAAGAGATAAAAGTAGTTCTGTAAAATAAATTATTCACAAGAAATAGTAAATAATAGTAGACATTTAGAAGGACAAGTATATTTAGCCAAACCTAGATCCCTATATTATTTTTATGAAACCGTGGTTAATTAGTGACTAAAAAGGCCATAACCATGTCTTAAGGCCTGGTTATTTAAGTTTCGGCAAATAATAGTCGAGATTACTTGAAGCCGATTTCCAAAGGAGTAAAAGTATCTAGTCCGTACAGGCTACATGAAAATTGTTTATGAGAGCACATGTTTAGCCTTAACCAAACGCAAGGAGAAATCTAGTGACAAAGTGGAGAATTGTCGTCCACTAAATGTGTACATAAAAATGCTTTTGGTTCTATGAAATAAGTAGAACATCCTTTAATATTAATAAGGGTACTCACCAGCTGTTGCAGCCTCTGCCTCTCATGCCTTAACTCTAGACCTTGAAGGTTCAACTATGAAAAAGGAACCCAACCAGCTATGGCGCCGTAGTTCAGGAAAACTTACTGATAGACCCTTACAGAAATGTCCCATGGGAATCCCATGGGAAATTTTCCCATGGGATTCTCATGGTGAATTGGGCATGATGAACCCATGGTGATATCCCATGGGAATACCCATGGGGTATCCCATGAGAAATCTTAAAAATATCCCATAGGATCCCATGGGGTCCCATAGAGGATCCATGGGAATCCCATGGGGAACCCCATGGGATCCCATGGGGAACCCCATGGGGATCCCATGGGGAACCCCATGGGGATCCCATGAAGGATCCCATGGGGATCCCATGAAGGATCCCATGGGGATCCCATGGGGTCCCATAGAGGATCCCATGAAGGATCCCATGGGGATCCCATGAAGGATCCCATGGAGGATCCCATGGAGGATCCATGGGGATCCCATGAGGATCCCATGGGGATCCCATATGGAGGATCACATGGGGTCCCATGGAGGATCCCATGGGGTCCCATGCAGGAATTTAGTGTTTTGGCCGATTTGCCATAGTTTTACTATGCAAAATAATTTTGTAGTAATACTATGAAACAAATAAGTTAAAAAACTGTGTTTTCAATCTCATTTTACTATAATGTGTTTTCAATCTCATTTTACTATAATATAAGGGCAATTGTACTGCAGTTTTATTTACGTTTTAAACTTAGGAAAAACTAGTTTTATTATAATGGTGATTGAAGAGGACAGTAAGTTGTGGAAGTTACAACACCACAGGATTAATCTCTTTTTGGAATGTTTATCTTAGGCAAGTAGCCCAAACCCAATGCTGGTCTTGTGAGAAATGCCACCATGCTCCATTGCTGGGCTTCTGTTGATGGTGGTGATGATTTAGTCACATTCCTCAGAGAGAGAAGCACAAAGAACTGTAAAGGAAGAAATAGGAAATATATTTGTAAGAAAAATTAAAACATTTGCCAAAACTATAGTCTGCGATGGTACAGACATGGCAGCATAACTTAAATCAGTACCATGCCCAAACCATGTGACCATGAAGTTATTAAATATAATTAATTTTAACTATGGCAGTCAAAATTTTTTAATTTTGCGCTAATCAGTTAAGGGGTTTTAGACAACTAGGTAGTTACAACCGATTTGACTTGGGTACGAGGTAACCTGGGTACGATTTGAATTGGGTACACGTTTATAGACCCAGCTACTGATGCACTGCCACTACGCAGTGCACCCGTTTAATTACGAGAGTGTTCTTAGACGTGGATTGCGATGGATGGGGTTTAACCGATCGTTGACTTAAAATCTATCAATTCGTGAGTACAACAATTTACAAACAATGCCTGATTTTGCATCTTTGACATATCGAGAAGCCAGTCGGCGTTTTTTAAAGCTATTTTGTTGGGTCTTTTTGTCATTTGGTTGGGACATTTTTTGTAGCTGGATGTTTAAAAAAAATCTAGTAAATTGAAGTTTTCCATCGTACCGTTTGTACAAGTGTTTTTTGCTGGGGATCGCTAGGACGACCGCCGCAGATGTCAACATTTTGAAAAAAAGTCTGACACTATACAACCATCCCCCTACATTACATACACCAACCTGACATACCAAAAGTACTTGTTGTAGTTGTACATGTACATTGTTACAAGAAAACTTAAACTATACTCGGTTCTTAACTAGACATAATATTTTATCTGATACACAGTATGGGTTTAGGGAAAACCATTCAACATGTCATGCTATTTTACAATTGATAAATACTATTATTACTGGTCATGAACAGTCTTCTCATACTTTGGGAATTTTTCTGGACCTCTCCAAGGCATTTGATACAATTGATCATGATATACTTTTGGGTAAACTCTCCTTTTATGGAATTAGAGGGATTGCCTTGGAGTGGTTCAGAAATTATCTCACTAATCGTAAACAATTTGTACTCTTTAAAGATAACCAGTCTTTACCTAAAGAGTTGGTTTGTGGAGTTCCTCAGGGATCCATTTTGGGACCACTTCTTTTTTCTATATATATTAACGACTTTGAGAAATCTTCTAGTACCTTGTCATTTATTTTATTTGCAGATGACTCCAATTTATTTTATTCGCATAACAATTTGGGTACACTGGTTAACGTCATCAATACAGAACTCATTAGTGTTTCTAAATGGATTAAAGCCAACAAATTATCCCTCAACATTGATAAAACTTGTTTTATGTTGTTTAGCAATACAGCCAGTTCAATTCCTACTGATATTTTGTACGATAATTATCCTGTTAATCAAACCAACTGTACTAAATTTCTGGGTCTTTTTATTGATGAAAAATTATCATGGAAATGTCATGTAAATTATCTATGTAAATTAATTTCAAGAAATATTGGTATTATTAACAAATTGAAATATTGTTTTCCCTCTGATATTTTGTATAATATTTATAATGCGTTAATTTTGCCTTATATCTCCTATGGTATTCTGGCCTGGGGCAACACAAGCTCTTGTCTTTCTAATAGAATTTTTGTTTTACAGAAAAGGGCATTGCGTGTTATTGACCGTGCAGAATTTAGAGCTCATTCTAATCCATTGTTTTTTAACCACAATACTCTTAAAATTAATGATATGTATTCACTCCAGCTAGGAATGTTTATGCATCAGCTTGTTGCTCATAAATTACCTAATTCGTTTGAACAAATGTTTGTGACTAATGCAAATATTCATCAATATTATACCAGACAGTTTAATGATCTCCATGTTCCATTTATACATACTGCTCTTGCAAAGAAATTTGTCATTTATCAGGGTACAACGTATTGGAATTCACTAAGTCAAGCTCTAAGAAGTATTAGTAGTCGTTTTTTATTTAAGAAAAAACTTAAGCTTCTGCTTTTGGAAAAATATTGTTCTCAATAATAATTTTAATTAGCTGTGATAGATTCATTGTATGATCCCCTGTCTAGGTTTTTCTTGTACTTGTTTTTGTTATGTCCAGTTTGTGTTGGTCCTTGTTTATTTTTTGTGCAACTTAAGTTTACTTCTGTATTGTTAAATGTAACCTGAGTAATCTTTATTTATTTTGACATAATTACTTTCTTTCTACACATCAAGGGCCTTTCCACTCGACAAGCTTGCTTTTTGGAGAAGCCCGCCGCTTAATCGTATATGTGTTTTTTTAATACCGTCTGTAAATCTTTTTTTTTTTTTTTGATTAAGTGGAAATAAATTGATTGATTGATTGATACTTAAAACACTTACCAAATCATGCTATTTTAGTTCTGATCACAGTCACACAACACAGGCAAGCACAACAACGTGCCAACGATCACCAACGATGTCTGATGCTGATCACTGATGATTCTTTCTTGTTCTTGAGCATTTGAGTTTCACTGTAAAATTCACATCTGCATTCACATTCACATCAGCATTTCAGTTTCCAACTATCAGCTTTTAAAATGAAATTGCCCTCAAAAACCTCCTAGTCCTACTTAAAAATGGGAAGCTTTAATAATTTACACTAACAATACATCAACAAGTCAGACGGCAAACGTCGGTTGTATTGTAATGTTCAGTTTCATTTCAAACTGATGACTCATTGTGGAAGAGAAGGGGCTCTAACCACATAGGTGTGCAATTTACATACGCGAAGTCAGGGGGCTGATCTTAATCAAAGATACATGTAGCATAGCGCCACCAAGCGGCAGGGCTGTGCTATATTTGTGTTAAATAAACTTGTGCAGTCCTTTTACTGCTTTGAATATGCAGTGACTGCATACTATGGCATAAGTAGGCCTACATATCCATGTGTCTAACAATTTTTCAGATTATTTTTTCTTTTACTCATACTAGTATGTATACCTCCTCAGTCTTAATGACAAGTTACTTTGAATAGTAAAACTAAAACTCAGGATCCCATGGGAACACCAATGACTCAATGGAACAAATCAGAACCCATGGTGTTCCAATGTGATTCCCATGTGAAACACCATGGGGTATGGGGTTCAATGGGAACAGATCAGAATCCCATGGGATCCCCATGGGAACACCAATGATCCCCATGGGAACACCAATGACTCAATGGGAACAAATCAGAACCAATGGTGTTCCCATGGTGTTCCCATGGTGTTCCCATGGTGTTCCCATGGTGTTCCCATGGGAACAACAATTACTCAATGGAAACAAATCAGAACCCATGGTGTTCCCATGGGATTCCCATGGCGAACACCAATGACTCAATGGGAACAAATCAGAACCCATGGTGTTCCCATGGTGTTCCCATGGGAACAACAATGACTCAATGGGAACAAATCAGAACCCATGGTGTTCCCATGGTGTTCCCATGGGATTCCCATGGGAACACCAATGACTCAATGGGAACAAATCTGATTCCCATGGGATGGGATCCCATGGGAATCCCATGGGAAACCCATGGGACATTTTTGTAAGGGGAGCAAGAGCTCTTAAAATTACATCTACTCGCTGCAACGCTGACTTTGAAAATGACCACTCCCCAATCGCTACTCAAGTATGTGAATGCTGAAAAGCAAACAATTTGCTTGACTTCACGTAATGGCCGTAAAATGAAAAGAAGTGATTAAAAAAACAAAAGACTATTCAGTATCCCGCATTCCGACCGGGAACGTACGAGAGAGTAACCTGCAGTGCTCTATTGAGGGCGCTATCTACATTTGCCATAAATAATTACATCGTGCCTGGCAGTGCGACTCGCCGTCTGGCTGGTCACAGTTAGGGAAACATGTCTTTCTAAGATAATTATCTTGGAAACTCGGAAATACGGATGGTCACTTTAAGCTTCCGTAGCTTACTGAGAGTAATGAGTCGACTTACTGACAAAATTTATCTCACGTAGTCGACTTACTGAGAGTAGGCTCATTACACCAGGTTGGTAAATTCAACCTTTTAAAAGTCATGGGTCTAAGGATTGTACAATGTTTAGAGGAAAGTTATGATTTATTGTGATGAATTATGTATTGAGACTATGTAAAAAAAAAAAAAATATAAATTTTTTGTTTTACTTATTTTTGTTAGCCAGAAAACTTTGTGGTGTCCATGGCAATAACATTGATGAAAATTGTTACATAAAATACATGTGTATTTTGATGGTGAATAGTAAATAATAACACAGATAAAATTAATACTTTTTCTTCAGAATGGGTTATATGATGTTTAAAATTTACTGTGAACACAAAAATAATGTTATAATTGCTATATTTTTTTAGCAACGGCGCTCAATTTTTTTTTTTCATCGACGTAACGCACGGTGTCTTTTTGGTAAAATTGTCATTACGTCGAGAGATTGGTTCAAAAGATTTTCCCCATCATCCCAAAGCTATGAATTTGCATCATTATATTCTTTGTCTAAAACCTCTATAATAAGGATATATTATTTGGAAGTTCGTTTTTCCCATTGTCTTCAAAATTTAAGTCAAAATAAACTACAACAGTTTGGTGTCCATCTGTATTTCGTTACATCGAAGCATAGATCTGGGTAGCTAAAAAAATCCATCGCGTAAATTGAAAGTAGTCTGGTGCTTAACTAATGCTTACAAAACCGGTCTTCATTTCAAGTCAATTAATATTTTCTGCAAGGTTTCATTTGGCGGGAAAAAACGTTTAAAACCCAGACGTCCTATGTTACGTCGATGTCAAACTGACATCAATGTTACGTCGACGACATTTCCACACGACTGTCGACGAGCTGGACAAAATCAAGGTAAGTCTCAACTATTCAAAAGCTCTTGGATATAGGGGACAAGTGTTTTTGCACAATTAAAAAGAATATTTATTCAACTGATATAAACAAAACTGTTGACAAGTAAGGTTTCACATTGTATAAAACTAAATTGAAACGGTGTCTCACGATACGTCATTCTGCGCTGTGCATCGACGTATCGGTAGACAGACGATGATCAGCGAGCGCAGCCAGCGAGCGCGCGTCCCGCGGGCTTTTCTGTGCATCCAACTTGCGCGATGACTGCCATTCAAAAGCATGCAATGCAAATTTGCGCAAAGGGTGTGCGCATGTGTGACCGCGCAAACCATTGCGAAGCCCGAAAAATTGTACAAAAATACGTCGGAAAGACGGAAAACTCAAGCAAATATTAAAGAAAATACATACAAATAAAAAGTAACCAACTTATCTTTGCGGAAAATCCTCACTGATTTCAGGAGCAAACCAAAACAAAATTTTTGCGTAGTTTTTGCCGACATAAAAAACATGATACACGTGTCCGTAAACTGGTCAAATACGGTTCCACAAACAAGGCATAGAATTGTTTACATGTGCGGTCTTTTATGACATCGTTTATTATCGGTTGAAAGGCAAACCGTGCTTGATTACAACTGGGTTGACCCTCCCCAAAACAGATTGATTATTGAACACTTGTTTTCCTTCTTATTTAAAATTAATTTGTCAATCTGGTAGCCAAACTGTAAAAGCAGAAACAGAACTTCAGAAGTAATGATGATTGGCCTAAATAATATTTATTATAATATTATTAATAATTATTATTAGGCCAAATAAAAAAACACACCAGTTGATCGTCCCCTCCCTCATCCCTTTTTGAGGCCGCATCCGTTTTATTATTATTTTACTGTTTTTTCTCAAAAAGACACATTTTCTGTGTATTTTTCATTAAACTTACCAATCTTTTAGAACGTGTAACTACAGAAAGTAAGTGGTGACTTTGAACCGAGGAATTGGTGGCCAGTTTGAATTAAAATGCTTGGCGGCCACCTTCGAAAAAAATAAAAAGGCCCTCATCCTCCTCTTTTTGAAAAAAACTTGGACGATCAACTGGTATTTGTTTTACTTGGCTTAACACAAACTTACTTTAAAAGGCCTGTACCATGACACTTATTAATTATTTAAAATGTTTCCCACTCATCTTCACAACTTTTGTTGATGAGATCATTGAAAAGTTTAAAGGAAGAATATTATTATACAAGGTCTCTATTTTTTTTATTTAATAAATTGCAGATGAGTCTCACGGTGAAACTAAAATTTGCACCACCTAAATTGTCGTACAGACAAATCCTGAAGAAAAACAATCCTCTTAAGTATGCAAGGCTTCTTGCTGTTGATGCTATAAGGCAATCGGAGAAGCGAGGCAGTATGTCTAAAGAAAAAAGACAAGAATATAACAAGAAGTGTAAGGAACGCACAAAGAAGTATAGACAAAGACAAAAGACCAAAAATGAAAAGAGGATCAACACTGTGAAGAAAGGAAAAGAAAAACACATGACAAGATCAGAAGCTGAGAAAATAAAACAAAAGCGAGAGAAGTGGGCTGCCGATAAGAAAGTGCAAAGGGGCAAACTCTCAATAGTAGAAAAAGCAAGACAAAATGAGATAAGAAGAAATAAAAGACGACAAGAAAGGGAAGAAATTGTGGCATGGAGGAGACAAAGAATAGCTGAAAGGGAGGAACAGCGGAAGCAGTTGACACAAAATAAAATTTCCAAAGAAAAACATGCTGAAGAAATGCGGAGAATCAGAATGGAAGAGTCAGAAATTGACAAACAACTTGACGATGAAAGGCAGGGGCCAACACAAACAAGATCATCATCTGCAAAACGGCAGGCTCTTTATCGAGCACGTGCAGCTATATCAAAGGAACCTGAAATTGTTGCCGCCACAGTGAATGATCTCATCAATAAAGCATCCCCCCGCAAAAAAGAAGCATTAGATATCACCATTGTCCCAGCATCGACCGAAGATGAGAAAATAAATTTGATAGTTTCAATAGGTGTTAAGAGAAATCTTGATGAGCTGAAAAGTCAGAGAAAGTTGCAGCAAAGGCGAGACAGACGAAAGTTTGGTAGTGCACTTGGTGTTCTTAAGAAATACAAGCTGCAGAGAAAAGCATCCAAGAGGTTTGGTGTGAGTCCCAAAATAATCAAAGAGAAGCCAAACAAGTTTGCATACCACAACAAAGCAGCATTGTCAGAAAAAACCAAAGAGCTCATAATTAGCTACTATGAAGTTAATTCAACGCCCTCTGCTGAAAAAAGAAACATAAGCAAAAAAACACAGAAAAAAACCTACATCTTGGATCAGCCTGTTCAAGAATTGTATCACAAATTTGTGAAAGAGTATCCAGGACTGAAGGTTGGCATGACTTCTTTCTTCAAGCTAAGACCAAAGCATGTGTTAACTTTCAAGCACATGAAGTTTCGTGGTTGTCTCTGCGAGTATTGTGAAAAAGTTCAGTTGGTATTGAAAGTCATCACCAGTTGTGCAGTATCTGAGCAGAAATCACACTGCAAGATCAAGAACATAGATGAAGCTGTCAACCTCACACTGTGCTCAAAGGATGAAAGAAAATATCATTCACTTCAATGCATCGAAAGAAAATGTACAACATGTGGGCTACAGGCCTTACAAGCTCATCTGTCAGACTTGGATAGCACTCAGAAAGTAAGCTGGGAAAGATGGGAGACTGTTCTTGAGGAGAATGTGAAACAAAAAGGAAAGATGGTGAAGAAAAAAGCTAAAGTGTACAAGAAAGGTTCCCTTAAAGAAATGATTGATCAGCTTGAGCTTGATGTCGATCCTCTTGCACTTCATCTGTTCAACAAAAAGTGGCAAGGGGCACAGTTCAGAAACCTAACATCAAGAAGGCTTCCACATGGCTATTCTGTTATGGTAATGGACTTTGCCGAAAACTTTACCTGTGTTCTTCAAGATGAAGTCCAAGCAGCTCACTGGACTCACAACCAAGCAACGCTACATCCTATCATATCATACTACAATTGTCACCGAGCATCATGCACCAAACCGGTCATGCACTCCCAGGTTTTCATCTCGGATGATCTTAATCATGATCATCATGCAGTCCATGAGTTTTCATCACGTGCAATCCGAAATATGAAGGAATTGTTATGACGGAGTCACTTTCAAAAGTTGTTCGTTTTTCAGATGGCTGTTCTATGCAGTATAAATCGAAAGGTCCTTTCATGGATATATCATGTGCATTGTCAGACAGCCAGGTTCCTCTGCAACATGATTACTTTGGTTCCCGGCATGGGAAGGGCCCGTCTGACGGGGAAAGTGCTGTAATTAAAAGCAAAACATCGGCAGCAGTAATGGCAAATACAGCACACGTTTCATGTGCTAAAGAGATGTTTCAATATTGCAAAGAGAACATGACCAAGAAGGATGACAACATCAATGAAACAGACAAGTGTTCCCATTTTCAACGAACTGTCTTCTGGGTACCTCGTGATGACATCATAAGAAAGCGCAGAGAGGGCAAAACATTGCCAGGAACACGGAAAGTTCACAGTATCAGATCAGTCCGGCCAGGCGTTGTAGTTAAGCGCAACCTGTCTTGTTTTTGTGCATTTTGTTGTGCTGCAGATGGTCATGGCTCATGTGACAACAAAGATTATGTTCAACCTTGGAAGGAGGTAAATGTTGGCGTTCCTATTATTGATAATACAGAAGCTTCAAAATCAGTGCTGTTGAAACCAATAGCCACTCAGCATGCACGGCCGTATCAAGCCCATTAACACAGCGCATTAAAAGATTTCGCAACGAACAAACGTTTCCTCCAGTAATGAAACAACAATCCGTTTCCAAAATGGCGGAGGCTCAACGTTAACGTTGAATAAAAAAACGATAATTACATTGAATTGTCCATACATAACCAATTGATTTTCGAGTTATTTGTTCATAATTTATCATAAACACTTTCAATCGATCACTTTTATTTATTGAGAGTAATAATGTGTGAGGAAAAATATAAAATATGAGGGTTTTTCCACCCTGGTAACTGGACGTGAATTCCCGAAGATAGTGAGAAACTGTTGATTCTAAAATGTCCCAAAATAAAAATTCTGGGTTTTCCCGATAAAGTGGAGCCAATTTCTTGAAAAAAATATACTTGTTTTCCCTAAAGCCCAAACGAATAAAACAAGACAGCGGGCATATTTACAAGAAATAGATTTTTAAGAGTGTGTTTTTCACGGAGATGAACAAAAAATCACGTAAAACTCCTATTAAAATGTACACACAGTCGCAGACGTGCACCGCGCACCTCCACAGCCAACACGTCAATAGCGCGCGGGATGCAAAACGTAGATTAGTGTAGTAAAAAGATCTATGTACTACTACCATAGCTCTATGACTACTACTCAGTATGTTGTTTACGTTCGTATCGCGATCGTCAAACACAGACTCTCAAATAAAGATGTGTTGAACAAACAGACTGCAATACTACTGTGATTCACTGTTTCAAGGTAAACACTTTATTGCAACGATGACATCTTTACAGGAAGTTTTCCAGATATGAATACATTGCAGTTTCATCAATTAGCACTTGATAAGTTGTGTCGTGTGTGCACAAAATTAAATACAAATAATTCATATGTGGCAGTGGATTGTGCACAATACAGAAAGGAATTAGAAATACTGTACAGTATAAATATCTGGCTCGATGATTCAACAAGGCATCCGAATAAATTATGCTGGAGGTGTGTGCGTAATTTGACACATTGTAAACAACAAACTAGGGAATTTGAATATTCATCTGCTACACAAAAAACTATTGACGAATGGCCGACTCACTCAAGATCTGGAACATGCACCACATGTGAGCAGTACAGAAAAGTACTTAAGGGGGTCGCCCTGTTAAGAGAAATCGTACTGGAAAAGGTCTTCCGAACATTAATCCACCGAGCCTCAACACACAGGACTGTGAGAAAAGTTATTTGTTTAACTTTGCGACTAATGATTCTGCGTACACAGTTCCCCCAAATCTCGACATTCTTGGCACAGAGAAGGCAGTGGAGACAATTTTCATATGTGCAATATGCCAGTGTATCCTGAGCTCCCCTTCTGTGCAAACTCAATGCGAACACAACTACTGTTCTTCATGTTTAGAGCAGTGGTTCGTTTTTCGAGGCAGTCACACCGTTCCCTGCCCTGTATGTCAAGTTAGTGTGAATCATGACAACATCACATCATCACCCCGAATTTTGAGGCTTCAGCTTAGCACATTGACAACAGTTTGCACAGTATGCGGAACAATAGGTAAACTGTCCAAAATGGCTGACCATGTTTGTCCAGAAAAGGATAAAACACCATCATGTAACTGTGACTTGTGTTCAAAATCAGCAAACCCCATCCAAACATATCCCGAGACAAGCACAGTTAAAATACACAGAGATGAGATTATAAAGGCTGCAAACCTTCTCAAGCAAGTTGCAGTGGAACACAGCAGAGGCACACCTATCCCAGCAGAAATTGAAGAAGTCAGTGATCGCTGGACTTGGTTAAAGCTTAGTGCACACAAGGGAAACGATGTGCGCTTGAAAACACCAGGCCGGGTATGTATTGTAAAACAACTTGCATTGTTATTAATTATTATTTTCTTAAAATACTTTTTACAAGTGTACAAGTCAAATTTACATCATTCGCATACCACAGCCATCAATAAATTATGTACTTAATAAACATTTTCATAATAATAAAAATATTGATGGTTAGGATTTAGCTTCTGAAATAGAACATCAAACACATAATTTCTGCTTAATGCCAACACAAACACCCAAACGTAAACACATTTAAACATTACTAAGTCAAAATTTACAAATTTACAAATAGTACATTTTGTATTCAATGATGCTGTTTTATACTAACACAAATTATGACAATCCATTTTTTACATCTCATCTTTACAGCCATTGTTTGTGCAGAAAATTGCTCACAGCTCAATCAAATCTCCTCGAAAATCCACCAAAAGCGGACCCCCCAATGATGGAATCCATGACCCAGACACTTCAATTGCCATGATGAGAGACTGTCAGTTAGCATGGGAACAAATACGGAAGATTAAGAGGTATGTAAAAAACCTTTAATGAAAACTTTTTGCACAGGTACAAATATATTGAGTATTTTAAATATTTGTTTGAAAAACACTTACATTGTATTCGTGCATGCTTCTATAATTTCAAGGTACCTTGGTAGCGTTGGGGTTACATTTTCATCAGAGAGAGCCATGCGAAAGCGCCAAAATGAGCTACTCAATGACAACCTCACAGGAAGCCTTGTTCCATTAATCTTCACGTCAGACAAACCATTCGGACGTAATGGTGTGGAGTCACGTGAAGTACCCTGTGTCACTGTCAAGAATCTCAGCACAATGATTCTGGATTATCTGGACAGACATGACTTGTAAGTGTTGTCAGTTCATCATAGCATGCTACAGTGTATTGTTTATTTTGCATTAGACATTGCATTTTGAGCCCCCTGTATATGTTAATGTTTCCTATATAGGCATGGCTCTTTGACCTGGCATGACGGTGTGATCCCCGAGAATGAAGTGTGGATAAAAGTTGGGGGAGACAAAGGAGGAACCTCCTTCAAAATGTCTTTCCAAATAGTCAACACACATCACCCTAATTCACTTCAAAACACTGTTGTGTTTGCTTGTTTCGAGGCCAACGACTCAATTGTGAACCTTCAAGCAGTTTTGCCACCTGTTATGGAGCAAGTGTCTCAACTTGCTGGCCAAAAGTGGAGGTAACAATTCATTTAAAAAAAAGCAACACATCTTAAATGTGTTTACATTATTTAGAAAGCATTGTACAAGTGCTAAGTATCAAAATTCAAGATTCTGCTTTTTATTTATTATTATTTATTTATTTATTTGTTTTGTCTTTTCTTTTTACAGAGGCAAAGCGTTCCGACTTTTCCTTTTCGGAGATTACGAGCTGTTGACCAAGATGTATGGTATATGCAGCTGCAATGGTAAGGCCAAACAAAAAATGTTCTGTTTCCGATTACATGCCATTTTTAAATAGGGTCGGTAGGTCGGAATGTTTGGGTTTGTTTGCCTTTTTTTAGATTCCTCCGTAGAGCGCAAATTCAAAATTGCGCAAAAGATTGTCAATTTTCTTGCGCAATTAATAGACTTGCGCAAGAAATTGGGCAAACTTTTGCACTTTTGCGCAATCTGAGAATTGCGCACCGTCGTGTACACACAATTTTTTTTTTTAAAGCCGAATAAAAACTTTAGGGTCGCGGCGCTTTTTGGCCTAAAAACACAACTGTATGCCCACATGGTTATGACACAATTCACACCGCTGCTGTAGTACAGAAATACATTGTTTATGTTAGGAAATCAACATGTTTGATACTTTTTCATTTTTAGCCACTTGCACTAGTTCTGCTTATTTTACATTATTTTAGCACGGTATTGCTGTTTGTACTGCACAACATCCAAGGAGAACATGAAACTTCCCATCACTGAGAGGGCAACAGCCACCCCACGCACCCTGCAGTCAATCTATGAGTCCTACAAGGCATATGAAGCTGATGGTTCAATGAAAGCTCGGGCCAAGCTGGTTTCACACAGCATCATAGCTAAGCCAATCATTGACATTGCAATTGACCATGTAAGTGTACCTATAAACTGTGAGCAAACTGCAAGCACTCTAACTGTTATCACATTATTTGTACACCATGACTTTGTTATTATAAACTGAACTTAAAGGGGCTGTGTGGTCATGATCAATGCAGGCTGTAATTGGAATTATAAACTCTCACTAAATTACAGCACACCCCACACCTTCCATTGATACAATGGAAGGAGACACAAACATGCAGTAACTGTGTGAGAGGTAATTCCATTTACAGCTATGACGACTCAGCCCCTTTAAAAAAAAAACACTTGTTGTACTAACAATTGCTAATTAGTTTACATTATTTACATTACAATATTATTTAGGTGGTACTCCCCAGCCTTCACATATCTCTTGGAATTTACAAGAAGCTCTTTGATATGTACGAAGCAAGATGCCACAAGCTTGATCTAAAGATTTTTGAATTGCTAGTCAAGCATGCAGATGAAGATGACATGGAAGCAAGTGACACAAACTTCGACCAGAAGGTTGCATGGGAGTTCAACCATCAAAAGCAGCTTGCCCGTGACAAAGCCATCAAACAAGATGAGCTTGATCAGATTGAAGAAGAGTTACCCCTTCACCTCCTTCAACATAACCTTCAAAATGCTGATCAAATGTTTCAGCAGATGGCCAATAGGGCTTTCATTCTTCGTAATGAATTGAAGCAACTGGTGAGATTTGCCATGTAAACATTTCATTTTAAACTGAACTCGCCAAGTTAAGTATTTTCTTAGCATTCAATACGTACATGTACATGTGCTATTGCATGGTGTACATTCCTAGTATGCTATTCCCATTGAAACATAGGCACGGTACAGTACTTGATGACAGAATTGTTGTTCGATAACATGATTAAAGTGCTCACTGATAATCTTTTGTCTTTCTATTGTTAAATCACAGAACAATGAAAAAGCAGAACTGCCGATTGGTGCCGGTCCAGTTGCTGGTAGCCTTGATGTGGTATTGAAGAGACACCATGTTGAACGGCAAGCTTACCATGGAAAAGCTTTTGTTGGTAATCACGTACACAAATGTTGCCAGGTAAAATCTACCACATAGTGTAGCATACAAACTGATACATGTATTCTACTACACTTGCTGTGTACAGCTGGGATTGACAAAGTTGAACCTTTCATGTTATATCCTTCCAGATTCGAGTCATCTCTGACCTAACACATGAACCCCGCAGAATCCTTCAAAGTGTATCCAACGATGACATTCCACTGAAACATCAGCAAGAACTCGTCAGAGAAGCAGCTAAATTGGGGTCTACTTTCGAGGATATTTTCCTAAAATTTGCCGATGCACACTTTGCGATAAACCATAGGAGGGCATTATCACCAGATGACTTGAACCGCATTGGTAATTACTCAACTCCATTTAATTTTTGTTGTGAAGTACCAATGTTAATACCAGTCCAGAGTAATGATGTTTTTTTTTTTTTTGCAGATATGTGTATCAAGGTCTTCATGGCATCTTACCGAGAGAGTTTCCCTGAATCCAGCATCACACCAAAGATGCACTTATTGGAGAACCACGCCGTTGAACAGCTGTCCAGGTTTGGTGTTGGGTTTGGCCTCCTCAATGAGCAAGGAGGCGAGCTCATACACACCGAGTTCAACAGGACAGGTCGTGTTGTACAGGGAATGCGAGACGCCTTACAGCGTCTCATGACAACAATGCGACGTCACCACTTGTCAACCACTCCAGAAGTACAAGCCAAAGTCATCACATGTACAAAAAAAGCAAAAATAGAAGAATAACACAAATATTGTTTTTAAGCAAGGTTCAAGTTGGGTATTAATTTACTACGCTATAATATTTTGTGTGCAAATACATCATATCATGATCACATCAAACTTAAACAATTGTTTTCAACAGCTGAATGATACATGATGACAAGATAGTGTAAATAATATGCATGCAAATTTGCCAAAGGGGGGGGGGGTACATGCACAGCAAGACTTTTAATTTCCAAAATTATGAATAGCACAGCTGAGTTTAAAGGCTTCAAAATGAAAATACAAGTCGGACTAGTGTAGCGTTACAATTTTACTTGGAATAGTCACTCACCTTCACATGTAGGCCTACTTATAGTCCTCTCTGCTTTGGTAAGCTGGCACTGGCAGGGTTCGAGTTCGACAGTGGCTGTGTAATTTCGAGAAAATAAGAAAATGTTTAATTATCAGCAATCCCAATAAAAAAACATAATGTCCATTAATTAAGCCATACCACCACAGGACGTAACAGTTCACTTCAAGAAACGTGTTATTCCAGACACCCAGGGACCAGAATCAAATCACGATTTAGTATATTATTATTTGCATTTGGGTTGGCATGATGGATCGGAGGATTGTATGTACATGTAGAATGACATTTTTTCCAGTTTTCATTCAAAAAAGTAGGCCTATAATATATACCCTAGTAAAAAATTGTTTTGAAAACACAGATGCAGTAGGCCTAACAACTTAAATCATAGGGCCTAGGCTAGTTTGAAATCAGTCATGAAAATATCCCGACACTGACACAACGATGTACAAAATGAACGTATGCAAACTCTACGTAGCCTCTGTATATTATAGTGTATTGAATGTACATAATAAACGAAAGATCATTTTTCACACGTTGGAAAATAACCAAACAAAATCTGTAATATCACAAATCATCCCGCTGTCTTTTACCTTCTTTTATCCTGATTGGCTTGGAGTATGCTTCTTTTAAACATCTGTGGTCAGATTTTGTTGATGAAAACTCTTATTTCCATAAAATAACACTCTTTTGCACGTCATTCGCACGCCAAAATAGTAAAACGACGACACCATGACACCCCGTACGCAGTGGCCCCTGGATTGCAGCTCACATGGCTGAATTGACCTCGGAGATCCAAGTAAGGATTAATCAGATGAATATTCATGAGAATTATCACTATTTTTATTCAAAACATTCCTGCGACCAATGAAATTTAAGGAAATGGTGATATGCAAATCACAAAACGTGACCTTTTTCAGGTGTAAACATAAACTTGCAAATGTCGCGCGCGCGTAACTTGTCAGAATGAACTGGACGCAGCGTGAACACTGAGGGCGTGCACATTTTAATACTGCGGAACGGCCGTGCATGATGATGACCAACCACCTGATGACATGCGAAGCAGCCCTACTGCCAGTACAACCAAACAGCCTATCTCAAGTACATCAGAGCGTAAGTATATTTAAGCAACATTAATAGGTTGGGTCAGCACTGGTATGCATACAAACATTTTGGTTGAAATTCAAATGAATGACACTGTCAAATAACCTCAAAAGCACAATGCTGTACTCGAGCACCAAACAACAGCACACAATGGAATCATTCATTCACCCAAGCCTGTGGTAAATTCTCTATTTTTCAAGTTCAATCAAATATTGCATGTGTAGTAACAAAGCTATGATCCTTTAAGATATGATTATGTTTTAAAATTCTGTTCATGGAAGTCTTTATTATCTATTGCATTACAGGCAAGATCAACATTGGGCAGTTCATATCTTGTCGCATTCTTGGGAAGAAAACCTACGAGACATATGTTGCACAGGTATGTAATTTCATACAATGTTGTATGCTTTGCTCAATCAAACTTTGTCTGCTACTAGAACCTCAAAAATGGATTGGAGAACATGAGTGACTGTTTGTTTTCTAAACAGTTTTACTGAGATTGTAATTTTTGTATATTTCTGCAGGTCATTGACATAGACGAGCACTATCTGAGAGTCAAGTACATGAAAGAGGTGGCCTCGCAGCAATATGTGTGGCCAACCCAGGAGGACATATAGATGTTACCTGTTGAGGATGTTGTTGAGATGCTGAGGTGTCCTACTGTTCTTGCAGCCAGCAGCTCAAGAATCCGTTATACGTTTCCAAATGCTGACGAACAATAAAAGGAGGCTTCCCTAACTGTCCCAAGTCCATCAAAATCAATCGGCTGAATATGCTTGATTCTGATTGATTTAGTACTGTTGCATACTGTCTCTCAGTTGATTGATTTTGATGCATGTATATTGCTATTTGTTACGGGAAAAAATTGTTTTGCAAACATTAGTGATGGTTTCCGAGTTTCATTGGAGTTTTATTGAATTAAAATTTACTATTAAGCAAAAGAAATGTCTTACTGCTTAAAGGGTGTGTACAATATTGGTAAGATTAAAAACATGTTCACAGATTTGCACATAACTTACATGGTATAAAGATGGTCATGGTGGAAAACTTCTCTTGAAATAGTTTTGCTTGAAATACCATAGTTTATAGGAAATGAGTAAAACAATAGTCTTTATCCTGCAGGATAAAATCCGATGTTTGAAAAAAGTTAAAATGGTACATGTAATGGGGTTTTCATTGTTTTCTCATGACTCCGAAGACCGATTAAGCTTAAACTTTCACAAGTTTGTTATTTCATGTATATGTTGGGTCACATCAAGTGTGGATACAGGTCTTTGGCAATTACCAATGTTGTACACACTCTTTAAAGGGGCTATCTTGTCTTGGTCAGAACAGTTACCAACACAGTAATCCGGGTGCCACGCGCACCTTGACTGAAGGCCAGGTGCGGCAGGGAGGTATTCTGGTGAATTTTTACAGAGAAGAGATAACCCCTTTACCATTTTGAAATTTGCAGTAATATTTATGTTTGAGAGTTGACTTTTAACCTTAAATTGTTGTTAAAATGGGCGGATGCCGTTTTTAATGACAAAAACATGTTACACCGATTTCGGTGAAATTTTAACATGTTAGTTTTATGATGCTTGTTTTGAAAACTAGATGATTGGAATGAAATAGATTGATTGAACAACAACTTGTAACATACATGTACGTGTACTTAATTTATACCATGATAATGCTTGAAAAACACAAAATGTTCACTACCCGAAACACTATTCGGGGGTAAAATATACAGTTTTTACAATCATCTGTGTGCTTCTCTACATATACTGTCTTAAAAGGTTGGTTTCTGCATACAGAAATGGCCAATGGGTTGATAAAATATCCCAAGAACTGTTAATGTTGCTCAATATGAACATGACTGTGTTTCCCACTAGAGTATTCTCACTCGTATGTTGGATGTAATGTGGACACGGTGTCCATTTTTGTCAACGTTACATCCGCATTGCCAAGTTGAGGACAGACACAAATCAATTTAATGTGAAAGTAATTCACAGAATACCCTTATACCGCATGAAATACACATCAATGCACCTTTCCAAGTCATTTTAGCAAAGTTTTTATTAAAAATCTTTTTAATTTAGATCATTACAGAAAGTGTTGTAAAATAAATGATTTTTGGTGCAAAAACCATACAATTGATCATTTTGTCAAGTCATTTTATTGCTTATAGGTAAGATGAGCCTTAAAAAGCATAATTTCAATAAGTAAATGTATGAAATCGGACTACTTTGAAGTGAAAATAATTGAAAGATCTGAAAGCTTTGAGTAACTACTGCTCCATTGAAGTATGTTTTTGGTGTCCATGTTACATCCGCACTGAGATTTGGTATCATAATGTTGACACCGCTGTATCATTTTTATTTGGAAATCCACTGATAAACCGCTTTTAAAATATGAAAATGTAATATATTTCCCAAATAAAAACCTTTAAAAAGTTAACAACGAAACACCTTTGAAAATTTCACTTTCATGTTACACCTTGTATCCCAACCTGGTGAAGTGAGCCAGTACTAAGTCGACTTACTGAGAGTACTAAGTCGACTTACTGACATAATTTATCTCACCAAGTCGACTTACTGAAAGTACTAAGTCGACTTACTGAGATAAATTTAGCTCGCCAAGTCGACTTAAATAACATAATAAGTCGACTTACTGACATAATTTATCTCACCAAGTCGACTTACTGAAAGTACTAAGTCGACTTACTGAGATAAATTTAGCTCGCCAAGTCGACTTAAATAACATAATAAGTCGACTTACTGACATAATTTATCTCGCCAAGTCGACTTATTGAGAGTACTAAGTCGACTTACTGAGATAATTTAGCTCGCCAAGTCGACTTAAATAAAATAATAAGTCAACTTACTGACAAAATTTATCTCACGTAGTCGACTTACTGAGAGTACTAAGTCGACTTACTGACATAATTTATCTCACCAAGTCGACTTACTGAGAGAACTAAGTCGACTTACAGAGATAAATTATCTCACCAAGACAACTTACACAAATTAAGAAGCCGACTTACTGACATAATTTATCTCACCAAGTCGACTTACTGAGAGAACTAAGTCGACTTACAGAGATAAATTATCTCGCCAAGACAACTTGCACAAATAATCTAAGTTATACTTTTTGGCAAGTTCAGACACGTTTGGAACATGTGGTTTTCGCCACACGCACGACGCAACCTTTTTTGTGTACATAGTACCAGTATAGTACTTGTACATGCAATTCTCTCCCCTACGCGCACCACGCGGACGCTGGGTACCGGAACGCGCGCAGAAGACACTGCAAACGTCCTCGGGGGAGTCGAGACTAGATACTCGGTAGACTAGATACGGCAAACTCGGTAAGTAATTAAAGATCAGTTTTAGACAAACCTGAACTTGTTATACAATAGGGTTCCTGTTATTATCCTGTTCAATACTTAATATAATGGATGTTCCTTCATCAATACGTACAATTGACACAAGTTTGAACTAAATTTGTACAGTTTAGGATTCGAACGGTGTGTCAGTTGTCACGGGTCATATGCTGAGCTGAGTGCATGAACATTGTATTATTATTATGCAAATGAAATGAAAGATGTATTAACGTTATGTCAATGTTGTCATAATAAAATTTACTGTTTAGCTGAGTGCATGACACGGCCGTTCCGTTTACATAGCGCGCACGTAAAGAAAGTACATAGCGTGCGTGCGTTGGGAATTGTTTTCTCCAATAAGCATCCACAAACAGTGGAACAAACATGGCGGCGTAATTCGCGAAACCGCCGAGGGTTTAGTTTTTGTTTTATTGCTGTAATAATTGTTTTTGTCAGAAATAAAATAAAATCATGTTGCAATGTTAACGTGTTTGGTCATTTATTATCATATTAGGACATTTTGGGGTACAAACAAACAAGAAGTATGAAAACGTAGGATTTTAGTACAGCCTAGCGGCTGGAGAATGTAAGGTCAGGAACAACTATTTTTAGATTGGATGTGCAAGTGATGTCAAAATATGGGTTCGTCAGTGTCCAAAATGTCCCAGCAAGAACTCTCCTAATCCAAGGCGCCGTGCTGCTCTTACCCCTGTGTCAGTGGGTGCTCCTATGGAAAAAATAGCAGTTGACATCATGGGTCCCTTACCAGTGTCTACCCGAGGAAATCTCTATGTGTTAGTGGTCTCGGACTACTTTACAAAATGGACTGAATCATATCCAATACCGAACCAGGAAGCTACAAGAGTGGCCCGTGTGTTGGTTGAAGAGTATATGTGCAGATATGGTGTGCCATTTTCCCTCCATAGTGACCAAGGAAAAAACTTTGAGTCGTCCCTACTCCGAAATGTATGCCAACTACTGGGTATCCACACCCCTAGAACTACAGCATATCATCCACAGTCTGATGGTCTTGTTGAACGTTCTAACAGAAATTTGCAAACCATGATCACTATGTATACAAATGAGGATCAAACTGACTGGGACGAGCATCTCCCCTATGTTATGATGGCTTACCGAGCAAGTGAGCAAGCTTCAACAAAAGTGACACCAAACTTCCTCATGTTTGGGAGGGAAGTTAATATCTCTCTTGACCTGCTGGCTGGTCCGGTTCCTGGAAGGCAGCCTGATGATGTTGATGCATATGCCAACAGACTCCATCATAACCTCAGAGATGCTTACGAGAAGGTACGCAACAACACTAAAAAAGCTCAGGAACGTCAGAAGCGTTTGTATGACACCAAGCAATATAGGCACTCCATTCAGTGAAGGTGACTTAGTCTGGCTCTATACTTACCAGAAGAAGAAAGGACGGAGCCCTAAGTTCCAGGCGTTTTCGAAGGGCCCCTTCAAGATAGTGGAGAAGTTGTCCGACGCCAACTACCGAATTCGACACAACAGTCATAGCAGAAAGATCCAAGTTGTACATTTTGACCGTCTCAAGCCTTATAGTAGACCAGCCAAACTTTAAAAAGTCCTCTAGAAAATTTTTCCACGGCATAGTTTGTTAATGGCTGGCATCCATGCTAGATCTATTGTAAATGGGATCAGGAAGACGATTAGGGTGGATGCCACCCTCGATTTTGAATTTTAAGGTCATTTCGAGGTCAAAAAGGTCAAATAAGGTCAAAATGGGAATTTTTTGATTTTTCACCAAATTTGACCCCAAGTGATAGATCTTTCCATAAAATCTATTTTCATCATCATATTAACATACCAAGCCTGTGAAATTAAGAGTTAATCTTTTATCTTGTACACAAATGTATGGTAAAGTGAAACTAAAAGTGTTATTTTCTCAAAAAGTGCACATCTTGAATATACCAAAGTTGTTTGCACTCCCTATCCCAATAGTGCATATATTTGTTTCAAAATACATTTTTTTGGAAGGTTAATATATCCAGGCAGTTTTTCATTTAAAAAAAAAAATTATATCACACCTTCATATATGGTGTAATGAAACAAGAAAGTACGTTATTCTCGCAGTAAATTTGAACGCGTATGGTGTACAGTTTGACATGGTGCTCTACAACTGTATGCCTATTTCTGATATCAAAGTTGTTTGTACTTCCAATCTTTCCTCTTTTTTTCTTCAGATTCCTACACAGTCAACAAACTCAATTGTCAATAATGAATTAAAATGATGATTTCTTTTGCATTGTGGTTTTATCCTATGTTTTGGTTGTTTCCTACACGATCGGGGTATCATCCAGTGATACATTTGAGGCTTTTAAGCTACATGTTGTAACATATGTGGATTGCCATGTTTCAAAGCTAGCTCCAGAGCTAGTGACCAGGCACTCAAAGGCTACTTCTCTCACATAAGCTGGACACATTAAGTACTTCTGTTTTTGTTTTTTTATTTATAAACATTTATTTCATCGTTGTCCATTCATCTCATATAAATCAAGTACATAGTTTAACATTACATTCAGTTATACAATGACCTATTTATGGTAAAGTAGGCTATTACAATGTATACGTAATATAAATATTTGATTAATAGCAATTTTGTTTGTAATAAGCGGTAGGACAACAATTAGGTTCAGGTGAAGCCGTGGCTTTTGTTCCTTAACCTACGGACAGACGAACACAAAAATAACAGCACCAGCACATATTGTACAGACAATAGACTTGACAGACAAACACAACAACGGCTAATGTAAGGTGTGTTGAAAGATAACATAACCTATAGGCAATGCAGAAACATTCATAATCTATGAATATGCATCAAGTAGTTGCTTTTTCAATTTTCTTGTAAAGATAGGTAGAGTAATTGATTTTTTAATTGAGTTACTCAGACCATTCCAGAACCCAACTCCACGTTGAACTAAACTCTTTTGGTATAATGATGTTCTTTGGCGGGCAACAAACAAATTTGTCTTTGCAGTACTTCGAGTATTGTATGAATGGACTTTTGAAGTTAAAGTGAAAAATGAACAAAAGCAGCTTGGTAATGCGTTAGTTATAAATGTATACATAAATTTACCCAAATTAAGATGATAAAGGTCGATGATTTGTAATATTTTAAGATTGAAGAATAACGGAGCTGTGTGTTCGCGAAAACCAACATTGGAAATTATGCGAACAGCTCTCTTTTGCAATGTAAGAAGTTTATTGCATTGTGACAAGGAACCACCCCATGTAAGATTTGAGTAATTTAGATACGGCAGAACTAGAGAGTTATAAAGCGTTAGTAAAATATAACCAGGTACGAATTTCCTTAGACGATTAATTATACCAATATTTTTAGCTATTTTACTAGTAACTTCACTAATATGATTTCTCCAGGATAAATGTTTATCAATTTCTACACCAAGAAATTTAGTGTGTTCCAATTTGTTAAGCCCCACACCGTCAAAAACTAGAGGAACAGACTGATTATATCTTTTCTGTGCTGTACAGAATATTATGTAATTACATTTCAACAAATTAATACATAACCTATTAGCCTTAAGCCACGTACTTATTTTTACAAGCTCAATATTTAAATTATTGACAGCTACATTTACATTTTTGTGGCTGTAAACTAAGCTTGTATCATCAGCAAAAAGACAAAAAGATATAACGTCAGAGGTGTTGCATATGTCATTGACATAGATAATAAATAACAAAGGTCCCAAAACAGAGCCTTGAGGCACTCCACATATAATAGGTTTCTCTAATGAAGTAGCAGAGTTATATGAGAGGGATTGTTTCCTATTCGATAAATAACTTTTAAACCACTCCAGAGCTATACCACGGACTCCATAGTGCTCTAATTTATGTATCAAAATGTTATGGTTAACCGTGTCAAAGGCCTTAGAAAGGTCCAGAAATATGCCAATAGAAATGTTTCCGTCTTCAATGCCTTCGAGCAGTTTGTTTGTTAAGAAGGATGTTGCTAACTCCGTAGAGCGATTTTTTCTAAAACCAAATTGAGATTCAGAGAGAAGGTTATGCTTACATATAAAGCCTATTAGTCTTGCATACATTAGTTTTTCAAAGGTCTTCGAGAATGTCGATAGAACTGATATGGGTCGATAGTTCCCAATAACATTCCTATCACCACCTTTATGAATTGGAGTAACTTGAGCTATCTTAAGACCATCAGGAAATACTCCATGAGTTAAAGACATATTGAAGATCTCAGCAAGTGGTTTTGCCAAGGAATACCTTGCTTGTTTAATAACAATAGGGCTTAGTGAGTCGCAGCCTGTGGCTTTACCAGAAGGAAGATTGCTGAGAACGTCGATGATTTCTTCTTGTGTAATTGGGCTCAGAAAAAGAGAATTGTGACATTTACCCTCAAGAAAGGACTCAAATGCAGTGTTACATGGTGGGAGCTTACTGGCAAGTTTAGCACCGACACTAACAAAATAATCATTGAATGCATCGCTAATTTCTTTGTCACCTTCAATTGTCACACCATCTTGAATAATGCAGGAAGGGTTTGGCTTGTGCTTTCCTTTATTTAAAATCGAATTTATAACATTCCAAGTACCTTTAACATTTCCCTTTCTAGTTTCGAATTGGGAACTAAAATACATCTTTTTAGATGTTCTAATTAAAGAATTTAATTTGTTTTTATACAGAGTATAAGTTGATTTATTTTGCAGGGTTGTGTTTTTAAGGAATTTTTTATATAGAAAGTTGTTGCCTAGCAACTGCCCAGATATAAACATTGATGTCCTGGAAGCAACACTTGATGGAAAAAACGCCTTCCATTGCACACAGATGATGGTATGGCAAAGAGGACCTGCCCCACAAGAAGATCAAGGTGATCAAAAAATGAAACACATTATGTTTAAAGAGCAAAGGGCTATCAAGCATGATGCTCTACAGGAGTTTAAAAGGCTTGATCATGCTACCTTGCTATCAGGAAGGAAATAGAGGCAGAGTGGTTCAACATCATCTATAATGAAAGGCCAAAGACACATACCAAATATTTAGCATGAGTTGTATCACGCATACATGGTGATGATTGAATGAAGAGGATTGTTCTGCTCCTGCATGGGGAGCACTCAATGAAGCCACCGGTATAGTTGACCCTCTTGTGACAACAGCAAAGATGCTACCTAGGTACCAGCAAATGACAATGACACACTCTTCACCAATCGGTTTGTGGTCATTTCAAACTACAAACACAATCAATCATCATGCTTCAATGCAAAGCCTTTTATCGCACTGTTAGAGAACACCAACTGACCTATATGAGGCTCTGTGGCACATCAGTGGTCTATGCTTGAATCTTGGCTGGTTGAAAATAGTTAACAAAAAGATGTGGAATTTGACAAACTTGCCCAAAGTGTGGTTAAGCAGTTCAAAAAGAGAGATGGCAATCACTGAGCGGAACTTTCCGAACAGAAGGCCAGCTGTCAGATTTTCTGAGCAGTAACAATGTTCAAGAGCTCATCAAAGACTTCAATAACAAGCACTCTGGAAATCCAAACTTCTGACTGTTGTCTCATTACATGGAGATGGTGGAGATTCTGCTAAACTTCATCAGGGTTCAGAGGGACGGAAACTGGATCCTCCTTCAAGAAGCTTTTTTCAGCAATGCTGCCATGGCTCACCATCTAAGACCACAGCAACTATGCCCGGTGGGGACCTGTTTATCTCGCAGATATGAAACTCCTCAAGAAGACAGCACCAGAGGTTTTTGCAGAATTCAGTAATGAAAATGTTTTTGTAAAGAGAACAAAAAGGCGCTTCAACCAGGTTCCCCCTGATCAGGCAACTGAGTGGATGAACAGGACATGCAAAATGCAGAATGGCATAATTACAATAACGAGAAATGATCAAGCCGGGGACAAATTTTGTATCACATGGTCCGAGCGATCATGCATCACACAAGGCATAAGATCTCTCTTCAATCTGGAAGAGATGAGGAAGAAACAACTTTCACCCACTTTGATAGTTTTCCATCCAGCAAAAAGCAAGATGTTGATGACGTTATGAAGCTTACCACACAGTTAACAAGATTTGATGTGTTCTGAGCAAACCTCACCTTTGCTGAAGAAGAAGATGACACTGACTGTGATGATGTTGCGTAGACGAGCAGTTAGGCTATAGTAATCAGTTATTACTTCAGTGACACATAGATTAGTTTCCATAACTGTCATAACACGTAACTGTGTGACTTTATTAGGGGATGATCAACCACTAGAATCACATACAATTAGAATCAACTTAGGTAACTTCTAACATGGTCCCTAGAGGGCGCTATTCTACTCAACATCCTCCCTTCTTTTTTTTTTTTTTTTTAAGACAGGTTGCATGAAACTTTTAACAACCAAAACAAATCAAAGAAAAATTTCCTTTGATACTTTGAAGTTATTTGTCTTCCAAGTAAACAAGTTAAGGACTGAGTGAAAGAAAATATGCATATCCGACATAAAAATGTGATTTTTTTTTTTTTTTTTTTTTTTCTTGACCCAATAAACAAAATCCAAATATTGTGCTTTTCTTGCTTTCGTAAAGTTTTATTTTGTAAGAAACATCCAAATGCTAAAAAATATCTTGTGACTATTAGGTCAGGGTCAACAGACATGGCAAGAAAATGTATCTTGGAGTGAAAATTCTGATGAAATAAAAATTGATGTTTATCTCAGTCCCTAAATGTCTTTTCCATATGAAACTTTGAATAGCAGTCCAATGCTTAAACAGTTCAGTTTCGAACATAGTCCTTCAGATAGCCTGGTTCCTTTCGGATCCGGTCACTTTTGCGAATTGTCTGTTCAGGAATGGGTGGTGTTGTGTGAGGTTGGGGTCCTTGGTCAGTGTTCGACGTTGGGTTGACTTTGCCACTGGGGTCAAATCGCGGGTTTTGGCGAGGCATCGGCTTAGTCCCAGAGTTGGTGTGTGGCATCCATGGTGGTGGTGTGTGTTTGGGCATTTCCACCTTGGTAGGACGAATTTGCACGCGATTTCGACGATACAGGCCATTGTTTTGTCCTTCAATCATATAAGTGCGATCACCCACAACTTCCACGACTTTGCCCAGGATCCAGCGGTCATGTTCCTTGAGCTCAAAATAAACTGTTTGGCCGGGATGTAGTTGCGGAAGATCATTAGCTCTGCGATCGTGGTATTGTTTCACAGCATTTCTGCGTTTTGCTTTTCCTTTCACAACATCTGGTTCACGGTAATCCTTCTGAAAACGTGGAAGCATAGTACGGGGTTTATAACCAAAAATCATCTCAGCTGGGCTCTTGCCAGTGTCTGCACGGGGGGTATTGCGCTGCTCCAACAATGCGATGTTTGGATCAGTCCCATCTTTGCGTACTTTCATTATCAGGTGTTTGGCTACTTTTACTGCTGCCTCAGCTTTTCCATTAGCACTGTGATGTCCTGGGGAGGATCGAACATGAATAATTCCCCAGTCCTTTAGGAAATTCTGGAATTCTCCTGATGTGAATTGCGAACCAGAGTCCGTTGTGAGCACTGTAGGAATACCAAATCGAGCAAACTGCTTTTTGTACACAGATATCAATTTGGTGCTGGTGGTTGTCTCCAAGTAATCAACTTCAATGAAGTTAGTGTAGTAGTCAACGGTTGCTAGGTATTGTCGGCCTTTTGCCTCAAAGATATCACTTGCAATTTTGTCCCATGGGCCTTTTCCATCATCTTGTGGCTTAAGTGTCTCCCTCAGGTTACGCAGTCTCAGCTCTTGGCAAGGTTCGCATGTATCCACGAGCTGCTTGATGTCTTTGGCCATGTTGGGCCAAAAAACAAGGGATCGTGCACGGCGTATCATGCTGTTGTAGCCCATGTGAGCGGAGTGCAATCTCTTCATAATGTCATGCCTCAGGCATTTCGGAATGACGATGGATTCGCCTTTAAGGATAACTCCATCCTCATAACTGAGTACATCTCTGAAATCATAGTAAGGACGTGCTTCATTTGGTACTTGGCACTTTCCATCAGGCCATCCATCAAGAACGAGTGATTGCAGAACTTGCAATGTCACGTCCCTGGATGTAGCTTCCCTGACCTCTTGCAGTCTGACATCAGATATGTCAGGAAAGAAATTGATTGTCATGATGCGAGGTCGGAGGTCAGGTGAGTCAATATAGGCACGGCTTAGGGTGTCAGCGATGATGAGTTCTGACCCCTTGAGAAACTGAAAATCCATATCATAACGATGGACTCTCATCATGAGTGCTTGTAGTCGTTTAGGAGCCTGACTGAGTGGCTTTCTCATGATAGATGCCAGTGGCTTATGATCATTCTGGACAGTTACTTTACTGCCGTAGGTATACTGATCAAAGCGTTCAAGCCCATAAACTACAGCCAGTAGTTCTTTCTCAATTTGTGCCCAGTTCCGTTCAGTAGTGGTGAGTGTGCGAGATGCATATTCTACAGGTCTCCCATCCTGGAGCAGAACAGCTCCAATGCCATCCTTGCTGCTGTCTACTTGGAGTACAATGTCCTTATTTGTGTCAAAGTATGCAAGTACTGGAGTGGCAGACAGCTTTTGTTTCACAGTTTCCAGTGCATTGTCACAAACAGTAGACCAATTCCACTCGGTGTCCTTTCTAGTAAGGGCTCTTATCGGCTCGAGATCGGCAGCCAGGTTGGGTAGGAATTTTGCCATATACTGCACCATTCCACAGAAACGTTTCACTCCTTGGATGTCTGTTGGGTGCGGCATATTTAGTATGGCCTCCACTTTGGACTTATCTACTTTCACACCTTGATCCGTGAAACGGTGACCATGAAACTGGATCTCGGACTTTCCAATTTCCTTTTTTGTCTCATTCAGCATGATGTGCTGTTCTTTGCACCGCTGGTACAGCTTTGCAAGTTTCACACCATTGTCTTTGATGGCTTCACTTTTTGTGCGTCCACATCCAGCAATTGTAATGTCATCGGCAATTGTGAATACACCATCAAGTCCACTCAGTGCATCCATGAGTTTACGCTGAAAGATTTCGCTGCTTACCTTCAGTCCAAAAGGTAATCTATTCCAGCGAAAGCGTCCAAATGGAGTAATCATTGTTGTAAGTTTACTGGATTCCTCATCCAGTTTAACATGCCAAAAAGCTTCTTTTACATCAAGTTTGCTGAACACTTTAGCATCATGTAGCATTGGCAGTACGTCATCAACGGTAGGTAACTTATAATGTTCTCTCATGAGTGCTTCATTGAGTGGTTGCGGGTCAATGCAAATACGTAGTTTTCCATTTGATTTTCGGACAACAGCCATTTGACTTACCCACTGGGTAGGTTCGGTGACAGGGATGAGTACACCGCGTTCCACAAGGTTGTTTAGTTCTGTGTGAACGTCTGCTTTGAGTGCAATGGGTAGTTTGCGACAAGGCAATGTTCGAGGTTTCATTGTCGGATCGACTTGGAGTCTAGCCAATCCAAGATCCCCCAGTGGCTGATCATTCTGGCTGGTTATGCCCGCAATGAATCGATCTTTGTTTACAGTTATCAGACGCATGTCAGTCAGTGTTTTCAAACCTAGTAAGCAGTTCAGATCATTGGGCACAACAATAAAAACAGCAGTGTGTTGTTCTCCAGTCCGAACATTAACGATAGGGATCCTCGCTTCCCCTACAGGCTTGACCTTTGTGCCGTTCCACATTACTAGCTTTACTTTAGTAGGCTGAACTTGTTCCTTATGAACAAATCTATGACAGATAGTATTGACGTCTGCACCCGTGTCCATTTGAAAACGAATGTGGCAGCCATTTACTCCTAATTTGGCTGTGATGATTTTTCGCCTTTTACTGTTTACATTTGCGAGGTATGCATCATATTCGTCTTCAGAGTCAGAATAACAATCAAAATTGTCATGCACTGTGTGTACCTTTGTTTTCTTGCACTTGGCCTGAAAATGATTCTTTCCTTTGCAATTGGTACATGTTCTGCCCCAGGCCGGACAGTCAGCTTTGTTCATCACATGAGTTAAACCACAGAAATTACACTCACGCTTTTGAGGGGCAGTAGAGAAGGGCTTTCTCTTGTCAAAGGGTGGTTTAGATTTAGAAGCACTGCCAGCAGCTTTCCGTGGTGCCTGCTTTGTAGTACTAGTAGTACTAGTAGATCTTTGTTGCGATCCACGGACTTTCTTTATTGAGGGAACTTCCCCCGACTCAGGCCTCAATATTTTTCCTTGCGTGTTGGCATTCTCAGCTGCCTTGCAAATATTGATACAAATATCCAGAGTTAGTTTGGGCTCGCGTAGTAATAACTTTTGTGTTTCCTGTTCACGGATTCCTAGCACAATGCGATCTCTTAGGATAGAATCTTGCGAGTCCATGTGATAATTGCAAGTTTTCATGAGGCTGCGAACTGCTGCAATGAAGGATTCTAATGATTCTCCCTCTTTCTGTTCCCTTTTATTGAACAGGAACCTTTCGTAGGTCTCATTCACTTCACCAACTGCAAAGGAGTCAAACTTTGCAAGAATTTCGTCTGTAGTGCGAACATCTTCAGTAGTGTCGAATTGAAATCCATTGTAGATTTTCAGACCTTCATCACCAAGTGTATGAAGCAACAGTGCAACTTGGTAAGCTCGATCATGAGTAGGAAGCTTTGTGATCACAGCATAGTTCATCCACTTTTGCTTGAATAGCCTCCAATTTTCCGAGAGGTGCTTCACAGTCCCAAAATCTGGCGGCTGTGGTGGTTTTATTCCACTAACTGGACGAGCTACTGTAGCCATGTTGACACTAGTTGAGTGTAGATAACTTTAGAGTAGTCAGCAATAATACAGAGAAAGTTCGAGAACGTTGTTGATCGTTGATCAGAGACAGTCACACTGAGTATGTACGTATGTACGTAGCAGTGGAGATCACATGGGAAACGAAACGTGTTTACATACCGTAACGTTAGTCCGTAAATTGGCAACGGCGGATTTCCAGACCGGGCAATTTTAGTTCTTTACAAGAGTAGTGACCTCCACCACCGCTGCCACCATGTTGCGTAGACGAGCAGTTAGGCTATAGTAATCAGTTATTACTTCAGTGACACATAGATTAGTTTCCATAACTGTCATAACACGTAACTGTGTGACTTTATTAGGGGATGATCAACCACTAGAATCACATACAATTAGAATCAACTTAGGTAACTTCTAACATGGTCCCTAGAGGGCGCTATTCTACTCAACAGATGATGTAAGAGATATACCACTGGAATCATTCGCAACCACAAACATTGCACCAAGTGATGTCGTAAGTGATCTTCAGCCGTATATGACCAACGTGAAGCAACGTCTGGTTGAAGAAACTGTCAGTTTTCATGACATCTTGAAGAAACATCGCCCAAAAACTTTTGCTGATCTGTACGAAGTAAATGTTTTCACCAAACAAAATTTATAGAAAATTTTCAAAGCTGACAAAAAGTTACTGCACCAATAATTGCTCAATGCTGCCACTGGAGGTTGAACATTGGAAATGGTGAATATTCTCTAGCATTCGCTGTCTCCAGTCCCACTGTCTATAGCCAAAGCTGGGGGAGAGATCGCTGGGCTTTACCACAACCACAAATATACCGAATGCCAACCTGAAGACATGTGTGCTGATAGATGGTCATGCACTTATCCAAGCTCTCGGAAAGCCTCATGGGTGTCAGACATTTAGTGACTATATACGCTGGTGTTTTCATAAATAGTGTGACACAATACTTTGGGTAGAATACAACAAAAAATGACGTGGTATTTGATTGCTACATTAGAGAATGGAGAGGGCTCCATTAAGGCAGTGACTTGAGATCAAAGCGAATGGGAAAGAAAAAGCCAATTCGAAAGTTCATTGATTGACCCCAGGTCCCACTCCGACAGGTTTGAGGCCAATTCATTGCCTTGGATGGGAACCAATCTGATCTCGCCAAGTTCTTGTCAGACGCCATCGTAGAGAAGGGCAAGGATCTACTGCAAAGATACGAGATGCAGTGGGTTCTTTGATGTTACAGATGCCAGGTACACGAGTAGAGACGATGTAAAACTTTGAGGAAACCATGAAGAGGCTGACACCAGGTTGATGTGAGGCAGTCAATGAAGGATATCAAAGAGTGGTGGTCATCTGCAGGGATACAGACGTGATGCTACTTCTGGTGCACTTTATATCTTCAAAAGCAACAGAATTTTGAATGATCTCTGGAACGGCAAAGAAGCGCAAATGTTACCCAATGCATGCAGTGTCTGAGAGACTCACACGTATACAACCTGTGAGGGATAACCTGCTCAGCTTGCATGCCCTTACAGGATGTGACAACCTACACCTTTCATGGCTATGTGAAGAAAATGTGCTGGAAAATCTTTGAAAAGCAACTTCTACTCGTCAAGAGAATTGGTCATGATGGAGAACTTGCCCCATTGAGCAGTTTGTATGTCACCTACATGTATAACTAATTTGTCCATTCTTTTTATTGTGAACAAGCTTAGGTGGGCACAGAATTATTCTGATGTTCAAAGAAGAAAAAAAGATCCACCCTGCCACAACGAAATAACTGTCAAAGTAATAAGCAGTATGTCACTATAAAACCACTACCTTTCAAATTTACTTCGTGAAGAACACACATGTACCTTCTTGTTTCATTACACCCAAATATTATATGAAGGTGTAATATGGAAATTATTTTTCTATTAAAAACTACCTGGGTACCTTTACCTTGAAAAAAAAGTTGTTTGAAACAAATATATGCACCAATGAGATAGGGAGTGTACCTTGAAAAAAAAAGTTGTTTGAAACAAATATATGCACCAATGAGATAGGGAGTGTACACAACTTTGTTATACCTAAAGATAAGCACTTTTTGAGAAAACCACACTTTTAAGTTTCATGTTGCTATACATTTGTGTACAAGATGAAAGTTTATTCGATAATTTCATAGGTTTGGAATATTAACATGAAGTTTGAAATATATTTTTTGGATAGATCTGTCAATTTGGGCCAAACTTGGTACAAATTTTGAAAATACTGATTTTTGACCTTATTTGACCTTTTGACCTCAAAATGACCTTAAAATTCAAAATCAAGCGTGGCATTTACCGTAATTTCCTTCCCCATGCTATGAGCAATAGATCTAAAATGGTTGCCGGCCATTAACAAAATATGCCATCCAAAGTGTAATTTCACACTTTGGCTGGCCTACTATTATGAAGCACGTCAAACTCCTAACAGTAACACTACGTCAGAGGAAACAACTGATCCAATGGGTAGGAGTCAGCCAACTGTTGAGGCTTCCTCGGTGGACAACACCAGGGAGGGCTTAGCCGTAGGGAACGACCCATGGAATGTTTCCAACTAACTTCCAACTGAACTGACAAACACAGAGGGAACAACCAGGCATGGGCGGATGAGAACTGCTCCAGCATGGATGAGAGCTGGTGACTTTGAACTATGTTAAGGTGGTGGGAATACTGTGGTGATGGGTATTTGTAGTTAAGTAAGATTGCTTGACAAACCAACTCCTATCTGCTTTGAATCAACTCCATTTTGCACTTTTATTCAAAATTGTTATGCTTTGGTGATCTAGACACTGAAACTTAATACCTGCATGAATTTTTGCCGAGATAAATATAGAAGAGACTAGTTTGTAAAGATTTTAAAAAGTGCTTATTCCACCTGCACGACATTGCGCAATGTTTAAAATTATGATCGATCATTTGTAAATAGTTTACTAGTAGTGTAACAGCAATTGGAGTGATCAAAATATTTAACTCCAGAAGCAAACGAATGCCTTAAAGCTTTAGCATAAGTAGAATAAAGTAAAATTTAACCGTAGACCATGATAAAATGTCAGCTTAACAAATTTTTCTGAGATTTATGGCCCCTGAGCAAAATTTAAGTAATGACGTTTGAAATTTTAACGTGTATTCAGCTCTTTTGTTTCTATCGATACAGGTTGGCTGTCATGGATTTACGTTTCCAGCCCTGTTGAATTAAGACGTGAGGACACGTCTTCCTGGAGGAAGGGGCTGTGTAGTGAAAATACCCCCAACACTTGTGCTTTGGTCCAGGGTTCAGCCTCCTCCCCTGTGGTGGATGTGGACTAGTCCAGGTCACATATTTTCTTTTGAACTAGGGTTCTTTTATTCAAACTTATGTAAGAACACAATGAAGTATCACCTGTAAAACTACTTCTTTTTGTAAAACCCATTGAGTCTAGTTACTTTTGTTTAGTTAATACATCATTCACATACAGCATGTTCTAGTTGTTAACAAAGACTTTTTGTTCAATTGTGCATCCTTGGTTCTTGGTTTTTCGGCTGTGGGCAGAGCTGGCTTTTTGGGTGCAGCCAAGCAACATCGTGTGTGGAGGGCTGAGTTGATATAGTCATTTTTTTTAGTACACCAAAAACAGAGTGAGTTTTGAATACTTTGGAGAGTTCTTTTCAAGACATTATTTTAAATTCATACCAGTTGTTTTACCTAAATTATAGTTTGTACCAGCCACAAATAGGGACTCTGTTCATTTTCTATACATTTGTTAAGTACCAACTGCTGTTACTTTTTGTATATTGCTCATAAGGGCCTAGGTCTCCACCTAATTTACGTAAATTTGTGTAACTATTAGGAATATTTATTAAATTAACATTTGGCTAGAATTTAAAGCCAGCTAAATATTGGTTCCTTGTTTTGGTTCAGTTTTATGCGCTCCCGACTACGCTACAATATGATTGGTCTGCCGTTGTGACAACGTTGAGGGTACTGGGAAAAGTTACGTTGTTGCAACTTTCTTTCTAATTGTTTTCAAAAGAATGTTGCAACAACGTAACTTTTTCCAGTACCCTGAATGTTGTCACGACGTACATTTTTCCGGTACCCTGAACGTTGTCACAACGTTAGATCAATCATATATTTAATTTACTACATCAGTTAAATATACAATACTGTTAATTGTTACGTCAACATGATAATTTACTTTCAACAATTATACAAACTTACCAGTAGGTCCCTTCTACACGTTGCCGCTACCTGACTTCTCTGCACCTGTATACTATACATCGTACAGCATGTACAATATATATAGACCGTTTTTTTTATTTGGCAGTAAAGGGTTGTTTAATTTTAAATATATATTGGAAATTATAATTACATGTTTAGTTACTGCATTTACTTTTTCCATAAATCCTCTAGACAAATGCTAGAGGAAATTAGTGCACCTAGTTCATAAATTTTGTAAATTTCTTGAATAAACCTTGAGCCCTATAGTATATATCTACAAATTTGCATATGTGATATTTACGTTGTCAAATGTTGTCATAATAATTTTTAATAGACCACAGCATTCCGTGCGCTACTCAATGCGCCAAGATAAGCGCATGATATCTGAACGGAAACGTAGGTCTTTGTAATTCAAGTGAGGCAAAACACAATTAATAGTACCCGAGAGCTTTTGAGGAAGTTTTTAGCGTGAAACAAAATGGCCTTAGTGATAATAGACCATCCTATCAGTGGAAAATATTTCTGTAGAAGATTCTGTCACTGGCTCGGAATGCCGCTGTACGGTGGTGGTGGTGGGGATGGATTCTCTCCCAATGTGCTCTGCTTGACACAATAAGTTAAATTAAATGCAATTAACGGTTGTACTGTTCAGATTGATCGATGCAGATGTGATAGGGACCCTCCTCAAGTGCCAATTTTACGGTGGTGGTGGTGCCCTACATTCCCTCCATTGGAGTTCCCTCAACAGAATGTATCACTCCGAAAACAAGGGTGTATTTCTAAATGTACATTCTACACAATTTGAGCCTGTAAGTGATTTAGGATGAACGACTGCCCATAGTAAACCCTGTCAAGTGTTATTCCTATTAGGCACCGAGGCCATGTGAAATGGTACAATCCCAGAGTTAAACCTGGAGACATGTTTCTCCAAGTTCATTGACTTACCAGTCATGTTTGTTCAACCAATGAAATGACAGAAGTCCAGTGTTTTCAAGTTGTACAGATTATTATGAGGCGCCAAGTGTAAACTTATTATTTAACGCAATTATTTACAAATAATTCATTATATAATATATAATTCATTATTTAACCATTATTTAATCTTTATTTACAAATAATCAGTTTTGCATCACACAATTGTTTATATATAATCGTATGAAAGCTTTCATTATATATATATATTCTTAAACACAATTTCCATTATTTACAAATAATGTCGACGGATAGATTTTTATATATAAATAATTAACTTTGCACATGCAATTATATGTATATAATTTCTGGACAACTTTTATTATATATATATAATTTAACGGATCATTACACTTATATATAAATAATGACGACTGACAAAATTTATATGTAAATAATTTATTTTAAACATTCAATTATATAATAAATAATTGTTAGGCAGCCTTCATTATATACATATAATTTTGCGGATCATTATACTTATATATAAATAATATCGGCTGACAAAATTTATTTGTAAATAAAGAATTTTGAACCACACATTGATGTATAAATAAGGAAAACTATTACTTTACAACTAAGCGAACGAGGCTATGATATACTAAATAATGATTTTGCGTTGCTTTCATTATATATAAATAATCGTGTAGTATGTAAATTAAGTGGTTAGCCCCGCCCCAATACTCTAAATATTCATGTTATAACATCCGGCACAGTCTACACGCTCTCCGGGCTCACAGTGTACTTTCTGCGAGCTGCACATGTACATGTACATGTACATGTACATGTACAAGTTCAATACATGTATGCATACGATGTACATATGTAAAAACTTGTGCAACAGCCAAGCAAATGCAGGTGGTGAAAGTATAGACCGCGATCCCTTTTTGCAGTGTTTTTCAAGTTGTGAATTGAGTGTCCTACGATCCTCTGCTTGGCTATTCTTATGGTTTTAATCTTGAGCAATGAGTGTATTGTTAATGTCCAGGTCCAACAGCAGCATCCAACATATAATCCGGTTAGCTGAACATAGAGGAAAGGGTGAAATCTTACGTAGCCGTGTGGAAGAAAGTCATGGATGAGATTAAAACCATTGTGTGCCCGAGAAAAACAATTTGATTTTGTTTGATAAATGCATCGAAGAGGGGTATTTTTTAAGGACATGCAAAAAATAAAAGAAAATAGGACCGGAACGCACTAAATATGTGACTGAAAAGCTAAAAGGTTTGTCAGTTAATACAAGGCTCTCCCTGTGCGTATCATCTTCAAGCTGATGCTCATTGTCCACAAAGCACTTAACGGCAAGGCTCCCCACTATATCTCAGAACTACTTCCAAGTTTACACTCCGTCAAGGGATCTTCGATCCAGTACCATGCTTCTCCTCAAGGAACCCAAGTCTCAACACTCCTGGGGTGACAGGTCTGTTTCTGCAGCTGCGCCCCACGCATCTGGAACTCTCTACCACATAATCTTTGATGTTGTTTTGTACCAAACAATTCAAATCACTTCTCAAAACTTATCTTATGTCACAGGTTTTCAAGGAATAATTTAGTTGTATCCGTTTCTTTTGTTTGTTTTTGGTTTACTGCACCTTGAACACCCAGCAGGGTTGATATGTGCGCATAACAAGTATTTATTATTATTATGCGAGAATCAAGTATTGAAGACGAGCTAAATAAAAATGTCTGGGGCGTCACGTATACTTTTTAAATGAAAAAACAAATCCTGTGGATTTTTTTCATAGAACTCGGGAAAGTATGGAGTGCTTAATGCACATCGGTGTAAGGGTAAAAAATATTATTTACTGTTTTTGTCAAGAAAACCGATCAGTTCATAAAACATTAAACTTTTTATTCAAATAAAAGTAATAGCAACAATCGACAGAAATAACCTTAGAAACTAAAAATTATACCTTGCACTGGAACCTTCAAGAATACACAACTTTAAAAAATCAACAAACCTTGAGGCAGTCCTCAAAGACATTTGTAAAGATTAGTTCTGCTTTCTGAACTCTGGAGTAGGATGACTGTTCTTTTAAAATGAAACAAACATACTTTGACAATAGAGTAAAAGATGCAATAAAAGTAATACTGTGGCACAATGAATCTATCACAAATTGAATCACTTAAAAATGGAATAACAATTAGCTAAAAGTATACAACCTTGATTTGCAAAACAATACAAAGACAGTGCTTATAAATATATTTGTTTTCCTCAAAATTGAAAAAGTTAACGATGAACTCATCTCATAAAATTGGAGGAAAGCGTTAATGTAAAAATTAAAAACGTTGACTCACTCAATATTGATAATCTCAAACACTAAGTCATGATACACCATTATATCTGTCTACAGTTAGGCTAATGGTGAGTTTTCTAACTTTTTCTAATGTTTTTCAGCTGTTGTTTAGTGGCAAACAAAATAAGGACACCAGTTTGCTAGCTGTTACTTTGACAGTTCAGTGAACGATTTCCCTTGTATAGCAGAGGGAATACACTGATCCATTAAGCCACGCCCATTTCTCATTGACCAATCACAACCGCGAAATCTTATCACCATTTGATGATCTTTGCACTAACGGTGATCGGGTTTCGCGGCTGTGATTGGTCAACTCGTAAGGAGGCGGGGCTTAATGGATCGGTCTATTGCTACACAAAATGCATCAGTTGCTACTCAAAAATCAGGAGTTGCTACTCAATATTAGCATTCAGTGTGCACAAAACAAGTTCAGTCTAAATATTTTGCTATGCAAAATTGCTGGATGAAATCGTTCCCTGCAGTTAGAGTTGGTTTATACCAACATAATCACAGGTGATATTTATTCTGCTGAATCACAGGTGGTATATCCTCTACTGACGAGTTCTTGTATCCTTTTTTAAAAGAGCCGACGACAGGTTATGCTTTGAAGAAACTGGTTATCACACCAAAGTTTTGATCACAATGTGATTGCCTCTGCAGATTCGTGTATGCCTTGTAACTGAAATGAGATATTGTTTAATGTTGTGAGTATTGATATCAGTATAATCAAATAGTCAATGCAACTCTCCATAGTTAAGCACCATATGGATGATCATTGTATTTCAAACAAACAAAAGTTTTACTTTTTACGGGATTGGATGGTTTTATTATATTTTTTCCAACTACCTTTGAAGATTTTTCTTCCTCTTCCTCCTTGAAAATAATAACAAATGTCAACATGGGATTGTCTTTGGCCTCCCCAGGCTCCAGTTCACCACTTATTAGTGTTGGATGTATTGTAAATTGTGGAAAGTAATGTTATTAAAAAGTACCCAGTTCTAGACTATGGGTAGTCAGTCTAAACGTTTTGATAAATGAACAGTTTTATTGTAATTCATAGGGACCTACCTTATATATTTATGCAGTTTTCAAGTACCCTTTTGTCCCGTTGGAGACCAACTCAGCCTTGTGTCGAGGTGGTTCTAAAACAAAAGTCTCCCCTCCAACTGTGCATATGCATCCTTAAAAAAGATAAAATAAAACAATGAATGTTAAACAAAGTTGATGAATACTACTGTTACGGTACTAGTCCAATCCTCAAGCAAAGCCCTCGACATGGTGGTACTGGTAGCCCACTGAGTACACATGTAATACACATCACCACTAGTTTGTCACTCACTACTGCCCCCTGTTTTAATTTATGTAATTTCATTGCATTTAATGTAAGAAGTCAGAATCACATAATGTATTTTCCTTCAGAAAAATATTACTACTTTATTCATATTTAGTTGTTAAAATTAATAACAAATCTAAATAGTAAAAACATTACTTGAAAAGAAAATACACCAACAAATTATTCAAAAGAACAGTGTATTACAAAAATACAGTGCATCAGCATAATCAGCATATTCAGCAAATGGAACTTTAAATTTAATCTGTTAATTAATACAACAGACATAGAGTCTTGTGTTACTGTCAGTGTCACTGTTAACTAATAAAACACAATATTGGGTAGGATTATATAAAAAAAACAGTGCACAACTTTGGTGACTGCCAATTAACAACAAAATTCAACCAAACAGGTCCTACTCGACAAACATTATCCGATTAATTAATGCCAAGAAGTGTAATTATAGCAAATCTTCATCAGTTATTGGGGAAAAAACAACAACATTGTTTTCACGAATTAGATGCAGCACTAAGTTTATCGGTCACTTATCCGTCATTTGAAATAAAGTAAACTACGTAGCTACCATCAAGAATAACATTTTATAACGTAACTTACCAAAATGTCATTGAACTAAATTGGTCTCCTTCTCGGGTGGTGATGTATGTGGGCACTGTTGATAGAGGAATGTTCTCTAAAGTGCTAAATTTGTCAAGTTTTGTAACTGTAACCGAGGATTTTAAATGGCTGCCGCACGAAACCCATCATGAAACGACAGTTGACTGTACACATGTACATGTACAGTGTACATTACTGTACAAAATGTACTAACTGTATGTACGCATGACTGTAAGTCATGAAGTCTGAGCGTGTAGTAGACTAGACTGTGTTTTGATGTGAATATTTAGAGTATTGGGGCGTGGCTAACCACTTAATTTACATACTACACGATTATTTATATATAATGATAGCAACGCAAAGTCATTATTTAGTATATCATAGCCTCGTTCGCGTTGTAAAGTAATAGTTTTCCTTATTTATATATAAATGTGTGGTTCAAAATTCTTTATTTACAAATAAATTTTGTCAGCCGATATTATTTATATATAAGTATAATGATCCGCAAAATTATATGTATATAATGAAAGCTGCCTAACAATTATTTATTATATAATTGCATGTGTAAAATAAATTATTTACATATAAATTTTGTCAGTCGTCATTATTTATATATAAGTGTAATGATCCGTTAAATTATATATATATAATGAAAGTTGTCCAGAAATTATATACATATAATTGCATGTGCAAAGTTAATTATTTATATATAAAAATCTATCCGTCGACATTATTTGTAAATAATGAAATTGTGTTTAAGATTATATATATATAATGAAAGCTTTCATACGATTATATATAAACAATTGTGTGGTGCAAAACTGATTATTTGTAAATAAAGATTAAATAATGGTTAAGTAATGAATTATATATTATATAATGAATTATTTGTAAATAATTGCGTTAAATATTAAGTTTACACTTGGCGCCTCATAGATTATATCATAATAACAGTGATTGATTGACTTTTCTTTGGCTAAAGTGGTGTCGGAGGATATTGTGATGAAGGAGTTCACTGTCAAGCAAATTTCTGACAAAATTCGCCATATGATGGACAACCTGAGCAAAGCAGGTAAACATAAGCTAATGTATTGCTTATTTTTTGTAAGCTTTCTGCCATATACTGTATAGCTGAATCAAAAAATATTTCGAATAACGGCTATCCGTACACCCGAAATGACAAATATTTACAGGCTGATAACCAGTATTTCGTTGTCGATCATCCGAGGAATAACCAAGATTTTAACACCAAAATGTAAAATCATGTATTTTCACGCTTGGAAACAAACCAAAATAAAAGCAAGCGGAACTGTGTCTGTTTCATATTGTCTTCTCTTTTTATTGTCACTTTGACGTCATGTGTTACATTCCTTTATGATAAAACATTACGAAAACGGGCTGGTATACATTTGACCTGAGGTCTCCTGACCATCCATATTTATCTTTATGACCCCGGAACACAGAGAGGAGACAAGTCCAGAGGACATTTAGAATAGTCAAAAGAGCTTGTAAAAATAAAGAAAAGGTTAAATACAGAGGTTTAGATGAAGTTGTTGTCATTTTTCCCATACATATGAAGAGTCACGTAAAAGTATAATATTCTTTGATTAGGAAAACAACTTTAAAAATGCGGATAACTAAAAACTGTAGCTAACCACCAAAATCTCCTGCTGGGTGGGTTATCCCCTGAATAACCAAATTATTTTTCTTATTACTAATGCTGTTTATTATCTCCACAGTCTTGTAAGTTTGATCATTGTGAGGGTACAGTGAGGCTATAGCTGTGCTCCCAGAAGGATTTCGATTTCTTTAAGCATCTATTTCTTTATGCATATCTGGTTTTGTCAAAATCTTTGATCCATTTTATTTGTACATTGATACTTTTGTGCTTTTATTCGCAGAACAACTTGCAAGACCTCTGGCATGCAGAAATAGGTAAAAAAAAATGCTAATAGCAGGAAATTTCAGCCGTTTGGTTCTGCTGAATCACCCTCTGATCATTTAATAATACATGCCATATCCTTGCTGGTCTACATAAAATGATCAATAATCAGTTAAGGTTATAAATTCTTTAGAGCAATTACGAAGACAACTACACCTGGGCAAAGAAAATTCTGACAGGGAAGGTATTAAGGAAAACTGAGCCAATCAAGTTAAAAAGACTGACTTTTGTATCTGTTGCAAGCAATCTGTGTCTTGAAATTCGGTTTTGATTAGCCCTATAAACATTCAAGAACAGTATATTTCACTCATTGTTGTTTCTTCACCTTGTGCACATAATTCCTGTCTTCGGTTTATTTTTCAATGAATGTACTCGTTATTTTCCTTCTTTTGCAGATGACATGTAAAAGGCACACACAGTATAAAAAGGGGGGCATTTCAAGAAGTAAGTACATGTATGCATGTACTAACAATCATTATCACATCATTAGGGTGTCCCGGAAGATTTAATTTAAAAGGCAATTCCATTGTTTTTCTCAAAAATAAAAACCTTTCAGATGATGTAGCCATTTACCCAAGTGATTTTTTTCCCCCAATGGCCAACTGTCTGCTATTAGTCATACTACAAAGTGTGTTATTAGTTTTGCGTGATTGATGGGGAATTAACTACGACAAAATTGAAATATATTGTAACATTAAAGTGATAAAATAAATGGAAAAATGCTACAATTTTCTCAAGGAGACATTGCCATGAATGTAATGAGAGGGTCCTTCACCGAAGAGCAGGAAGAGGTCGTCTCCGAACAGTTAGTGAAGATGTTCTGCATCAACAATGAAACCACCGTGAGTCTCATATTTAAAAATTACATCTTAAAATGATTACACTTTTGTGGGAAATGATACAAATGGTAATTTTGAAATTATTTTAAGAAAATTACCTCCCTTTATAATAACCAAGTGGCTGTTGTTTTAGGCAACCTCTTAAATTAAACAAGCGCTGTTTAGATTATTAGGTGAGCGTTAAGTTCACCATAATGAAGTTTCATTCAAAACATTTGTATGTTTCCTTTATTCCTCTTTATGCAGTTTGAAAGTGTTACTTCCAGAGATGATGATTAAAATCTGCCAAGATTTCAAGGAGGTTAGTTTGGAAGACGCCCTGCAACTTTTCCAATCCACGAAAATTTGCTTTGTTTCTGCAGTATTGAGACATTTTAGCAATTTTTTGCAAGAGGTTTGCAGTAAAGCCATGTTGTATCTGTTAGGGATGTGGTGGTTCTGTTGGAGTTCAGGAATGGAAAAGTGTTTAAAAAAGAAGACAATCAATACTGACGAAATGATAGTGCTGTAGGACTTTAGAACATAGCATAGATAAGCGTTTCGTAGGAAACTTGTTTCATGAGACTTATTATATTTCATTGTTCAACATGTTGATACGACAGTAAAATGATGGAGGTGATCACCATGAATTATCATGAAAAGTATATGTAAAACTTGAGAGGAAAAATAGGAAAACCAAGTGTACCTTAATATTATGACCGTACTATGCCACACTGAATGTTTTGGTGCTGGACTACACACAAGGCTATGTTAATCATCTGCTGGGGCTATATATCATTATTATTAACCAAAGATTATGTGCAATGTTGCTCAAATTTGTCATTTTATATGTTTCATGCCTAAAATATTTGTATTCAAATAAAAGGGCAAAACAACAAGGTGCATTTTGTGGAAGATCATGTTTTACTTGTCCTTAAGTGTTCAAATTTTGCTTCAGTGGTTTGGAATAGTTATGTGCAAGTAAACAATTGAAATTTTGACAAAAAAACCTGTGATCGTTCAGGGTGTTTCCAAGGCCCAATTTCACAGAGCTGCTTGGCAGGAAATAATGCTTGACAATTTAACTGTTTAAAGGCACTGGACACTTTTTGTAATTACCCAAAATAATTATCATAAAAACTTATTTGGTAACGAACAATGGTGAGCTGTTAATAGTATAAAACATTGTGAGAAACGGCTCCCTCTGAAGTAAACGTAGTTTTTGAGAAAGAGGTAATTTCTCACTCAAATAAGACTTCTTGCTGAAGCCTTTTATTATGCATCTGAAAGCACACAAAGTAATGCAACAAGGGTGTTTCTTCTTTCATTATTCTCTTGCAAATTCGATGCCCAATTGAGCCCAAATTTTCACAGGTTTGTTATTTTATGCATATGTTGGGATACACCAAGTGAGAATACTGGTCTCGAATTACCAAACGTGTCCAGTGCCTTTAAGCAAATTTATCAGGACAACAGTCACATGGCATTTTAGCTACTGTAACCCATGTTTATTATTAAAGCAGAACTTTTCGGTGTGCCTTTATTAAAGCAGAACTTTTCGGGGTGCTTTAAGCCAGATTTATGATCTTAGCTGTTCTTTTTTTAACATGGATGTTGACATTTATAAGTAATAATTAATAATAATAATTTATTCAATTTATATTGCGCTCTCTCCAGGACCAGCCTGTTCGAGGGCGCATAACAATAAAAATTCCATTAAGAAAATTAGTCCATCCGAGGATGTTCAAAAAGATGCAAATTACAACAAAAAACCATAAAAATTACAGTAAATTACAAACAATAAAAATTACATCAAAACAGACCGAAAACTCCATACAGAAGCAAATTACACAAAGATCATAAAAGATGACACCCTCACAACATAATATAAAGGAGTAATTACAAAATATAAGCCTCCCTGAACAAGGAAGTCTTTAATTTAGCCTTGAATGACCCCAGTGAATTAACCCCCAGTAAAAAAGGTGGTAGTGCATTCCACAACTTTGGAGCAGCTGAAACAAAGGCACGATCACCAAAAGAGTGCAGCATCCTACCCCTTGGATACTCAAGTAGTATTTCACCTGTTGACCTCAGGCAATATCTGTGTTGTCTTTTGACAGTAAAAAGGTCACAGACATAATCAGGAGCTAAAAAATGTATACATTTAAAAACAATCAATAACATTTTAAAACGAATGCGAAACTTAATTGGCAACCAATGCAGTTCCTTCAGGATGGGAGTCATATGACAAAATCTGTTTGTATTTGCAACCAGCCTAGCAGCAGTGTTCTGTACTCTTTGTAACTTTGCCAGTTGAACAAGTGGAAGACCAAAAAACAAACTATTACAATAATCAAGACGGCTAGTGATGAAGGCATGAATTAAAATAATAAGAGAATTTTTAGATAAATATTTACTAATGCGTTTTATATTATGGAGATGATAAAAACTAGTAGAACAGACTTTAGTAATATGACTACTCATAGACAAGTTGGAGTCAAACAAGAATCCTAGATTTCTAACATTTGAGACAGGCGTGATGTCAGTACCCCCCACTGTAATATGAGAAATATTGATCTTAGACAATTGTTGTTTGGAACCCAGGATAATAAACTCGGTCTTACTATCATTCAGCATAAGTCTATCATGTAACATCCACTCTCTAATATCTTCGATACAATTCTCCATTGCTGAGATGGCAAGCTGTTGATTGACCAAGCTAACCGGTTTAAATGATATATACAGTTGTGTATCATCTGCATAACAATGCACATCAGGTAAATGGGTTTCAACAATATCAAATAACTTTGAGGAGTACATGACAAACAGCAGGGGTCCAAGACAGGAGCCTTAGGTAAGATCAAACTTGGATCCCTGTATCACTACACGTTGACTCCTACCAGTTAAATATGAAGAAAACCAATCTAGAGCAATTCCACATATCCCAAATTTAGACCTAAGACGACTTAGTAAATGGTGTGGTTAACGGTATCAAATGCTGCACTTAAGTCCAATAAAGTAAAGTAAGAAGAACAACATGTTGACTGTTCATTTTCATGAGAACGTCATTGTATACTTTAATAAGTGTTGTTTCCGTACTGTGATTTTTCCGGTAAGCAGACTGAAGTGGAGGATACATATTATTAACAGTTAAGTGATCATGGACTTGATTAAAAACAGCTCTCTCGATAAGTTTTGAAACAAAAGAAAGATTGCTAACCGGGCGGTAATTATCAGGCACAGGATCAAGATTATGTTTTTTCAACAAAGGTATTACTAATGACTCCTTCCAATCTTTCGGGAAGGTTCCACAAGTGAGTGATTCATTGATGACTCTAGTAATAGTTGGAAGCAATACATCCATACAGTCAACTACAACAGGTGTTGGTATTGGGTCAAGAGAGTGTAACCCTGAAAAATGGACCGCTTGAATAAAACTAAATAAAACTACGCTCTGGGGAAACTCACTTCAGCAAAACTCAATTAATCTAAGGATCGAATAGGGTTAAGACGCGAGGAAATGCAAAAAGTAGGACAGCGACTCAAAATGTAGGTTTCTCAACAAGCAAAAAAACAAAAACAAAATAACTTTATTGATTATGAGGCGATGACCAAAAATAAAACCAGTGATCGAAATATAGCAACAAATTAAGTAAACTCTAAACCAAAACCAAAACACTATTGAACTATTGAACTAAACCCAGAATACTTTTAAAAAAAGAATTTATAGAAACCACTATAAACCCACCAAAAACCAACACAAAAAAAACCAACACAGTATCAAAGAGGGTTACAAATTAAAACAAAATAGCTTAAACAACCAAATCCACAACAGACAAGACTTCTAGGCAGAGAAAAATGCACGTTGTTCAGGAGTGAAAGGAGAGTTGATGTTGTCTCCCTACTGCCGGTCTGCTATATGGGCAAAAAAACACTTAAGGGGCCAGTGACCACTTGGTCCCTATCAAGATTGCTTTGTTTATAGCTGGTAAGGGATCACACTCCTTGGCACTAAAGAAAAAACCCAATAATAAACTTGAGGGGTGCTACTCCTATAAAATTGTAAGGATGGGACCTAAACCTTAACCCAGACCATACACAATACACGGATGGAAATTTCACCCCTTACATTCTCCCAGTCTTTAAAACTGTTGTCTCCGACAACACTCAATTACGAAGAAGACAGAAGATAGAAGAAGAAGACAGTTGCCATCGCATGGACATCATTCAGTCACGGTATCTCATTGGAAGTCGGACGTTTCGCTTTGGCCGAATGCATGTGTTATAGGTATTGTCATCAGAACTGGAGTCTACTGGGTCATTCTCCTCCTCTGTGGTCCACTGGTATGCAGACTTTGAAGCCCTCAGAGACGGGATCACGCTGGCGTCTTCACACTCGGAAGAAGAAAGAACATGTGCCTCCTGGAAGCCACGCATGTTGCCATCTAGTGAAGTATCGCTTAACGACTCGTCTGCTCCCTCTGATGTAGCACCGTTTACCGGGAGACCCTCTTTATGGACGACAGGTAAAGCTTCATCGTTTGACTCAGGTTCAGTGGAAAGTGACTCTTCAAAGGGACATCGCGTCAGCATATTTCTGTGCAGGATTCTCACCCTTTGCGAGCCAGGCCTACAGACTTCGTAGACGGGAGTTGAAGGGTATTTCTTCATCACCACATGAGGATACTCCTCCCAGTGATCCCTCAACTTGGATTTGCCTCGAGGTGTCTTATTCATAACCAGCACGTGGTCACCTGCCTTGAGGGTGTCTACCTTCACCTTACGATCATATGCCAACTTCTGCTTCTGTCTGGCCCTCTCAGCGGATGCATGTACCCTACCGTATGCTGTGCGCATATGTCGCTTCAGCCTCCGCACATATGCTGATGGAGAAACGTCTGCATCGGCCTCTTGTTCATCTGATGTCTTCATAGCGTGGAATTGGAGATCGACTGGTAGCCTTGGCTCTCGCAGGAACATCATGTGATACGGTGAGTACCCAGTAGAGTCATGTTGTGTGGAATTATACGCATGTGTCAAGGATTCTACATACATAGCCCAGTTCGTCTTCCTCTCAGGCCCCATGGTACCCAACATCGAGAGAAGAGTGCGATTAAAACGTTCTGTCATTCCGTTTCCCTGAGGATGGTAGGGAGTGGTGCGACTCTTCGTGATACCCATTAGACAGCAAAGCTCTTGGATGATGCCAGCCTCAAAACACTTCCCTTGGTCAGAGTGTATCCTCTCTGGGATTCCATAGTGGACAATAAACTTCTGCCACAAGATTTTGGCCACTGTGGTTGCCTTCTGGTCCTTTGCTGGGTAGGCTTGGGCATAGCGAGTGAAGTGATCTGTCACTACCAGGATGTGTTCATGGCCACTCCTCGATCTCTCCAGACTAAGGAAATCGATGCAGATCAGCTCTAAAGGACGTGAAGTCTTAATGCTCTGTAAGCCAGCTCGCCTCTTGTTGTCCGGTGTCTTCCGAAGAGTACACCTCTTACACCTAGCAATGTAAGCTTGTGTTTCCGAATACATGTTGGGCCAGTAGTACCTATCTTGAACCAGTTGTAGGGTCTTGTTGAAACCCAGATGGCCCATTTTATCATGCAGGTGCGCCAGAATTTGATGTCTTAGGGCCAGAGGGAGAACAAGAAGATTCTTAACCGGCATGCAGTCATCTTTACGGAAGAAGAGAAGTCCAGCTCCTACGTGAAGATTTTCCCATGTTCGAACTAACCTTCGTACAGCTTTCGGTTCACGCCGAGTCTGTCGCTCTCCAGGTTTGCCTTGTGGAGTGGACTTCATCTCAATTAACCGGCTGATAGTTGGGTCTGCCCCTTGAGCCTCCAGCAGATTAATAGTGCCAGCCAGCACACAACTGGTACCTCCTAACTCCTGACGTCTGTGATGGGAATCTAAAACTCCTCCTTCTGAACCAGACGCTGTTGTTGTACTTTGGCTAGGATGCTGATGTGGAACTTCCTGGCGTGAGGCAGTCATGGTCTGTACGTAGGCCCCCACAGTGTCTGGATTTGTCTGTCCCCTTACCGACTTCTGCTCAGTCAAATCGAGTATTCTGGCGACCTCCTCCCTAGATATACGGGATAAGGAGTCTGCATTCCCGTTAGACTTGCCCGGCCGGTAAGTGATGTTGAGGTTAAAAATTGCAAGGTCGTTCACCCAGCGTTGCCCTGTTGCATCGAGCTTGGCCTTCTCCAACACATATGTAAGGGGGTTGTTGTCAGTGACGGCTGTCACGCTGTTTCCATACAGGTAGTCTCGAAACTTTGACGTAAGGGCCCAATGGAGTGCCTTGAACTCAAGCTTGTGAGCTGGGTATTTGGCTTCTGAGGGAGTTAGTGTGCGGCTAGCATAGGCAATTACCCGCTCACGGCCATCCTGTTCCTGCACGAGCACAGCTCCCAGACCTTCATGGGATGCATCCGTCTGTAAGATGAAAGGGCGTTCATAGTCGGGATACGCCAGGATCGGTGCGGATGTTAGTCGGCCAATGAGTGTTTCGAAGGAGACCTGGCATTCTGTGGACCAGACAAATGGTGTATCCTTCACACCCCGTTTCCCTCCTGTTAGACCAAACAATGGTGCAGCTACCTTGGCGTAATTTTTCACAAATCTTCGGTAGTAGCCAGTAATGCCCAAAAAAGATCGAACGTCCTTCTTGGATGTGGGGACCGGCCATGTCTTGACTGCAGAAGTCTTTTCTGGATCGGTGGTAATACCATCGGTTGACACCACATGGCCAAGATACCGTACACTGGTCTGGAACAGTTGACATTTTGAAGGTTTAAGCTTCAATCCATGTTCCCGTAGTCTGGCGAATACCTTTTGAAGGCGCTGAATGTGCTCCTCTACTGTGCTACTAAAGACTATGATATCGTCCAGATAGATGAGTACACTCTCGAAACTCATATCGCCAAACACAGTAGACATGAGCCGCTGAAATGTTCCTGGAGCATTCACGAGTCCGAAAGGCATTCGAGTGAACTCAAAGAGGCCCATCGGCGAAGTAAAAGCCGTCTTCGGTTGATCCTCGGCTGCCATCTTGACCTGGTGATATCCAGAGGTTAAGTCTAAACATGAGAAGTACTTGGCTTTCCCGAGAGCGTCTAGCGCCTCTTCTATTCTGGGGAGGGGGTAAGCATCTCGCACGGTCTTGGAATTTAGCCTCCTGTAGTCTACGCAGAGTCGGATCTTCCCATCTTTCTTTTGTACAATAACTATTGGTGACGCAAATGGACTCTGGCTGGGTTTGATAATCCCAGCTTCCTTAAGTTCTTCAACGTGGCTCCGAACTTCTTGGAATTGAGAAGGGGGTATTCTCCTGTAGGGCATCCGGAAAGGGGTAGGATCGGTGAGTGGAATCGCATGTTCTATGGTGGTGGTGGACCCCACGTCTAGATTGCTCCGTGAAAACACATCTCCATTCTTGGCTAGGAGTTCCTCAACGGCCTTTCTTTCGGTTGAGGTCAGGGATGGACTATCGAGGTCAACGTCTGGTATCGTGCATGAACCAGTCGTCTCTTGCTCCATCACCATTGCCTCTGCACAGCCATGGGTATTCGATGAATTTACCTCTTCCACGCAGGAAAGAATTGCCACCCTTGCATGTCGTCTGAGCGTCACGGTATGATCCGACATATTACACAAGCGCACTGGTGCTCTGCCATTCTTGACATCCACCAACATCCGTCCAACGGCGAGTCCCTTGGTGCCGTCACCTTCTACCAGGGCAGTTATGCTCCTTTCCCGAGTAGATGCGGGGGCCTTTGCTGAAATGATGACTTCCTTCCCGGGTTGTAAAACTAACGGTTGCCTCCCAGCATATCTCAGGAACCCAATGTCCCAAGTTTCTCCTGCTAAATCACCTCCATCTCCATTAACGAACTGAAAAGCTTGGAACCAAGGCTGGGGTATCTCCGGACTCTTCTTCATGAACTTCCGTCCATGGGCAGACTTCAACTTGTCTCGACTGGCACGGATGACATTAGTTCCGACGAGGAATGGGGTATCACGTCTGAAAGGGGTTGATTTAATGATGAAGACAGGGACTTTACTAATCTGCTGACCCAAAACCATGACATCAACGAGAATAATGCCGAGATTTGGGACCGTCTGTCCTCCGGCTCCTCTAATGGTAATATCAGCAGACCGTGGCAACTGTTGTTTCAAACAGGGATGTTTTGCCACAAATTCGTCTGTCACTGTTGTCACTTGGGATCCTGTATCCAGTAGTGCTGTACAAAGAACCCCGGAGACCCCGATCTCTGCTCGGTTGACTGGTCCAGCCAAAGGTAGCTCAGCGGTTCTCTCTACAACATCTTCTGGGAAGGACGGTTTGCTAGGGGTTGAATAGGTGGGGCCCTTCCTTGATAAACCCGCTGACAGCCCTACATCCGCAGGTTTTGCTCGTTTAACGGAGCCTGTGTGGTTACATGATGTGGCTGGTGAGTTGCTGGACTGGCAGTCGCTGGGGCATCTCTCTGCTGCAGGGGGGGTCCATGGGCAAGGCGGTTATGTGGGCAATTTCTGGCAAAGTGCTGTACATCTCCGCAGTTGTAGCAACCGCCAAACCGTGGCCTATTGCGTTGCTGCTGCTGCTGCTGTGCCTGGTGACTCGTTCCTGCCCGAGAAGAAAAGAGGTTACCTTCCAGTGCCCTCAGCCGGTGGTTGTGTTGTTCTTGTTCGGTCAGCAAACGGCTCAGAACTCCAATCTGCTCCTGATGCAGTGTTCGAAGGTCACTGAGCTGTTGGGTTATTTGTTGTTGAGTGGTGTCTGTGTGCCTCTCCTTGCTGCCTGTCTGCTCAAGACCTCTCTCTGCTTCCACCGTCTGATTCATAGCGTATGAGGGTCTCCGCCTACGAATATCATCTGCCTGTAGCTCCTCCTCAACAATGACATGTAGCTCGCGACGTAGTTCCTTAAATGTCCGAGAGCGCGGCTGCATTGGTGCTAGACGCTTCTTCACCGTCAGATCCCTCAATCCAAACATGAATTGGGTAGCCAACATTTCATCTCGGCCATCTTGGTGTCCTGTGGAGCCTCCTCGCCTCCGCCTAGACTCGTCCACCTCTCTCAGTGTTGCCTCGAGAGCAACCGCATAGTCAGTGGCTGACTCTCCCTCATGTTCTTGTTGGGTCCTGGAATAGAATTTGGCCATAGGGGAGTAAGGTAGCCTGTCGCTTCCGTACTCTTCCAACAGTTCCTTGAATGCGGTCTCAGCAGAGAGGTCATCTGGTACCCTGCTCTCCAGGTTAAGTAGAACATCACGAGCCTTGCCGCCCGTATGTCGAACAACGTCGTGGAACTGCCGTAGTCCAGGAGCACTCCCCTTCACCTCGATCAGGTAACGCATATCCCTGACCCAGTCGTTTACTCTGGGTCCATGCTTGTCTCGCCCGGTGAAGGTGGGGACGTTCTTCACCTGGTGGGTCGTCAACGTCTGTAGGGGGTGTGATGGCGTTGTTGGGGGGACCGGTGGACTAGGGATAGCCATCTGGAGTGGGGCAGTAGCCATTTTGTGATCAACAGGATCAAAGCCCAGCATTTGAAGGGGTGTCATCGGAAGCTTCTCCGCAGCTTGACCATACTGCTGGAAGACTGATGAGTATGGGGTCAGCACAGGTGGTTCGGCTGACTTTAGATATGTGTACATTGTTGGTAGGCTTGGTGTCTCTGCCATCCCGTGTTTAAAATGCTTCCCTCCCTAAATACTGTGTTGGTTCAAAAACGTTTCTATTGAAAAATAAATTCCTGGCTAAGTTGCGAATGAACATAAACCCTACCCGGATTCTCCACCAAAAAAAAATGTAACCCTGAAAAATGGACCGCTTGAATAAAACTAAATAAAACTATGCACTGGGGAAACTCACTTCAGCAAAACTCAATTAATCTAAGGATCGAATAGGGTTAAGACGCGAGGAAATGCAAAAAGTAGGACAGCGACTCAAAATGTAGGTTTCTCAACAAGCAAAAAAAACAAAAACAAAATAACTTTATTGATTATGAGGCGATGACCAAAAATAAAACCAGTGATCGAAATATAGCAACAAATTAAGTAAACTCTAAACCAAAACCAAAACACTATTGAACTATTGAACTAAACCCAGAATACTTTAAAAAAAAGAATTTATAGAAACCACTAAAAACCCACCAAAAACCAACACACAAAAAACCAACACAGTATCAAAGAGGGTTACAAATTAAAACAAAATAGCTTAAACAACCAAATCCACAACAGACAAGACTTCTAGGCAGAGAAAAATGCACGTTGTTCAGGAGTGAAAGGAGAGTTGATGTTGTCTCCCTACTGCCGGTCTGCTATATGGGCAAAAAAACACTTAAGGGGCCAGTGACCACCTGGTCCCTATCAAGATTGCTTTGTTTATAGCTGGTAACACTGTGAATGGCCTAGATGTGATTTTACAACTAAAATGGAAAAGTGAATCGATTGGATGTGATTTTAGGACCGTTTAGCCAATATCACATCTGACCCAGAAATCACATCCGTGGTTAATTGCCAATTATCAAAATCACATCCACTGTCTGGCTGCATTACCAAAATCACATCCACTGTCCAGGCCTTTGCCAAAATCACATTCGAGTCAGAAATCACATCCTTGGTTAATTGCCACTTGCCAAAATCACATCCACTGTCTGGCTGCGAAACCAAAATCACATCTAGTATCTGGGCCCTCGCCAAAATCACATCCTAACCCGAAATCACATCCATGGTTAATTGTGCCAATCCAAAATCACATCCACTGTCTGGATGCATTACCAAAATCACATCTAGTGTCTGGGCCCTTGCCCAAATAAAATCTGAGTAACAAATCACATCCATGGTTAATTGCCAATTATCAAAATCACATCCACTGTCTTGCTACATTACCCAAATCACATCTAGTATCTGGGTTCTAGCTATAATAACATTAGAGCCCGAAATAACAATAACATCCAGGGTAAGGTCGTGAATCCCAATACTACATCTTGGTTCCCCTATATTGGTGCAATGTCACATTTGTCATTGAGCTGACAATGGTCAGGAGCACATCATCACGATCATCAGCAATAAATATTAAATTTTACTTTAAAATTTTAGCATTGGTCAGGAGGATATATAACTAGTTTGCCTGTGGTCATGAGACCATGTTTAATTTACCTAAAGACGCTGAACTTTCCCCGACCAGTGGAATGGCTAGGGCACCGCGCCGAGGTGAACCTTGGTCGAATTAGTGCAGTTGTTCTGTATGCATTGTTGCAAACATGGGTGATTAACTGCTTAAAGGAAACGTCAGATCGACTTTTGATTGTGGTGGTGCAAGCGAGTAGTGCAGCCGTGTTTTGCGCAGCCAGTTTTCTGAAAATACTGCCTATTACTTAGTTAATCGAGCACCGCTTTTGTGCTCTAAATCAAGCCGTACTGCACCATGCACATTTGTACAATGTGAGGGGTTGAATTGAATGTTTGTCCCTTAAAAAACAAATGACAAAAATACGTTTACAATTTAATAATATTTGAGAAAAACATAAAAACATTTTTGAGTCCGATCCAATAATTATATTGTCATAGTACATGTATCCCAAAAGACGCAAATGCAGCATGTGTTAGTCGGTACCCCGTGTTTGGTAATTTTTTTCTTGTGTAAAACTAGAATGGAAATGTGCAGCCGCCCACATTAAAGGGTCTACATTTATATGGGAGTAACACAATCAGTAGGCTCCAATTACCAAACGTATACAGCACCTTAAAAGGGTCTGTATACGTTTGGTTATGACTCTAAAAATTAATGGCAGTAAAAACTTACATGGTAAGAAGTACAGCAGCTTTGGATTAATGCATTTTTGTATAATGCATTTTTGAGAATTGTTTCACTTCGAAGTACTACGGTTATGGAAAAATATATCACTCTCTCCCCCATAAAAAAATTGAATTTGAGAAGCGTTTGGCCGTGCGCTTCTCGCTCGGATTGTATTCCTGTAGGAATCCAATCTTCCTGCGTTGAAATATTCGCTCCGGTTTTTCGGTGACATCTCAAAAACGCGACCACCTTTTGAAGTGAAATTTTCACAGGTTAACACAATCAGTATGCTCCAATTACCAAACGTAAACAGCACCTTTAACACCGAAAGGCAAACAATTCTAGGAACCATACCACCCTTTCGTTATCGCATGGATGCCCCATGACAATCGAAATATGAATGAGCACTTGTTAGCCGTGTGGGGATATTTAAACTTCCAAGCTGTTTCAACCATAGAGCAACTTGTGCTTCAACGGACGAGACAAAGCGGGGAAATTTACCGAAACGGGTTTTTTTATTTCTCGAAGGTAAAGGTTGACTCCAACCATATGCTCCAACTTCTCACATGTTCCTTGCCACAATTTAACGCAGGTGGGAAAGCACGTTGGACAAAACTCTGGTGTTTTAGGCTCGTGAAATGGTTCGAAATGTCCGAATATTTGTTTCTACCATAATAATGGGTTTGTTTCATCAAAAATGTCAACCAACATCACAGTAAAGTTGTAAGGATATGTATTGTGGTCCGTGCACAGTGTCTGTGTGGAGCTCCCGTGGGATAAGAATCTAGCTTTTCATGATCAAACCATTGTTGAGAATGGGGGTGACGGGGAGATTCTTAATAAGATGTGCACCATTGTGATTAAACAGTACACAAACACATATGTAACTTGGACAAAATGCTAAAGTTTGTAATAATACCAAATAATCACAGCCTAGTTAAACTTAACACCTAGTACACTAATTTGTGACAAGCTGGGCCATCATTGCACAGATTGGCTGTTATCACCCCGAAAACAAAAATGCTTTGACCCACACTTGGAAACCGCAAATCTCAAAGATTTACCAAGGTCACTTCTGCCCTTTTCTATCCCAATACATGTACCACTAAACTGCTAGATTATGGTGTGATTGTGTTCTTTGAAAGATGATATTTAAGCACATATAACTTTTAGTTCATGACTGGTTCAAAGAAATTAAAACGTAGCTTCGGATCAGAGAGTATGAGTGGCATCCTTGGCATACGGATTTGGCGGATTTGTGTTATTTCTACGTCCATGGTTTGTGTGACTCTCTGCTCCTCTATGCTCTGCTGAAACAGACTCTACAGGCCCAAATCAAACTCATTGTTACATCACTGTAAAGAGCATGAAATAAGCTTTTCAATTCCGAGTGGAATTTTAATAGACCGCGTAGTCCGTGAGTTGCACTTAACAACAAAGCGATGCTAGAGCAATTATTACAAAAAAAAATCGCCGTCACACAAAAAAATCTAACAGATTCTTACTATTAAATGAGATTTTGACAGGTCCAATGTTTCACCCACCAGAAAAAAAGATACGACTATACATGTAGGTAAGGAATTAAACTAAACTTTTCCGAGTGGAACTTTTTAAAATATTGAACCGTTTTTTGGCTATGACTTAATTTGTGCAAAAATTGAGCGTGTTTTGGCCATATTTCCGACACTTTGGTCTGCGTTATAACTGCCGATTCGCTTAACTAAGTTGACAGACCCAAACACAACTACGTGTTTGTGTATAGTGCAGCCAAACGTTCCACGTCTGTGGATATTATCCATATTCATGAAGAAAGCTCGATGAAGCCCAAACCAAACCGAACTTTCAGTTTAAAAAGAATACGTTTTGGGGAATATGATCAGGCGAAAAAGAAAGGGGCAACAATTTCAAACAATTTGACAAAAAAACACAAATTATTCGATCAAAACATTCAAAATGACAGCCAATCATTGTAAAATTTTAAAGACGCTTTGGTCCATGTAATATATCCTTTACACATTTGTTGTTGTGTTATTGATTTTTGCGGTCAAAACAAAGTCTCATCCTTATGGACAAACATGTTCATTTTTAGAATGAACTCCACGAGAAAAAAAGAGTTTTTTCAAGAGCCTAGGCCTACATTTCAACCCGAATTTCAGATTACACCAGTAAATAGTGTGAGTCATAATCTATAATCAGTAAATGGATCCTCCCGCTGGGCCTTATAACAATAAACAAAGTTACATTTTCAAAGTAATTTGGACGAGTTTGCGCGCTCTCTGTGGATTTTCGGTGAAAAAGTTGCACTTCCTTTTTTTCAATTTGCACTGCCACCAAATCCTAGCCAAAACACAACGGTGGTGGAAAACGTTCATCTTGTTTATTTTATATTCTAGTTTATGTAGAAAGCATTACATTTAAATATGTTTACCTGCATGGTGTCTCTTCTGCAAACCCCTACAAATTATACCCACAACTTCCTGCTTGCAATCACAAGGGTACATTATTGTTTCTTTCAATACATTTCTTTTGTGTGTGAAGACACCGTGTTGCATTATTTTGTTTCTCCACCGTATAGCCCACATAGGAGCGCGTCAAAAATTACGAAGTTTTTTTAGCACACTAATCAAACCAATTTAATCAAGGCTACAACCTCTTTTCTGCTTGAACTGGAAAGTAGGCCGTGAAAGTGCGTGAAACAAGCATGTATTTCTTAAAAATAAAAAGTGGAAGAAACACACATTTTGCAAATTAGTGATTATTCTAGAACATTTTGATGGGAATGTTTTAAGTTTAACTATTGGGGAATGCCACTAAGCACACGCCATTTAATTCCGTGTACATGATTAAGGGCCATTAGCTTGTCTAGTACAGTGGACAGCGGGTGGTCTGCACACATCAACAGATCCCTGCAATAATTGTTCCATACATGATACACGGCCGGGTGTTAAGGTCAAGTGAAGTTAAATAAATAGGTTCACCTCTATCTGGAAATATAAACTAACTCGTTTGCCAGAATAATAAAGTACATAATTTCACTGCTGGCCGATGCTTTATGTTGACATTATAAACTATAGGCCCTAAACATTGTGATTGTGTTTCCCCTTTTGGGTCTTGGTATAGAGATAAAAGTATTTCCCGCGTCGGCTCAGGACTATTAAATTTCCAGTATTTCTGGCACAATAATGCAAGATTTACGGCAAATTGTAAAAAGGCATAACGAAAAAGAGTAGGGGAATAATACCTTAAGTTATAGTAGTTATAGTTAAGCATGTTATTACCAGTTGTAGGCTTGTATACTTCACTAGAAATTAAGTAGCCTCCTCATGGCCTACTGCGGTACTGCTACCAGAGAGGGGTTTTGGTTGTTAAATTAAAACTATACGCACGGCGTACGAGACAAACAACTATTATGATGGACCAAAATACATTTAAATGCACGTTTTATAAATTAAAACAATTTACATTGTGTTTCACATGCCTAATTAATTGTTGACTTACTTGGCATCTGACTTGAGAACTGTTTCTGGGCTGTACAGTTTGATGTTTGGCATGCTCTCGCTCATAGACATTTCAATTACGTTGATGCTGACTATACGCACTCGACACTGCAAACTGTATGCGTGTGCCGGCGGATGGCAACTCAAATCCAACGGCAAAGCAAAGGTCCATGTTCAGTATTTAAAACTGTCCCGAATAGAATCACAAAGTCCCTCTGTAAAATGGGGTGTACTATCTGGCGTTACACGACGGTTTTTTGTCTTTAATCAGCAGATTCAGAAACTTAACAGAGGGAGTGGATACTATTACTAATTCTGTAACCTCCATGTTCAGATTGATTCACAGAATGGCGTTGTTGTTTTCATTTCTTTCCCGCGAGAAAACCAGCCCTGCAACATCTGATTACATAATAGTGGTGGCGCACGCCAGCTGTTTTCTTATCTCGTAGTGAGCTAAACCAAAGGGGTCAAACATGACACCACAGTAGCACTACAATACAGGTGTAACAAGTCTGTAAAAACCATGGTCAAACCATGCAGCATAATATGGAGGAACATACCGATTATTAGGTGTTAACATACCGAAATTGGTGTCCAGTCAGAAATCAGTCGGTTACATTATTCTAACCAGTTCAGAACCGTTATAAAAGTCGTTATAAACAATTTTTCATAAAGACAATTACCAAGAAGATCACGAGAAAGAGGCACATGTGGGACAAGAAATGCCAAAGTATTAGCCCATAAAACATTGTTTTGAACATGTTTTTCCAGCTAAAAGAAAATGATTGGTACTTATTTTCGTGGTCCAAACTATCTCCATTCTGAGCGTACCATGCAACAACGGTCCTTTTACTATGGACGGTCACCTCCATACCATCGACAAAAATTTCCACATTCCACACTGGGATCGATCGGCCACGACGAGCGGACACTTATTAAAGCGATCCAAATTGGCTTGCTGTAAGTTGTTCACGACTTGTACACGATTGCACTTGAGGGCGTCCCTAAAAACTTTGAAATATTCAAACTTGTTGCTAATTCTTAACAATTAAGAAATATAATTTTGTTTTTTTACCCTACACGATGTGAGTTAAGCACTGTATACTCAGCACCTTCCCGAGTTCTGTGAAAAAAATCAACAGGCAAATCACTCTGGTGTGGATTTTGTTCACAGAACTCGGGAAGGTGCTGAGTATACAGTGCTTAACTCACATCGTGTAGGGTAAAAAACAAAATTATATTCATTTTATCCCCGATGCAAAAATTTACATCTATTAAATTAAGAAATAGCTAAATATGTTTTCACTCAAGGTTTTGACAGTTCATGGAAGTCTCATACAAAATGTTGTACAATTGCTAAGATGTATTTGCAACTGGGTTTTGAGCGCATATTAACAAGTTGTTAAAGTTAATAATTGACCGGGGGGGGGGGGGGGGGGGTGGGGTAACAAACAAATATTGTTTTAAGTATGGAAATACCCTTTGCACACTAAGTACAGGTAGTTGATGATACACCTGAAAGTAAATTTTGTACAATTCCTATGTTGCGTTAAAATTTGACAAGCAAAAAGTTACACACTCATATTGGGATTTGAGAGCACAGTACCAAAATGTTAAAATTCAACATTTTTGGGGATAATTTTTTTCGTGTTTGATGTATGGAATTATGATTTTTTTTACTAACTTAAGGTAGTTGACGCGACATCTGAAACTAAATTGTGTGCAATTCCTATGCTGCGTTACAAATTGACAAGCAAAAAGGTACACACTCATATTGGGATTTGAGAGCACACTACAAAGTACGGAGTCGGAGGCCTTCAGAGAAGCAGGCTGATGGGGGCCGGAGGCGCTCAGACACCCACGAAGCGGCTCTGCAGACAAGGCCCCGGTAAAGCAAAGACCGATAATTCTTTTCCTGTTTGATGTATGGAATTATGAATTTTTTACTAAGTTCAGATAGTTGACGCGACATCTGAAAAAAAAAAATGGACAATTCCTAGTATGTTGCGTTAAAATTTGACAAGCAAAAGCTACAAACTCATATTGGGATTTGAGAGCACAGTAACAAAATGTTAAAATTTAACATTTTGGGAGATAATTTTTTTCCTGTTTGATGTATGGAATTATGATTTTTTTTACTAAGTTCAGGTAGTTGACGCGACATCTGAAAGTAAATTGTGTACAATTCCTATGTTGCGTTAAAATTTGACAAGCAAAAAGCTACAAACTCATATTGGGATTTGACAGCACAGTAACAAAATGTTAAAATTTAACATTTTGGGAGATAATTTTTTTCCTGTTTGATGTATGGAATTGTGAATTTTTTATTGAGTTCAGGTAGTTCATGCGACATCTGAAGCTAAATTTGGTACAATTCCTATGTTGCGTTAAAATTTGACAAGCAAAAAGCTACAAACTCATATTGGGATTTGAGAGCACAGTATAAACAAAATGTAAAAATTTAACATTTTGGGAGATAATTTGTTTCCTGTTTGATGTATGGAATTGTGAATTTTTTATTGAGTTCAGGTAGTTCATGCGACATCTGAAGCTAAATTTTGTACAATTCCTATGTTGCGTTAAAATTTGACAAGCAAAAAGCTACAAACTCATATTGGGATTTGACAGCACAGTAACAAAATGTAAAAATTTAAAATTTTGGGAGATAATTTTTTTCCTGTTTGATGTATGGAATTGTGAATTTTTTATTGAGTTCAGGTAGTTCATGCGACATCTGAAGCTAAATTTGGTACAATTCCTATGTTGCGTTAAAATTTGACAAGCAAAAAGCTACAAACTCATTTTGGGATTTGAGAGCACAGTAACAAAATGTTAAAATTTAACATTTTGGGAGATAATTTTTTTCCTGTTTGATGTATGGAATTGTGAATTTTTTATTGAGTTCAGGTAGTTCATGCGACATCTGAAGCTAAATTTTGTACAATTCCTATGTTGCGTTAAAATTTGACAAGCAAAAAGCTACAAACTCATTTTGGGATTTGAGAGCACAGTAACAAAATGTTAAAATTTAACATTTTGGGAGATGATTTTTTTTCCTGTTTGATGTATGGAATTGTGAATTTTTTATTGAGTTCAGGTAGTTCATGCGACATCTGAAGCTAAATTTTGTACAATTCGTATGTTGCGTTAAAATTTGACAAGCAAAAAGCTACAAACTCATATTGGGATTTGAGAGCACAGTAACAAAATGTTAAAATTTAACATTTTGGGAGATAATTTTTTTTTCTGTTTGATGTATGGAATTGTGAATTTTTTATTGAGTTCCGGTAGTTCATGCGACATCTGAATATAAATTTTGTACAATTCCTATGTTGCGTTAAAATTTGACAAGCAACAAGTTACAAACTCATATTGGGATTTGAGAGCACAGTAACAAAATGTTAAAATTTAACATTTTGGAAGATAATTTTTTTCCTGTTTGATGTATGGAATTGTGAATTGTTTACTAAGTTAAGGTAGTTGACGCGACATCTGAAACTAAATTGTGTGTAATTCCCATGCTGCGTTACAAATTGACAAGCAAAAAGCTACACACTCATTTTGGGATTTGAGAGCACAGCAAGTCGGAGGCCTTCGGAGAAGCAGGCTGATGGGGGCCGGAGGCGCTCAGACACCCACGAAGCGGCTCTGCAGACAAGGCCCCGGTAAAGCAAAGACCGTGCGTGCCAGGGCGGCCGAGGGTCTGCCTGGTTCCAGAACCGCTGGGCTGAGGCTATACCACTGCCTGGGTGCGGAGACGACCCTCCGAGAAGACAGCAAAGAACGAAGTCGGACGCCTTCGAAGGCGTTAACAAGATTCATAATTTTAAATCGCCGTACATATTATTTTATTTAACTTTTAAAAGAATTAACTTCATTCGACGATAATTTTTTTCAATTTACAAAAGGCATGAGGGCGCTATATTTTAATGAACTTTTGCTATGTAACGGTTAACTTGCAAAAATGCGTATTCAGTTTCAGATAGCTGTGAATCTTTTTATTTTGCATTCAACATTTTGAAAATCATTTGGGAATGATATAGGCTAAAGCATAAATTAGCACTGTCGGGTTACAAGGGCCTGTATCCCGAGAAACATTTTGAAAAAGACGGGGCAAGTGCTCAACGGGAAATGTTGACATTGTGTGACTAATTCACAACTATTCTTGCAATAAACAATAGGCCCGGCTACTTCAATACCACTGGACATCCTACGTGTAAAATATACCGACATTACCTAAATTTTAAGATTTTAAGAGGATGTTAACTAATGAGAATATGTAAATGTGGATGTAGATGTTACAAAACAATTTCGTAATTAGTTTCTGCAGCCCGACAAAGGTCAACATTACATTTAAACCGTCTATCCAAAAACAATTATGGCATGAATGGTGTGTATACATCCAAGGTGCTGACATGCGTTTTTTGCTGGGGTGCTCGTTTTCTTATTAATATTATTTAGTATTTTTATATATATATATTTTTATTTTAAGTGTGTAGGCCTACAAGTTTGGTGGTTTGTGAAGTACCAGGGACATTTCCACCGCTTTCTGGAAAAACATGACAATTAATTGTACACATTTCACACAACAATATTTCTTTCGGTATAAAACATGCACCCTCGGCTCCTTACACATTTCTGAACCCTAATTAATATTGCATGTTAGGTTCAACATAATGCTATAATATTCATATTAATAATGATTGATTTAATTATGATTGATAAGTAGAAATAAAACAACAAGAGGAATAATATCCCTGAGACTAGGAGACATAATGTACTCCCAACTATAGAAGTAATCGAAGACGATTTCTGTACCCTACAATTACTGAAATGCACTGTACTGAAAATATTTAGAATTTAGATCGCTGGGGTTACTACACGCATGATGTCGAGTTAAGTAACGATTCGACCATCGGCTGTGGCCTTGAACGGATGGATGTTGAGAACACGTATCAAGTTTTCGTTTGTTGTGGTTTACACTGGTCAAATGGTCATTTAGTACAGTTCAGCAGGGACCAAGCCATAGAATCTTGAAAAAATCTCTTTGAACACGTTAAAAACATTGTAACATTATGGCACAATCCAATTAATTGTAGGAATCCGCCGTTCTGATTGCAATTTCCACAAGTGGTAAAATTAAGTAATATAATTACTTTTATGGTAATGTGTTTTTGATGAATGTTTTAATACCAAACAATTGCTCCAACAACCAACCTATCAAACAAAACCCTTTATTAATATCCATACAGCAAGGAAAAGCTCATTGCTCTGTATTTAATAACATAGTTTGTCTTTGCTTGAAACATCATAGCATGGTCATGTAAAGAAAAAGGAAACAAATATAGTGTAGGCTGCATTGTATGTGGAAATACAATTGTAGAGTGGAACAAGTTTCTTTCGACCTGTTCGATCGTTTTCGGTGTTTTACTCCTGGTGTACAAGTACATATGTACATGTACAGTATGTGGTTGTTCGAACTGTACACCGAAGTTAACTACGAATTTGGAAGACTCAGAAAGATTACAGCTGCCGTTGGCTGCAGTGCATGCGACCTTGGCTGGATGCTTGCTCATGATTAGAACACAGTCTGTTACTTTTTTTGTTTATTGCGGTTGACCAGGGGTCAAAGGGTCAAATAGCTGGCAATTTTGAGTGGTCTGCAAAAAACACTTCCTATATTAGTACTAATATTAGAAACTTGTTATGCGCACATGATTATCCACCCTGCTGGGTGTTAATACAAGGCGCAGTAAACCAAAAACAAACGAAAGAAAACAGATACCGGTACAACTAAATCAAGCCTAAAAAACTTGTGACATATAAGATAAGTTTGAGAAGTGATTTGAATTTTCTGGAGTTCCAGATGCGTGGCGCAGCTGCAGAAAAAGACCTGCCACCCAAGAGTGTCGAGACTTGGGTGACTTCCTTAAAGGGACACGTTGCCTTGGATCGGACGAGTTGGTCTATAAAAAGCGTCTGTGACCGTTTGTTATATAAAATGCATAATTTTTTATGGTTAGAAAGATGTTTTAAAAGTAGAATACAATGATCCACACAAATTTAGTATGCCTCGAAATTGTGTGGTTTTCCTGTTACATCGTGAACTAACATGGTCCGCCATTTAAGGGAGTCAAATTTTTGACTCCCTAAGGCGGACCGTACGTGTTAGTTCGCAAAGTAAAAGGAAAACCACGCAATTTCGAGGCATACTTGTGTGGATCATTGTATTCTACTTTTAAAACATCTTTCTAACCATGCATATGCATTTTATAACAAACGGTCACAGTAGACGCTTTTTATAGACCAACTCGTCCGATCCAAGGCAACGTGTCCCTTTAAGGAGAAAGATATTGCACTGCATCGAAGATACCTTGATGGAGTGTAAACTTGAAGCAGTTCTAGTGGGGACTCAGCCTTGCCGGTGCTTTGTGACCATTGTTCAATCGCTCCTGGTTTTTGGTGTAGCTCGATTGTGTTTTGACCAAACTTTACGGTACTGAATTGCGCATAGCTGTGATCATAGAGCTATATTCTTGATAAGATGACTTCTGTTTCTTGAACCAATGTTATGTATGATGTTCTTTCAGCGCCATTTGCTCACTCTGCAAATGCACCCGCGAAGACAATTCCCCGATTTTGAGGCAGATAATTTACCTTAAGTGTTTGTCAACATTTGATTTTATGTGCTTGACACCGTTTATACCTGTCTCTGGCAATGTCTCACTTGAGATGAGAGCAAATAGTTTTTAGAAAAATAATTGGACCACCATTAGTTTTTACCACACAGGCTGATAAACGATGACAATTAACAGTTTATTTAAGCAATATCAAATCTGGAGCCATGTCCATGCTTAAGCTGTGTCCCCCCCCCCAACACAACATTACTCAGCACACCCCATGTACCGGTATATTAAATAAAACTATGACACTAATTATACACCGTTTTTTAAAGCTATACATTCAGAGCATACTCGCCTATATAGTACTCCAAAGAGTCAGTCATCATCTAAAGTTATGTAACTGGCAGTTTGGTTTTGGTATATGTCAGAGCGAATTGCTATGCCTACTGGACATTGGTGGACCTTCAATAATTGTCGTGTAAACTGATGAATTTTAGTTTTTCACTGAAAGACGTAACATTTTCAATCAGTTGGTTTACAAGGTTCACATTTAAAGTACTTTCCGTATAGCACAATGTAAAAATAAAATCTCATATAGACCATGTAAATGTTCAGTGTTTTGCCTGGTAGGGACATTCTGGATACTATTACAATGTTTACAAGAGATAAGGGACGTGTCAGTTTAAAAGTTGTTTTGTAACGCTGGAATGCGCTTCTACATTGTCTTTAAAAAAATATTTATATGTGTCATGAAGATGAAATGACAAGTAAATTATAAAGTGATCACTTTTGCATTTCTGGACAGGCTGTTCTACGGTACACTTAACACACAGAACATTTACACGTAGAGGTTACTTCTAATAAGCCCTAAGAATAGATTGTATAAAGCTTTTGTTGAGGTCCGTTAGATGCCACACTAGCATCGGGTTCTAAATGGTATACTATATCGACCAAGCTGCACAAAACGCGCATACTGCATGGACCCAATGCAGTAACTGAAATTACGTAATCTAGCCCTGCATGGATTGTGGTTTTGGCAATGTCAGAGAGTTGCTAACACAATCGGGCAATGATAGCTAGTATACACGTACATGTAGGTATCAAAATACCTAATGGATTATCTTCACGTGTGGTGCCAACTGTTATTGTCGGAAACTGGACATCTGTATAGTGGGTTTTATTTTTTGTTGGACGGGATTGTACAATAGTTTCTTCACCCATTTCTTGGCTAATAAATCTTGAAGTTACCAGAAGCTGTAGTGCTAGCTAGTGTCCGGAACCACTGATTCAGAATCTGCAGTGTCGGTGGATATAGGCCTACTATACCCTTTTTTTGGCGCGCGCGGGATCGGAACGCGGGAATATGGGTTTCGATGACTGTTCAACCATAGTTCAACCCGCCCAAACGTAGCAGGTAGGGGCGGCCTATATCTCGCAGTCAGATGTCAGGGTTTCGAATAAAGACAAACATGAATGAGTGTACAATGTTAGCTGAATGTTCGGCATGTGGGAGCATAATATAAAGACGTGCGGTAACTATATCATTTTGATGTACATTTTATAGTATTGTTGACATTGCTTGTCTGTCTGCATGCTGCTGCAGCCGAATGTTGCCACTTGAGAATTAAGGTGAATGCACGAAACAATAGGTGACCTTCCTTAGTTTCTTTTCCTTCCTCCATGGTTAGCATGGAGGTTGAAATAGCTGACATAAAAACTCTTTTAATATGGATTTCAGGCGATAATTTTAATCCACTTGAAAAGACAAAAAGTCACCAAAGAACAAGGCCTAGTATCAAAACTTTATCAGCCAGAGATCATGATTGATGCGGAAAATTGAAACTTGAAAATTAATCCTCATAGTCATAATTATAGAGTCAACATAATTATGGAGGAGGGGTCAATATTCCTCGCATGCGTGTTATATTTTAGTGTGTATACACAAGAGCATGGAAGTTCAGCTCGGTTTGAGATTGACTGTCTGTTTTTGTTTGTTTGTTTGTTTGTTGGGTTGTTTGTTTGTTTGTTTGGGTTTTTTTGGGGGGGGACTCGTGAAATTGGTTTTGATGACTGATCAACGTTAACACATACTGGCATAGGCCTAACGCTCCGATATGCTCCAATCAACAGTCAAGCTTCCTAATTAGAAGCAAAATAAATAAGTCTTATGTGGTTTACTGGAATATTAGACAACATTCACCCAGTCTAAACTCCAGAGATTTGTTTGTAACCTTTTCCAAAGTTATGGATGAGCGAGGTTCATGATGAAAAGGCAGGAGGTCATTGCGCAGATGTTTTATGCTAAACAAATTTTAGAGTTTTCTGCCTTTTTGTATTTTCAGGTATCATAGGGAACCCCTTATGCCAATGGCTAAATCAGTGCTGTTATTCTCAAGGTTGTTTGTCCATACATTCTTTTGATCATTTGAAAAAAAAATTAAAACACTATTTTCTTAATTTAAATATCTCTATTTTGGCATTTTGAACTGAACATTTTGGGGGAAAATGCATATTTTATACAAATTGTCCGGCAACGGCATACAAATCGAATGTCTCTAAATATTTCAAGAATGTTCAATCTTCCTCAAATCTCACTCCTGTGTGTGAAGCCGAATGAGCACATCTGCTTAATCGTCACCGTCCCTATAGCAATAACATTGGTTTCCCATTATTCATTTTACCCTGAAATAATGTTTTTATAGTTAGTAATGTGGTTCAAATTAACAGTGGCATTTCAATTCCATTGCAACAACCCTTTAACATTTTTTATTCTCCTCTTCTTTTTACGTTTTACAAATTTCATGTTGCAGCTTTACTTCGTTAAAAACTTCGGAAGGGGGGGGGGCACATGAAATGATTACTTGATCATAATGATATTGACCAAGTAACATCGAACATATTAACATAAACATAAACATCCCCCAGTTATTGACATGTGTAATGTGCATGTATATCTTTTAATTGTGTTCTATGGTATAGCTGAGTAACTGTAAAACAATAGGTTAACACAAAATACTTTAATTGGTTGGACGCATGCTTGGAAGATACACGATCAGGATACTCCAAAACGCCGACCAGCGGTATGAATTTGTTACAGCATGTACATGTACATGTACAGTATGTCAAGTCTATACTGCAGGGTAGTATGCCAACTGTGCGTTCTTCTGTAAAGCCTAAATATGGGTGATTCCATTCACAAGAAGCTGTCAAACATTCCTTAAACTTTGCAAATAATTGTAAAAGAAAAAAAGAAAAAATTGTAACAAACTGGATTAAATTTTGTATGAACTGCAGCTATTGCTCTGATGTGAAATTGTACTTTCATAAAGCATGCAGAAGAGTGAACTGTAGTCAAATAATCCTACTACACTACACGACACATCCCCCTGTTCAAAATGGCATGCTCCAATAAACAAACGGCAGGTTTTGTGTAGCCAAGACATTTTGTATACAACCATATTATAAACCATAACTTTTGTGGTATCAACTTACAATTGACATCGCATAATTTTACAAGAATTGGACTTTCCAATAGTATAAATATACCAGCTTAAATCACATTTAGAAGGACCTCTTATGTACCCTTTTTCGACAGAGTAATCTCTGTCATAGCTTGCTGAATGCTGTGGACGCGCATTTCAATTAGATGAGTCAAACAACCCTTCTGATTCAACTTAGTTTAGAATTATCTAGAGAGGGATCATCCTCTATTTTAAAGTTTGAACGAAAACAATCGACCGGGGGGTCCGGTTACCGAATTACTACTTAAGGACCGCATTTGATAGTCTGCAATGAAAATTCCGGCACTCGGTAAAATTGGAAAAAAATGATTATCTTACACCCCATGGTACGAGATTATAAAACATTCAATTTAATACAATTTAATACTACTCTTCTTTTTTTTTTGGCACACAAACGAAGTTCATTGTTGAGTAGAAGTTGAGATAGGACTCTGGAACGAAAAAAACATCAACGTATGCAGTCTTTCTGGGGTGACTTAATTCGTTTTCGTAGTTAAGTTGTACAAAGGAATTCAAGGGTTGTTCTAAAACCCACTCGACGCGCGTCCACCCCAAAATCGAAATCCGAATTCATAAAACATTGCTTTACGGCCGACAAAGAATTATTCCCCGAGTTGGACTCATTCACAGCAGGCGTTCGATCCAAAGCTTGCAGTCAAAGCGACTTCCGACTTCCGACTTCCGACGACCTGACCGATCCGTTGTCAGTCGGGTAGCCCCACTATTATTATGTGACCTAAATATTTACTGGAAAGTTTATAATTAACATGGCTATCGTCATTACCTAGCTACACCTCTAGTTAAGACCCCAATTCGAGTATTTAGGAGGTAACACCATCCTTTCTCTATGGTTACACCAACCAAGTACCACGAACCTAAAAACTTAAATAAATGGTCTGCGGATTTTCCCCAGGACGAGCAGTGCATCATGTAGGCCTACTGACAACAAACACTGCACACACAAAAACACGTGTGGCCCATGGTTCGGTTGTGTACCCTAACCCTCCATTAAAAAGCAAGTAAGACTTGTTGACAGGCAGGCAGGAGCAACCAGGAGGCAGGCCTGAAATGCGGTAGCTGCGACAGCGGCCATTGGCCGTAATCGTACTCGGGCTGTAAATCCAGGTCCCCAGTTTGGAGAAATCTTATTTAGGCTCGATTCGGCAAATACATATGCATGACATTGGAAAATTGTACTGTAGCATAAGTCGAGAGGTCGAGGGGGTCGTGGGTTGAGGGCGTCGTGGGTCGAGGGGTTCCGGTACGTCCAGACGTATTTTACGCCAGTCATTTTACGCCAGTCATTTTACGCCAGTCAACAAGAAAGATGTAAAACTGAAAGGTAGACAATTCAGTTTTTAAAATAGATTCACACCGCAATGTTAAACATCGTTGTAAATGCATAATTACTCTACTTTGATTGTGGATATTACTTTTTGTAGTATTGGTCTTGTTTACAAAGCATAGAAAAAGGACGGAGACCTTTCTCTATGATTATATGTTTCATTGTATTTCATAAAGCGTCCCACCCCTTCCGCTTACCCGCAACAGTCTGCGGACTCGGGGGAACCAAGATATGCGGTATTGTTTATTGACATTAAATATAATTGACACTCGATCGGGCAATTTCTGGCTCGAATGTGATTTTGGTAATGCGGCCAGACAGTGGATTGACTTGTTTATAGTAGCAATTAAGCTTGGATGTTATTTCTGTCTCGAATGTGATTTTGGTAATGCACCAGACAGTGGATGTGATTTTGAATTGGCACGTTTAACTATGGATGTGATTTCGGACTTGGATGTGATTTAGGTTAGGGCCCAGACACTAGATGTGATTTTGGTTTCGCAGCCAGACAGTGGATGTGATTTGGGCTTAGGCAATTACCCAAGGATGTGATTTCTTACTCAGATGTGATTTTGGCTTGGGCCTAGACAGTGGATGTGATTTCGGTAATGCAGCCAGACAGTGGATGTGATTTTGATAATTGGCAATTACCATGGATGTGATTTCTGGGTAGGATGTGATTTTGGCCAAGATCACATTCTAGCCCCAAAATCACATCCACCAAAACTGCCTTTCCATTTTAGTTGTAAAATCACATCCAGGCCATTCACAGTGTAAGGGATCACACTCCTTGGCACTAAAGAAAAAACCCAATAATAAACTTGAGGGGTGCTACTCCTATAAAATTGTAAGGATGGGACCTAAACCTTAACCCAGACCATACACAATACACGGATGGAAATTTCACCCCTTACAAGAGCAAGATTTTTTTTTGAGTGCTTAATAAGGTTTTTTACATCTAATTCAGTGAGTGGTGAGAAGCATTTCATAGTGCACCCAGTTGTACCAGTATCGGGCGAATACTTAGATGTTCCAGATATCATCCTATCCAGCTTAGCGTGAATTTTTTCAATTTTCCCAATAAAGAACTGACCTAATTCATTAGCAAATGTAACCTTATCTTCATACGGTGGTAAAGGAATATCAGATTTTTTTTAAAGTAAAGATTTTGTGACCCTGAACAATTTCCTAGGATTATAACAATTATCATTAATGACATTATAGTAAAAATCCTTTCTAGCTTTAACCATAAGGGTAGTAGCAGAGTTCCTCCGTGCCTTAAAGATGTTCAAATCAGAAACTGTTCTTGTCCTGCGCCATCTGCGTTCAGCCTGCCTTCTTGTTACCTTGGCAGCTTTGATGTCACTATTGTACCAGGGTACAAGGGGCCTGACAGAAATGGTTTTAGTAAGAAGGGGGGCATGTCTATCTAAGGCTTCTGCGAGGGTTACATTATATCTTTCCACTAGCTCATTGAGATGATGAGGGGGGTTGATGCACAAATCTGATACCAAAAGTTCACTCCTCAACCGCTCCGTGTCGATGCTTTTAATTTTCCTATAAGCTGTCTCTCTAACAGGTAGGGGTGGTTTCATGAAAGACAAATTACACAGTAAAGAGATATGATCGGAAATCATAAAATCTGGCACAGGTGGGCTCTCAATTATGGACTCAGATTGGCGAGTTATTATCAAGTCTAATGTGTGTCCATGTTGATGAGTTGAGCAATGCACGTGCTGCTCAAGATTCATTGACTCAAGTAGCTCATTAAGCCGCAGTGCATCAGGATCATGGGGAATGTCTACATGGATGTTAAAGTCACCGGTGATTAATAATGGCTCAGGAGATAGTATCAATGACTCAAGGTATTCAGCAAATTCAGTGAAAAATGAACCTGTTGAAACTCTATGATTTGGTGAATATGGAGACCTATACAAAATGACAATCCGTAGTCGTTGTGAACCAGACACAATTGTCCATTCTGAAAATTCAAAGGAGTTGAGCTCACACTGTTAAATTTAATTTGTCAATTTGACTAGAAAATCTTAGTCCAACGCTATGTCTCATACGACTAATTGAAATAAGTCCAATTATGTTGACTACTAAGTAAAATTAGTCACACCCCGACTAGAAAATGTTAGTCCTATGACAAGATCAGAAACGTGCCTCATACGACTAATCTTTAGTCGAGCGACTTTCGCTCTTTGTAATCCAACCTCTGACTAATTACGCATTAGTCACTAAAATCATTTGCTTTGACAAATTAAGAATAGTCTTACAAAAGTCTGACAAGAACAAGTTAGTCGCATAAACCAACCAGCAGTGGCAGATCACACAGCAGCATTTGGGCGGGGCAAATGGAGGGCTGGGGGGGGGGGGGGGGGGGTGGGCTAAGGGAGGTGCCACGGGGGTACCAAGGGAAGGGCAAGGTACTTGTTTTGGAGGGGAAACAGATACATATAAAGAGAACTGTTACAGGATCACTTTGTGCACTGATGTGAATGTGCAAAGGGAATGAAGATTACACATGCTGCTCACTGGATCTGCCACTGCTTGATTATTATAAACAAACCTGTATAATAAGACAAAAGACAAAAAGACAATTTATATTTTCAATTGTAATTTAACTAATTTATTATTCATTAAATTTCATTGACGTAAATTCATTCGTAACAGCAATACCACTTTCCTTGCATACCCAAGGATATTTTAAATGTTCAATAATAGACCCATTGCATATGGCGTCACAAGCTCAAAAAGTGCCCTCACTAAGGTCAAAAGGAGACCATTATTGGCTGACAGCTGCTCTTGGTGTGTACAAACATGCACTTGTCTATTGTTTGAACTCGGCGTACAAGGGTTATGCAAGGGGTCTATATGCAGTCTGTCTATATGGTAGAGCACATGTCTTTAATTATTTTAAGGTCTCGAAATAGCGTCAGCAAATGAGACACTTAATTTTATGGATCAAGACAAACTGAGATGAAGACCTTCATTTCTTTTTCTACAGGTGGAATTCATTCAACAGTACATCCAACAAAACTGACAAATTTGACCAATGCAAACACTTCATCATGCATTCATCTTTAAAATGATACTTTCCATCATCTTAATAGATTTTCTAGTTTCAAAGAGAGTGCTCACTAGTTATACAAAGTAAACATCAGTATTAATTCTGTATTCTGAATAAATTGATATAGCATGTCTGAGAACCCCATGAATAACATCATTTAAGACTACCACAATCGAAGGAAGTCTGAAATAAGTTAAACTAAGACTCAAATAAGCCCCATGTGATGCGCACAATATCACTGCTAAAGCGGAATCCATTCTTGTTTCATTCACAGGTAACCGCACACCACAACATTTTTCACATTGGTTGGATTGTGTTTTTTTTCTAAAACGAGATGGCAGAAATTCGTTTACTCTTCCAAACTGCCAAAAAATTGTTGTCCTTAAAAAAAAAAGGCACTGTACACGTTTGGTAATTACTCAAAATATATATTAGCATAAAAACTTACTTGGTAACCAGCAACGAGAGCTGTTGATAGAATAAAACATTGTGAGAAACCACTCCCTCTGAAGTAACGTAGTTTTTGAGAAAGAGGTAATTTCTCACTAAAATAATAAAAGACTTCATGCATGAAGCCTTTTATTAGCATCTGAAAGCACACAAAATTGTGCAACAAGGGTGTTTTTTCTTTCTTTAGTTTCTTGCAACTTCGATGACTGATTCAGCTCAAATTTTCACAGGTTCGTTATTTTATGCATATGTTGGGATACACCGAGTGACAATACTGGTCTATGATAATTACCAAATGTGTTCAGTGCCTTAAATAGGTCTTGTGTGATGAACTGGTTTAATTTGATAGCCATTGTCCAGTTCTTCCAAATATGTGTCAAAAACATATAAATTTTATGGTTCATAATACCAAACGTGTACAATTTAATAAGAGCCAACAACAATATGCCGTATATTGTTTGTTTTCAAATGTGTTGGTTTATTTTTTCAAGGAGAGACACAACAGATCTCTCTGGTTTCAAATTGTCATGTATATTTAGCACTGCCTTCTGGAAAAAGGTCAGAGTTTTCTTCAAACATGACGGATAGGCCAAGTTAAACACATAAAAACCTGCAAGATATACTGCGATTGCTGTCAAGAGGTCTTTGGATGTGCTGATGATGACTCCATCAATATCCAAGTCAAATGCACCACTTGAAGACAAGTCTTTGCCATCTCCACGGACTATTGGCACGCCTTCTCTCTGTGAAAAAAGAATTAATTCAGACTCAATTTGAACCAAGAGGGATGGAAAGTTACGACAGCCTTTTTCTTGGTAGCCTTAACAAATGCATGGGTGCACTATAGTCTGGGGGGGGGGGGGTAGGGGAAGCTGGGGGGGGGGGGGGTAGGGGAAGCTGCTTTCTAATGTCTAATGTCTAGTGAAAGCACAAATTAAATTTAGATCACTCCAGTTATAGTTGAAGTGAAGATGTTAACAGATTTTAACAGTAAGGTAGGTGGTTGGCAATTCCAAACAATCACAGTTTTACTTTGTCCAATAATCCTTATTGAAAGGACACATGACGATGTACATATTTATAATAAATACTTGCTGTGTCAATCATGCAGACAGTGACGTCATGAATCGTGTGTCTTGTGGGTTGCTTGAACGTTTTTCTGATTTCGGATGAGAGTATTTGGGAGAAAACTAATTTTTTCCCTGTTTAAATGTGACGTTTAGGGACTTGTTAAATAAATTTCTAATTTACTGAAGACTTCATCTATTAGAACAATGTGGCAAGTCTATACTAAAAAGCGTGTTACAGGCCCTCTTTAACATCTATAATTAGGGAATAACAGCGCGAGCACTTGGTCTTTAATGCGGGTAATGACCGGTTTGTGGGTTGGTCACTGTTAATGGCTCAAAAAGAGTGGGCAGAAAGAGAGGGCAGCCCCAAAACAGGTCATTGTCATGCAGTGAAGACCAGCTCCTCTTACTGTTATTCCCATTAAAACATTTTTCATGAAACGATTAGAACAGTCTTTATATCACATGTTAATACAGTGAGTTCCACGTGATCAAGTCTTGACAATAAGAATCTATCAGATGTTAACTTACAGTTTCCTCTCCAAACACCACCATGTCTGAAAACTGTTCCTTAAGTAACCCTGGTATCCCAACGGCAGCAGCAAGACAGGTAGCTTCTGTTGATAAAAAAGATAATTTTTCTGATAGTTTAAAACAAACAAGTCTTATTTATTTAGGAATGCAGAATTTAAAACCAGAATTGAAAACCAGAAGATGTTTTGAAAGCATGTCAAGATGAACTCGAAGATTAACTTGGTTTCATGACCAAACCTTCTTTTCTAGATGCATAAATGAGCAAGGGATTGGAACACATTTATTGCTCAGAACATAACAAAAGGTTGGCTCACAAATTCTACCAGATGGTTATGTGTAGCTGCTTTTAGAAAACATGGAAAATTTTGGACAGAAAGTAGAAGAAACAGTGAGACTGAGCTTGGTGAGGTATTGATAATAAATAGTGATGTAGCCAGAGATTACACTTCAAGCCCACTGCTTTTGGTGGGTAAGCAACATTAACTGACCAGTGCACTAAAAGCGCTTGGTCACATTTACATTATCCAATATTGCCAGGCAGAATATTACATGTACCTCTTCGACTATTTTCATCACGTTCAAGGCCGATACTCTCCTGAAGACATGGGCGAGTTGCCCTCTTCAAACCTTTGCAGAGATGAAGGACAGCACTCCCATATTTCAATAATCCAGCAATCAGCAGTTGTTTAATCCTTTGTTCTCCATGAAGACGGAGAAATTCATTCTGCATCTATTAATGAAACAAATTCAAAATAAACCACTGCAAGTTAAAAGGCTGGAACAGAAATACATACACAAAAAGTTGAAATTTTTCTCCAGTCATGCCAGTGGCTTGGCCAGCATGCGGAACTAATACAGACAGTTAGTTTTGAGAACAGAAACTTTAGACATAATTTAAAATGCCTCGCTGACCTTGACCTTGCATAATGACCATGACATTTGACTTAGGGGTAAAAACAAACGGGCTCTGGGGGATACTGAACCAATCAAAAACACAAAGTTTGGAGTTGATACGCCAAGTCCTTCTTAAGTTATCACGCAGAAACTACTAGTAAACACACACTGACTGACACACACACAGACGTGACAGAAGGACAAGGCAAACATTATACTGTATGCCCCTTCGGCTTTGCCGGTGGGGTAAAAAAAAAGTACATAGAACAAGACAAACAAACCTCATCTTCATCAAGAAGCCAAGGATAGGTCTTTTTAATCGTCAGAACTGAGGCCCCTTCCTTCGTAATAAGTCTTCTGCGATCAGATAGAGTCATGTCCATAGCAATCTTTATGCGCTCGTAATCTGGCTTCCTTTTTGTTGTTTCTTGCTTCATCCAGTCAGTATGTGCCAAGATGGATGCGTTATCCTCGGAACATGGCCTAGCTGGCTGGTAATTGGCGATGCCCCACTGTGGTGTTTTCTTCATACCTGGCTGGGTTTGTAGTTGACTATTCCCCGACTTCCTCTTTCGCTCAATGACCACTTGGACATTGTTGTCTTCACGTCTGCGTGAATTGGCAAATTTGTATTGTAGCCTGTACTTCCAAAGGACCTAATGATGAGGACAAAAGTTAGATTTATTTTTCCACAGCTTTGCATGCTACAAGCTCTGAATGTATACATTACCATATTGAAATATGGGTTTACATGTGCACACCTGCTACCTCGAAATTGATACATTTTCAGAGCGTACGGGTGTACACGCAGTGCCAAATTGCCAAAATGAAATCAAGATGCATGAAAGATATACAGCGAAATGCACAAGCACCAAAAACTAATTATACCTAAAATATGCTACACAATGTAGTTCAGAGGCCATTTTAATTGCTCGTTCTTAACGTCGGTCAATATGTAGCATGATTATACACCTCTGCATGATCGACCCTTGACCAAGAAGCTGTTGACTCGCCAGGCTATCTATAACTAAAATTCAATAACACCACAAATTCAAACACCACAAAATTGTTGCACTTTGTTAGTAACCGGGTCATACTAAAGAATGAGAGCAGGTAGGTCTACACACAATGTGTAATACTAACAAACTCATGGTATTTTTTCAGGCAAACAAATTCAACTGGCACCTTCAATGTCAAAATGCATGACATTTTCCAGAAAGTGTCAATTTTGATTTTTTTTAAACCCAGAGAATCTAAATACCCCAATTAACCTATCAAATAACAGTCTGATATCACATTTATCAAGTTGTGAAAGCGTTTCCTTGATCTAAATTGTGGTTTTACATAAATGTTAAAAATATACATATTTAAACTTACTCTTGCATTATCCAATGACATGTCTGGTTGTTGTGCCAACTTGGTGAACCGATCAAACAGCAAGCTTACAATATGGTTGTACTGTGCAGAAGTTGGGTAGCTACTCAAAAACAAGAAGAATGAAGAAAAAGAAATGTTGTAAAACTATAAGGAAATACAGCTAAAAGAAATATATACGTACACCATATGTAACCTCAGGGAAGGTAGGTCAAGTGAAAATCCGAGGGCAGCATGGGTCTGGAGGTTGAGGCAGCTAAACCTTCCACTTAAAAAAACCAAAACTGTTGCGTTACAATAAGGAAAAAAACTGTGATAAAGGTTTGTGAACAACAATCAGCATGTTCAGATATACAGAGCGTTCTCATACATGTATGTTCTACGCGTATAGGAAACGCAACACTGAATGATGATTAGAGAATCTCTCTTATCATAAATGACCCGACTCTAACTTACTATGTGTACTTTCTGACACTACTGTAGATCGACTCAAGTAGAGCTGATCTCTCTCCCTCCTTTAGAGCCTCGCCAATTTCAAGTTTGCGGGATATGTTGGTAGGGAAGTGTGGTAGCATGAAGTTGTTCAACCAGTTGATAGAATTTGTCTTTGATGGTCTGGAAACTGTGTCATCTGGTGTACCTGATGCCACAGATGGACTGCCACATCCGCTGTTGAAGAAAAAGACAATGTGAAATTAGTTTTTTGAGGAAATACGTTTTTTTTTCACACTCAAAAGTAACGAGTGCTGTTGAAGGTCACCGTTTATGGTACTCAGTCGTGAAGGGTTTGAAGCAATTTTTAATAAATATTTTGAAAACTTTTGCAAGGGTAGTACGTACCACCACATGACTAAAAATAAATCCTAAAGTCGCATCAAAAATCTGTCTAATATCTGCTCATTTCTCAAATCTCAAAAATCTCAGGTTTTCTTGGTATCGCTTTCTATACCGCTTGTCCCACAACTCTGAACCTTGAGATAAATTCAACAGTAACAATGAAAAAATACTATTTCTAATCCACCATCCAAGTGTGTACATTTACTACACTTACAACAAACTTACCTTAATGGAGCAGTCACAGACACACTGAGAGTTGAGCTGTCATCTGTGTTACATGTGGCTGATTTTAGAAGTGAAATAAGCACTTTGCTGTTGTTTTCAACCTCTTCATCATCATCGGCATCCACCCAGTCCTCAAACCCCCTGTCCCAAAGCTTGGCTTCAATTTTGTTGAAATCCAGGCTAAACAGCTGACATGCCCTTTTTTCATATTCACCACATGCACCTCATCCTCAAATTCAATTTTTGTCCGCTGATGGCCAAAGACCAACAGGCATCTAATAGTGAGTAAAGAAAAATTGAGCATACGTAAAACATATTGTAAAATTAATTCCAAAACAGTATAAAACAGTATTAGATTATTGATCACTTCCGGTCAGCAGTTTGCACTAGTAATAAATAATGTTTTAAGCTGTATAATTGTAATCAAATCAATTCACAGACATGACAGACTTATGCTTTCAATTTAACGAACTGACAACTTATTGAAAGGTCCAACCATGCATACTCTTCACATGTACTTGCACATGAAAATACTTTTCAAGTTTAACATTGTTATTTTGAATTTAAAATCACCTTGTTCACAGGGCTATGGTTTTGTCTATCTCTCAGACCATTTTACACTTCAAAAATAAGCATTTTATAATTAAACTGCTCATTAGCCTACACTTCAAACCCGCAGTGTAACGACTTGGTTACAACTCTGGTACATGTATATGATGGCGTGGCACAACTATCATTCCCTGGTTATTATGGTAAACACCAAGTGGATAATGGTCAATCAAACTTGACACTTTCTTCATAACAAATTCATCACTCAAGGTGAATTGATAGCTGTGGTAGTGTGGTATATACTTAGTATTTGCAGCCTTCTGACAAACAAGGGAGACCTCTCCATCAATTAAACAACACAATTCAATGACAGCAAAGTTGACAAATCCTTCAAGTGTAATGCCTTCAGCAACAGCCAATCCTTTAGAAAACCATGTACCATTACACTTCACTTTCTTGGCTGTGTAAACAGATTCCTTATCTCCGAGTATCGGTAGCAGTAAAGCTTGTATAGGTCTTAACAGTAGTCTTACAGGTAGAAGATTCCCACATGTATGCTCAACAATGTCTTCCAAAACATTAGGATTGGATCTTAACCAAGCTTGAAAGTATTCATGCCTTGTGGCCAGGGTCTTGCACATGTTTTTTCTGTTTTTTGTACGGTGAGATATTTCTTTGAAGTAGAGATGCTTACCCTCGAACCTCAAAGTCCAGCAATGCACAAGTGGACCAAATTTCATCATCAACTTAGGATAATGGGTCAAGTAGTGGAACTTTGGTTTAATTGAAACGTTTGGAAACTCCCTCATGTAATTCTCTAAGAACGTTTCTATCAAGTCTGCTAGAAAGTTGCAGAGAGCAATATCTACTTGAAAGGCAGTACTTACTTGTACTACATGTATAAGGGAAATAAGAACTCCCCATACTCTGTCATCCACAGGAACTCTATTTCCAACCATCAAGGGGAAAACGCGAAGGAAGCACCAACACTGTACTGCCTTCTGTTTTACTTTGAAATTCCCAAACTGTGTGGACATTTTAGATGGCTTATTTACTTTGTCAGTTCCTGAGTAAGGGAAATTTTCTATCTGCTCATTTAGGAACTCTAAAGTAAAAAATCCTTCACTGACGCAGTAACGAATAACATTTTCCATGACATAAGGAATTACACCCTCAAACAGGTCATGGGCAATGTCTGATGGTAATCCATCAATAACATGAAAGTGATCAAGTTGGTTCAATGGACTGCTTCTCTTCACTCCATAAATGCGTGCAACACCTGGCATTTGCTCCACAAGTGCTACATGTTCATTGAATGACTCTCTACTTCTCATAACAAGATCAGTATCACGTGAATGGTTTGCTATCTCATCCTTGGTAACCATACAGAATCTACAGAAACGCTGCGTGTTAAAACTTTCCTGAAAGCCCCCAATGCTGTGAGCAGCCAAATTGTCGGTGACTACCATGGAAAGAGTTCCCCTAAAATTATAAATGTTGCCATCTCTTTCGATGTTGATGCCGACTGACTCAAGATGTTTTAAGTCTTGTATCAATGGAGCCATTACTTGTGTCATTCCATATTCAGACACGACTTCTGATGGACATAACAATGCCAGCTGAATAGAGCCAAGTTTTGACCTTAACTGAGGTTCAATATTTCCAAGGACAAAGTAAAAAGCAGAGAATTTCAGCTGTTTTACTCTGGTCCCAATTGGGTTGGCGACTGTAAAGTCATCATTATAGAGTTGAACTTCAATAGTTGGATTAAGCTGTGAGAAAAGTGTGTGAGTTTTATACAACGAACCATCACAAAAGTCTTTCACAAAGTTATCATTCTGATGTCCTTGCATGACATGGGCAAAAACATCATCCTTCTTCAAAAGAGCCTGTACTGTTTGCGTGACACTGACATACTGGAAACTTTTACTTTTCCTAATCTATTTCTACCCAGCATATACTCCACAGGCTCAACAAAGTCCATGTTCTCTTTGACATAAGAGTTAATGTGAGAGGCATTTCTAAAGAAGCTGAAGGACTGTTTCATATTTGATTGTTTGAAAACTTCTGAAAGTTCAGCTTCCTGTGCATGATGGAATGTGTTTCTTGCTATCGTGTGCAATTCTTCTCTTGCTACCTGAAGTAAATCATTTACCTCTTCGGTAACATAGCTGCATGTTTGACCATTGACTTTAAATTTTTCTCGTAACCCTAAAATAAATGTCATTGTTCTCAAATCTGTGTTAATGGGGAACTCTCGGGGTTCAATTGCAACAGCTTCTGGCATGTCTGGTTCATCTTCAATATTGTCTTCAAAGTCTCCATTTTCCTGGTCTTCATTGTCTTCTGGTAATCTAATGACTCTTTCCCAAAATCTGGAGTGTTTAGTTCTTACATGAATCTGGAAAGTCCTGACATTCTTGAACAACCTATGGCAACCCTCTATACTGCAAGTTATAACTGACATTGGCCCATTGTGCAAGTATCTGTAATGATTTAATAGTCTGAGGAAATTATTGGATTCATATTCACATGTACAGCAATGGAAATTTTCCATATTTCGATTTCCTATTATTGATGATTTGAATTTGAAAAAAAATTATACTGCTGACCGTTTCTGAAAAGTAATCAATAAGTTTTGGAAAATATTTAAAATAATATGTCAAATTTTGTCTTCAACCATAATTGAGCTGATGGAGTGGTAGCATGTTATGGTGGCAGTGAAAGCATGTTTACTGGGCAAAAAGAAAAACAAAGAATATTGGCAAAATTAACGCAATTAAATGCAACTTCAAATGATTTTTAAAGCTGACTCTATGAGACCTCCCAAGGTTACATACAGTACATGTATGCTGTGGACATTCTGCTATCTTACGTGTACACGTATTTTTGAAATATTATCAAAATACAAATATTAAAGTTTATTTTTATGAGAATCTTGATAATACTTTGTAGGGTCACTATGTATAGACCTTTTCGCAAATACACGGTGTGCACACGTTTCCCATAGAGCCGCAGTGCATGCTAGTCTAGCTAGACCAGCATGCACTGCGGCTCGTGGAAAACGCTTGCACACCATGTATAATTTGCGAAAAGGTCTATTACATGTTCATACACCAAGACTCAAGAGCTATCTTTGTTTTATACAAAATCAAGACATGCAACTCATCAACCATATTGTGAAAGTTTAAGGTTGAAGCTTATTATCTGTGATAAACATAGCTGTTTAATGAGAGATCCACCGTGAGAGTGCACAGTGCAGTAGCCACGTTTTTGTACACTCTTAAAACCGAAGTGTTAAAAATGTAACCCTTTGCAAGTGTAGCATTTTGTTCAACCCTTCAAGTGTTAATCAAGGGCAAGTCTAACACCCCGTAGTCTCATACTAACACCTCCGGCCAAGTGTGATCCTAACACTTTTCATAGTGTTGAATTCTAACCATTAGCCGAGTGTACTTGTAACACTTTCCTGGTGTCGCATTTCATTTTCTTAGGGTACGTTCGAGTAGCTTGTCCGAGTTGACCCGAGTGAGCTTCCCCGAAAATGTACCTTATTAACACATTCCGTAGGACCGGACATGGAGGTAAAAAATATATGTAAAAATACCAATGTACAACCAAAAATGTTCCTTCTATACTGAAACAGCTACGTGAAATTGTACTTCTTTTCCTAATGCAAGGGGGCGTCATCTTTAAATACGTGCGAGTGACGTCATTGATTCGAGTAACCCCGAGCCCGAGTCGAGTAGACCCGACAATGACGTCAGAGCTAATCGAACGAGCTGGCGCGGCGCGCGCGTGCGCAGGAGGACAATACAATGTTCTTTTTAACGATGGAGATCGTTGGGCCGGCAGTGGTCGTCCTTGAGAAAGAAAGATCTTCAAAGTTCATGCTGAGATAGGTGAGTGTTTAGGTAAATGTATGCTTATGAATCATTAGCCACTTGTATATATTCTGTGTCTGTTTTTGATAGAGGTATTTTATGCATTGCTCCGATGTCATTTGATTATCAAAACTGATTTTCTTGCATATGGAAAAGTTTTGGCTGTTTGCCGCCCATATGTTGCCGCCTGTTCGCGTACACAGACGGTACGGTGCGGCTATACAAACACACATAGGCCTGGCCTATAGTAACTACGACCATAGAGCAAGGACAGATGGCTCATTCTATGAATTAAGGGTCCAAAGTGTGACATTAATGTCAGATTTTCTAAATCATTGACATAAAATATATATGTCTATTTGCAAAGCCATACATATCTCCTTGACACATTGGATAGTTATTTCAGAATTGTTACTAACATGAATGGTTTACAATGAATGGAATAACATGGTACTTGGCAAAGTTCCGCGTGTAACAGGGACACCATATCAGAGTGTTAATTCTCCCCAAACATTAAATTTAAAAACTGCTTCTTACTTTTTAGAAGTTCTGAGATGACTTTAAATGGCTTCACACAATAATAGAAATTTTTACCAAACTTGAACATTTCTTTAAATTAAATTAGGGCACGCTTTTTAGTGAACAAATTGTAAAAATGCAATTTTTTCATCAAAGTTGATTTAATTTTTAATTTTAAATTAGGAACTGCACTTGAAACCTAAAATTTAAGTAACTCTTGCATGCGTTTTTTGTTAGCCCTGGTTTTGAGATGTCTTTTAATAAAATCCAATGTGCCTGTGATTTTTATTTATTTTGCAATCAATTCTAAAGGGTTTATATTGTTTTTAAATTGATTAGTGAATCTCATTATTAAATCTACAATTTACAAATAAAACTTAAACTAATGCTTCAGATTGTTTTTTTTTAAACGCACAAAAACAACACTTCGCCTGGCCTTCGCGGGCGCGGGAAAAGGGGACTACTACATTTGGCTGAAGGGACATTTCTTCTTCACGTTTTTGTTTTGGGAAGTTTGAAATTATTACTCATCTTGAATACCAAATCATAAATACCCCCAAAAGTTTTAAAAGTATCCCAAAGCACTAAAACAAAACCAAAGTAAAAACATAATTATTTTTGATTTACCCGTCTAAAAATGGACCGTTTCACAAGTGTGCAAAACACACCCGTCTAAAAATGGACCGTTCCACAATTGTGCAAAACACGACACAACTAAAATGCGAAACTGTTGCATATTTCACGACGTCGACAGTCAAATTTGTATTGTTAAACCCATGAATAGGACCATGTATCCCTTCTTCTTATCTTTCCCACATATTCATTTGCATTTTCTACGTCATTAAAAGCAAAAAATTATGTGGTTTTTTTACTTTTCTGGTGGCGAGTCGTCGTGACCGTAAATTGGGCAATGTGTGTGGTACCCAGACTACCATTGGTTCAGTATGCGCACTAAATTAATGGGGTACCTGTCTCACACATCGTAACGTGTGGAAACAATAATTTTCACCTGTGAGCAAGAAAGATTACGGGGTGCAAACGGTGTCGTAAAAGTAGTTAAAAACGGTTACCTGTTGTGTTCCTAACGATTCCATTTAATTAATATAATCAAATAGTTACAGTGAGGAAATTTGGGTGTCTGGTTTTGAGTTTAATACGATTTGGAGTCCGTTTCCTTTTGAGTCTTCACTACGTAACTTTGGACCCGAAACATTTTGGTAGGTCCGCCCCCATCTATTTTCCCGTAACGACGCTAGGATCGGGGACTATGAAGTTACTTTTAATTACCTTTTAATTAATCACAGCTGTTGACAAGTTGCCATAATTGAACCTAATATTAATAAAAACGGAAATAAAAGACAAATCTTACCTTGGTTTTCTCTTCAACATGTATTACATCGTAACAAATTCACCCCGTAACAGAGTGGACACTATTAGGTTTTTTGAAGTTTTTTGAAGTCTCTTTCAATGGCGGTCAGGTTGGTGTAGTGGTATCTTGCCTCGCCTTCCACCTATGGGACCCCGGTTCGAATCCCACCTGGGGCACTATGTGGATTGGGTTTTCAGTCCCTGCCTGATCGCGTGGGTTTTCCCTGGAATAATTCTCTGGGGTTTTCCTCCCACATCTAAAACTGAAACTTCCTTCATTGTCTTCTCTTCACTCTATACCATCCTGTTATTGGCGACTTGATCGCTGTTGGATTTGGTTAATAAATAAATAAATAAATAAATATCGACGGCATCGAAGTTTTCTTTGACGGAGGCCGCGACTGCAGAGACGTTGTCACGAGCGGCGAAAATAATTTTTACGCCGCGGATTAATATTTAACGTGACGTTATTTTTGCACATCGTAACAATTGAGAGAGACACGAAATGTTACAAAATTATATACTCCACAAATTCTGAGGCCCGGATTTTCAGTGCCTATTTCAGATCTGTTGTTTGGTGTTTGGATGTACTGTGTAGTGATCAAATGAGCATTACCGTGCAGAGAAAGTCTGTGTTCGTTTTTATTTTTGTGTGTAATAAGGAGATAATGCAATTGGGTTCCATACGTAACACCAGGGGACACGAAATGTTACGCTGTGAATATCGACCTATTTTACAACAATTAAACAACAACAAAATGATTATCTTACAAAAATTCAATTCTTTCAAAAAATCTGATTGTACTCAACATTTATAAGCTATGAATTTAATGTTTTTCTTCAAGAAAAGGTCTTAATTATTTGGGTGTTTATCTACACTTTATATGTCACACTTTTTTTTTTTTTTTAAGCAAATAAACAACCATATTTTCCTCCAAACGGGAAAAAAAAAGCAGATTGCTAAAACATGTTTGATCTTAAGTCAATGTCCCAGACAATGTCCACAAATCTAACTTCAAATAATTCCATACATTTCTTTTTAGAGGTATAAATTTTCAGTCAAATGTAAGACTACCTTAAATTTACCAGTGGACCCAGTATTTATAGAATGAGCCATATACGAAGGCCCACCGCAAAAAATTTTCACCGACTACACGACATGCATTTTTTGTTTCACCATTTTACAGTCGCTATAACTTGAAAGTTGATCAATGTTACTACCAAATGTTCTATATGAACTCCTCTTTCTAACTGTAACGGGGGAAATAATACCCGATTATTTCCTCGTTATATTATATAGTTATTTAATATTATTCATGACTACTGTACTAGGTATGGTCCAGTTCTCCCTGTGAGTTTGCCCAAGGCTGGATGGGGTATTTTCTTATTTTGGGCTAGCCTCTTGGTCAATTAACTTTTGTTTAAAGTACATCTGTGTTCTTGCTGGGCTTATTTCCAGTGTACCCTATAGCTATTAAGATAAAGGAACACCAGTGTATGTCTCTGTTAACTATTTCTCTTAAACACTTAAATTTTCATTAAATTGGGTTTGGATTTGTTATTGCATTAATAGCCATGTGTGATTTCACTTTGGGATATAAAAACTGTTTTCTGGTAAAGACAACAAGTTTAATTGGAGGTTGATCAAACTATTGAGGATGGATTTTCATGTTTGGTTGAGTGGGAACATGGTTGAAAATGCACTGCAAATGTATTTTTGGGGCAAATCTTGTGTCAGTAAAACTTGTTTCTTAATTTTTGTTACTTTAACTTGTGTTTATATTAATTTGACGATGTATTAATATGAGATTTTGTATTTGTATTTCAGGGTTTTTTATTTTACCAATAGAAATCTGGGGCCAAGGATTACGGAGGGAGTCCAGTATCTTGGCCCTATTCATGGGGTTATGATTTATGTATCCCCATTCTTGGGCCAATCCACTGGACTATCCTTGTCCCTACAACCAACCTCCTCGTTTTATATGAATTATTAGGTGTTCGGATCTTAGCCCATACACCTATTGTTAGGTGTTCGTGTCTCTTCCCTCTGTCTCTCTCTCTCTCTCTCCCAGGGCTGTCACGGTTAAAATTTAGAATGAGCATATTTGGTTTTTTTGAAGTCCTTTCAACTTTCAATTTTCTCTGTGTTTGAAAACAATAAAAATTGAAAAGGTGCAGCAGTAATATGGATGATATACACTCAATAGTAGCCTAATGTGTAACTGGGCAGGGACACTAAAATCATGTGAAACCAACTTTTGCAAAAGCCTAAATGTCAAAATTCACGTATTATCAATCAACATTTTAGGTTTACAATTAACCAATTTAATCACTAAGAAGGGAAATCTAACTTTTAAAGTTGTGTTTAAACATGAAATTTGCCTAAAGTGATATATAGTCTTTAGCTAATTGTTAATCACAATTTGGACAATTTATTCTCATGATCCACAGTTTGTAGGTTTTGTGATGGTGCAATATAAAAACACATAACTTAACAAGTGGACTTAACAAACATTACAGTTCCCCATTAAAGTATGGGTATGTGCATTTGTCTAACAGGATTTCTAATTTATAGCAATATTAGTCACATGTAAAATTGACCCAAGTTTTCCTCTTACTCTTCTCCACTTTCAGATAGTGACTCCAATTCTGATCTTCTGCCATTTCAAGATCACTGTACCAAGTCCAAACCCCCTCCAGAATACCAATTACGAGTGAGAAATTGATCGTTGGCAAAGATCTGCTCTTCATCAAGAACAAACATTTTTAAGGATCAGGTCGAAGTTGGAAAAGGTATGCATAACTCTGAAATATGGGTTATACATGTTTCATTTGTCATGCTATTATTAGAGGACATGTTTCGAAGTTGTTGGCACATATTCACAATACACATGCATTGTATGATGGCCGAAGGCTCATTTTAAAGTGTGGACAGGGTGCTTGTCCAAGTTCCTTCAGTTCATTTAATTCATTTCGGAATCATATCGTGAAGAAACATCCTGTTCCCAATGAACGTGTTGTCGAATTGGACCAGAATGAGGAAATGGAGGATGCCGATGAGGATGCAGTTGATCATGAGGAGGATATTGAAGTGGAAGTGGTTGAGGATGCTGATAATGATGTTGATGATGAAGATGATGGCAATGATGGGGAAATGATAAAAAGACAGGCAGCTATGTTTTTAACAGCAATGTTGGCACAGACTAACATGACGCATACTACTTTAGGACGTTTGGTTGAATCTGTATCAGACGTGGTCCACACACTTGTGAGTAGGCTTGAGGGTAAAACTAGGAGGTTCCTTCAAAATAATGGTATTGATTTAGAGTCACAAGCATGTTCCAATCTGTTTGAATGTTTTTCATTCACTGGCAATCCATTTACTGGCCTGGAGAGTCGTTACAGGAGGTATCAGTACTTGGTACAGGAACTTGGTCTAGTTCAATCCAGAACTTTAGTACTAGGGACTCGCTATGACACTATTACAGATGATAGAAGTGGGGAAGCAAAGCAGGTGGTTGTGCGCGATACATTTCAGTACATATCGATCAAAGAAACATTAGGTGTAGTTCTAAGTGACAAGACAGTGATGAGCGAGGTTAACCTTGGACATCAGTCGGTAGATGGTGTAATGCGCGACTACTGTGATGGCGCACAATACAAGAGACACCCTCTTCTTTCGAGTTTGAAGGACAGCATTCAGTTGTGTGTATTTTTTGATGAATACGAAGTGGTGAACCCCCTTGGATCAAAAAGAGGTGTGCACAAAGTGGGTGCGTTGTACTACATTATTCAGAACTTGCCTCCAAGGTACAATTCCACGTTGCATAACATCCACATGCTCGCACTGTTTCACAGTGTTGACCTTGCCAATTATGGTTTCCCACCAATACTTGTTCCATTCCTGGAAGAGTTGGCACAGTTAGAGTCTGATGGGGGAATGGAAATCCAACTTCGAAATGGTGCAACAGTTTCAAAAAGAGGGACCTTAACACAAGTTTCAGCAGACAATTTGGGTGCAAATAGCATTGGAGGGTATGTGGAAAGTTTCACAGCAAATTACCCATGTAGGTTCTGCTTGACACCTCGTTTTGACATGCAGGAGTGCTTCATTGCAAAAGATGACCTACAGCGGACTAAAGCAAATTATGAAGAACATGCACAACAGGCAGAGGAAGATCCCAAGTCAGTTTCCACACACGGGGTGAAAACTTCTTGTGCTTTGAACAAGTCGAGCTTCTTTCACATAACCACAAATTACACTCCAGACATAATGCACGATATCTTGGAGGGAGTGGGCAAGATGGAAGTGAAACTTGTTCTTTCACAGCTGATAGAAGAGAATTGTTTTGACCTGGGTACATTAAATGCACGGATCTGTAGCTTCAATTATGGATTCGCTGACAGGAAGAACAAGCCATCTGAAATAGCATCTAGTGCATTACGAGCCAAGGACAGCTCTTTGAAAAACAGTGCTACTCAGATGTGGTGCCTTCTGCGTCTGTTGCCTTTGATGATCAGTGATAAGGTACCACGTAACCATTCTCACTGGGTACTGTTGATGAAGCTTCTAGATATCATGGACATTATATTTGCCAGAGCAATTACTGAAGGGATGTGCCATTTTCTCAGGTTCCTGATACAAGACCATCACAGTCTTTTCAAGAAGCTGTTTCCAGATACCAACCTTACACCGAAACACCACTTCATGGTTCACTACCCTGACGTTATGATCCAAGTTGGTCCAATTGTCAATGGATGGTGCATGAGGTACGAGGCTAAGCATGCAATTGGAAAGACTCTAGCAAGTGTGGTGTGTAATTTCAAGGATATTTGTTACACAATAGCAGAGAGACACCAGATACGACAGTGTCACCAGTGGTTTACCACAGGTGCCGGAGTAGCACAGGTAGTGCAGGGAACAGTTTCATCTCTACTGGTATCTGACATAGATGTAGATGGCAAAAACTTGCTGCTCAACAAAGTGAATGGTTTGATGGAAACAGATGAAGTCTACACTACGAACCGCGTTTCTGTCAAGGGCACTGAATATCGCACTGGAATGATGGTGGCCATTGGCTTTTCAAAGGAATTGCCGGTTTTTGGTAATGTAAAGGCAGTCTTCATTGTTGGTGACGTTGTGTACTTATTTGGTGATGTGTGGACCACAGATCACTTTGATGACCACTTCCATGCATACGGTGTTCGAAGCGGGCAAGTTAAACATTTTCTACTAAAGGCGTCTGAATTGATCGACTTTCATCCACTTCATGCTTGTACCACGCATTCAGAAGATGGAGACCGGATCAAATACATTGCCACCAGAAGTCAACTCGTATGATGATGATGGTAATGCATGACATTTGTAATCATAATAATAATGAGCATATAAAGCACCGGTATCTGTCAAGCATGACGCTCATGGTGCATTAATACATGTCCTTCTGTAATTTCAGATCAACAAGATTCATCATGGAAAATAAACGATTCTGTGTGTTGTACAATGGTCGATCCAAAATTGTAAGTTTGCCAGCAGAAACTGTGGCTTTTCAAAGTGTGAAAGACAAGATCGAACGAAAGTTTGACATAGGCCATCCCTTTACAATAAAGTTTAAATTGGAAGAATTTAACAGCTATGTGGACTTCGACAATGATGACGATGTGGAGTTAATCCTTCAGGCCAAAGAAATAATTGTGAATGGTGAACAGAATGTCGACGCAATGGAAACACTTGGGTCTCCAAACATGTCAAACAATGACGGATGCTCTTTGCCAGTCGAGCCATGTGGTGGAAATGGAAAACACAACAGTGCTGCCCCCGGTCCATCATCAAGCCGTGGCTGTCTAAATGGAAACCGTGAGAAAGTGAGTCAATGTTCTGTAATTAGGCCACTAAAATGTACATTGATCCGTATGATCTGATTGGGTTCATAAAAATGTATGGATTTTTTATCACAATGATTATTGACTATTTGTCACAGTTCGCAGTCACACTCCATGAGTTGCGACCAAGTGTGCAGCAAGGACCAGGGGTCGTTGTCTTCATTTTAAATGAAGTTTCCAGGAGTGATCAGAAGTTTTGTCAGGCAAAATTAGTATGTCAATGTATCTTTTTGAAGTGGGTTCATACAGGCCCAACAAAAAAGATGCCGTGTTTACGGTAACCCTACCTACCTGGAATTTTTAGGGCCAAGTACAAGGTTAGTGAGTTTCAAATAACTCGCAAATGCATTCACGAATTGGGGGGAAAAAATCAATTTTTAAATTGTTTTCCCTACCTGCCTATCTGGAATTTTTTTCAGGCTGTTACCATAAACACACACACACACACAAAATTTTCCCCCACGTCTGTTCTGGATGAGCAAGCGTACCATGATGTTTCATCATCAAAAACTTGTTATTTTATTTCAGGTCTTTGATGTCCGGCAATGGGTCAAGGATAATCCCAGTGGTTACGTGGTTGAACAGGAATACAAGAAGAATGGTACCCTGACGTCGCAATCTCGGGAATGCCTAATCCGAATCGTAGTGGCCAATTTGGTGCAGAATTTTTCATAGTGAGTGCATTTCTTTTTCACATCAGAATATGCCCATGTGCCATGGTGCTGTCAAATGGGAACTTGAACCTTTTTAGAGCAACCAGAAAGAAAGAACTGAAAATTAAATTGAAATAAACCAGTAATGTAAAAATTGATAGTTTACAAGGAGACAATAATCGGAATCGTGATTGTAACTGGTGGTTTCCGCTGTAAATGAAAAACACCCAAAAATGTATAGACGCCCTTCTCAGCAGTTTCCAGAAATCAGCGGATTGGAAGGCGAATTACTTTTTGCTATCTTGGGTGTGCTTGACTATGTTGTGATAAACTGCGGATCGATGCAAATAAAAAGAAATGTAAACAGTGGCTGAATACAAGTGCTGTTCGCAGTTATTGCTTTTTAAAAAGAATACACCAATGTGTACAGTAATTTCAAGCATGGTGCAATGAACATTAATAGGCCAAAACAAATGTATTGTTTGTCTCCGGTCTCCTAGGCGCATTGCTTAAATTTCCCCGCATGATAGATTTCATGAAACTTCTTTTTTCTCTCACTTAAAAAAAATGAAAGAATGGGTAAAAAACCTTGAGAGTGACCTTCAAAATGTTGATTCTTGTCATACCATGACACAAATACCATGACACAAATTAACATATTGTTTGTTTGTCAATTTGTTTTCCTTTGTAGCGCAATGAGCGCCTTTTATTAAGTGGATGTGTGCGTGTTATAAGTTTTCATTATTATTTATTACTACACCATAGGATGGTCATACCACTCGTGGGAATAAAAAAATTAACAAATTAAAAATACAAATTTAAAAACACATACCGCATATACTTTTTCAATTTTCATGAGACCAGAGACAGGCAGTCAAATTGTTTTGGACTTATAAGTTAATTTTCTTTGCAGCTATCCACCAGTAGAGAAGAAAGTTATGGCAGCAAAAGCAATTGTGGAGGCCTACCCCAATTTAAAGGATAGGAAGAGCCAACATGGACATGTAAGTACCTAAGCTTGATCATCTGTGCCACTGATCACTTCATTCTGTTTCACACTCCCTTGGAGTTGTGATCAATGCTCAGCAATGGCTGTTCATTCTTGTGTCTCGGCGAGAAAAGTGGCGAGACAGTCTCGCCACTTTTTTCTGGCAACAATTAAGGTACCCCCTTTACACTAATAGAGAGGATGTAAAACAAGTTTGACAAGAGACCTAGACACAGAGTCTCATGTCGTCAGCAGGTTTGAAACCAGCAGGGACCTTCTGACTGCTAATCAGATGTCCTAATGAGCCCTGATGAAAAAGCAGATGCTTCTAAATAGATGGTCTGTAAAAGTTGACCCACAGGGCATGTCGATCTGGACATCTAGATTTCTTGGCCAAGACAATCACTCGTTTGATATTTCAATTAAGAAAACATACTGGTGTGTTTTAGATTTAACAAAGTGACACGGTGTGACCCTTTAATAAAGTCAAGGTCAATATTTCACATTGCTAATGTATGAATTAGTGTGACCCAAACTTGCTCAACTCTAACTATGGCAAACAAATAATCAGAAAAACCATTTCTTAACCATACAGCCCCAAAAGATTTACTACACTGAGAAAAATATGTAATATACAGTCCTTCTCACAGGGCTGAAATTTTGTGATTTTTAACTTGAAATTTTACATTAAACTACATGCAGACAAAATGAACATCTGCAGCGTTTACTAGCATTTGCTACAATGCCATATATTTCAGCCATCGTTCAGGAATAAGTTGCGAGCAGAGGTTATAATATGTTTGCCAGTGTTGATCACTCATATGGTGACGCCGGAAATGAGCACTGTGTAGAAGGCATGGTTCCAAAATGCAGCACGCTGAAAATACTCCGTGCCAGTGGGCCAACTTATCTCGTACGGTACCATTAAAAAAAATACTGCCACATCTTGCACATGAACATTGTCTGTGTATGTGTAATTTCAGGAACTTTTCTTCTGTGGTCATCCACGACAGTCTGGATACATTCAAGAGAGACTGAAAAACATACGCAGGAGATTGCAGAATGAGGAGAAGCAAAAACCGCGGAAGGATAAAGAAACACTTCCTGTCACAACGAAAAAAGCACGCTTTGACCAAGATCCTGTGGGAGATCTTCTTTCCACTAATACTGTGGAGGAGTTGATCCTTCTTGCCAAGAGGACTCCTGTTGCAAGGAAAGCAGTCATATTAGATGCCATGGCGAAGTCATATCCCAACCGGCAGAAATGGTTACGAGAAGAATCACCTTGTGTCAGGGATGTGCTGTTGAAGTATCCAAGATTTAAGGATGTACCTGATTTGGTGAGTTTTGCTGAAGAAAAAAAAAAGAAACTATGGTGTGGCCACACTGGTATGATGTTTTATAAATGCTGTAAAATGCTCTACTGGAACTTGAAAAGAATGTAAAGTGTGTGCCTGCATGCAGATGTATAAGTACATGTACATTTGTTCATAAACAATGGTGTACCATGTACGGCAAGGCCTACTAAGAATAATTTCTTCTTTACTAACAAAAATCGCCCAATATTGTTTCATGAGGCTAATTATTACATTGTTAAAATACACGTTTTGGTTTTAAATCCCACCACCACCAGGGGAGACCTCGTTAGCTAAATTTGGTTGGATATGTACATGGTGCACTTTATGGCAACGCTGACACTCGGTCAGTTTCATCAACTGAAGGCATTAAATATTTTTCAAATATTGAGTGGCTCGGAGTGAAATGGGAGATATTATCGCAAGGTCAAATTTGGACTTTTCCATGTGAAATGGAGAAGTCCAAATTTTACCGAGCGATAATATTTCTCCCATTCCACGAATTAAAGCCACTCAATACTTGTTTTATATAACTGACATATAGATCCTTGTCATTTGATGTATTTTTTTTTTTAAATAAACTGTATTTGATTTCAATTGTGAACAAATTTAATAACTTCAATATACTGTACCGCTGCATATTTGGAGACACTTGGGCGCTACTGAATCATGTTGTACGTGCGTGCATTATTGTACTGCTGCATAATATCATTCGCTCACGAGCGCGCTGTGATCCTAACTGTTAAATGGGAAATACTATTCCCCATGGGCGAATAGGACTTCTTTATCGCCGGTACGGATGGGAGTAATAGTGAATGTCATGTAATGTAAGTTCCACCAATCAAATGACAAGGATGTGTATGTCAGTTATATAATACTTTCTATGGCACGCTGCTCATGCCTTTGTTTTAAATCAAAGCATTGTCTGTGCAGCATGTATGATGTATTATCTGTTGAATTTTAACTATGAATTTAGAATGTGAATGTCTGTGAGTGCCTGTTATTTGGTCAGTGATGTGTTGTATTGGCTGCCATTTTCTGTTTCCTAATATAAAGATCTATTAACTTTTGCAGATCAATCAAGACTTTCGCACCATGTTTGTCGAAAAGGCGGAGTGCCTGATCACTACCTGGGAAACAAGGTTTGTGCCCGGAATTCTGAAGTTGGCGAAGTGTTCAAGAGTGTCTATAGTTAAAGATCTCTTAGATGAACTGGATAACATTGACGTAGAAGATTATGAGCCCTCGCAAGGTGAGACTGGTTTTATGCTCGGTCAGTCGATAGATCTTTTAGACCTTCTTACCCTGATCTAGTTACCATGGACATGGTTGTATTGGCTTGCTGGGTGAAGTGAACCACATTCACTCCTTTGGTCTCCTGTTTATACATGCATGTAACCTTATGTGGACCTCTATCTTAAGAATTGCCAAAGATGGTATTCTTGGGCCTGGCGAATGACCATAATAACTGTGGTAATACGCAAGAATATTCGCTATAAGGAGTGTAAGAGAGAACGTGCTTATCATGTATTTATACAGGTACTTCACATTCTGTTAGGGCACTTACCTATCTGCGGAGCATACAGCCGAGCTGTAGTTCATGATCAACGAGACAGACTATAGTACTAATAGTAGAGATAATGCCGTTTCTACCAACTTACTACCCTTTTAACACCTGGGTGAAGTGAGGCAAGAGCTTAGAGACCTACAAAACACGAGTCTCATGTAGTCGGCAGGATTTGAACTGAGACCTTCTAAATGCCAGGTATCCTAGCCACTAAGACTGCTCCACCATGGCTCTCAAGCAGCCTGTGCAAAATCAGATACATGTGATGGGAAAAACTTTCTTCCTAGAATTAAAAGAACATATATATCAACATTTCGTTGAACATCATTTTCTTTTCTTTTTTCAGATGAGAAGTCTCTGTATGGATTCCTTATTTTAGTGAATATGCTCTCATCAAAACTGAGGAAATCATCTGGCACTGATGCCATGACTGCTCTCATTGATTTCAAACCAGTAAGTGTTAACATTGTTGTACACTTTCATTCAGTGTAGACATAGATATTCATGCTTGACCAAAACTATTATTTTCACTGAGATTCTGCCAGAGACCTGGGGCGGATTGCAAACTGGTCTAAGACTGGTCTATGAGCTTAGCCGGCTAACTTGAGATTGCTTAGACCAGTCTTTAATTATAGGCCGATTCCAATAGCGCAGGCTATAACTACAGACGGTCTTAAAGTTGAAGCCTGCTGAGAGCTGGCTATAATCGGTCTATGTTGTTTAGACATGGTGCAACAGCTTACAGATATTGATGATACAAACAATGGGCATACTATATATTCAGAGACATTTGACGATCAGATATTGTATCAAAAGTATTTTGATTCCCATCTTAAAATTAATTTTCCAATAATTTATACAGAACTAATAATAAGAACGCGATACCTCCAGTGTTACACTGCGCCTTTGTTTTGTCATTGATTGATTAATTGATTTTGTTCTCAAGGCACATGGTTGTCAACATGTGAAATTGCAAAGTAATGTATGGTGCAGTAAATAAGATGTTTCATTCTGTCTTAAATTACATGTTGAATAAATCTGAATAAGTCATGTAGATTATGATAGCATTTGATATTTCGTCCTTTTCAGGTTGGAACAAACATCGAGCATTACATACAAAGTAAGAAACGCCAGAGGGGTCAACCATACCTCCTTTGCCTGGGCTCCCGGGACAACCCAGGACAGTACTTTGCTATTCTGGACAATGAAGCAATCCCATGTGACACAGACATCACAAGTGCAGTAGACCGTATCTTCAAGGTGCACTACGTCTTCAACCTGGAGTACCCTCCAGTGCTATATGGCTTTTATGTTTTTCTAGAGTTGTGCGTTTTTGGCATTGAGGTCACTGCCAAAGCTCCATCTTGTGTGCGGGAGCTGGACAACAGCTTGGCTATTCTCCAAAAGAGCGCAAGTGCTGTGTTAGATTCATCAGTCAATTAATCGAGCAGTAGGCCCTATATTCTTGAAATCTTGAAGCAGTTTCGGGATGGGATGTATACTCGATCATGGTTGAAAGTAAATGGACACCGCTTATTTACTTCTGAAGCGAAACTATGCATTAGATTTACACGTGTTCTCCCCAACATCTATTTTGGGTGTTCAGCTAAAAAATAAATGGTTTAGATATTTGTATCATGAAAATATCACAAATTTTAAATATTTAAAAAAAAAATAAAAATGTTGATATTCTGGCAGGAGATAATTTCTGAAATGCTTGTCAAAGCATCTAAGTGAAAGGACAAAAAAAAACACCATTAAAATATCCTTCATGAAAAATTGATGATGAATGTGTGATTTTTTTGTTTAAATTGTCCACATTTATGAGAAAAATGCAAATACTCAGCAGGGTTAAGCTCTATAACTCTACAATTTGCACCAATGTTATTATGTTTGCACACTCATTAATGTAAGTAAAGGATATAGAAAATTCGAATTAAAATAATTGTTTCGATATTTTTAAAATTTGCACCAATGTTATTATGTTTGCACACTCATTAATGTAAGTAAAGGATATAGAAAATTCGAATTAAAATAATTGTTTCGATATTTTTAAAATTTCATATCTTCCTTGATTGTTTTTTTCCAATTCTTCACCAAAAGTCTTAAAATTTATTGGTCTTTTATGCAAAACTGGTTTGGGATCGTAATACTACAAGAACAACAAATTCTATCCGTTAATCATAATTTGAAATCGTGATATTTTCATGATACAGATTTGCCTTCTGCTATTTCAAGGGAAGATGCTGGAATATTTTAAATACATGTATGCCTGTTCCCATATATTGTACAGGCCTGGTACTTTGTACTTTAGGGGCAAGGCAACTTTTCCTTGGTAAAGGGCACCTCTATGGGGAATATGTCGATTTCTTTTGGAACATCTCAAAGGGCACAAGGCAAAGTCCAGGGCATAGAGGCAAGTCATAGAAGTGCCCCTTACCAGGGACAATTGTCGTGCCCCTTCAAAAGCGAAGTTCAAGGCTTGCCTCCGTTGCCTTTGTGAAGCATCAGGCCTGCATACATTTTTTATGTAAATGTTGACTCTGCAAATGTTGCCATTAGGCTAACTTTTTTTATTAAGGGAATAAAAGTTTGATGTGTGGTCTTTTACCGTAGGATTAAGACTGATGGGATTTTGGCCATGGGCGAGGAGGACCAAGCCGAAGGCAATGTCTTTTATTGCCCATCATGATCACAATCTCAGAGGTCTTAATCCTACAGTAAAGACCAAGCATCCATTTTTTATTCCATTCATAATTGCTCTTTTTCATGGTAAAAGTTGTATCAAAATTCTGTGGCTTTTGTTGCACACGTTAATAACAAAATCAATTCTATTTCATATCAATGGAAGATGCTGGAATTTGAATTTTTTTAAACATGTATGTCTACAAATACATTTTAAAGCCTTGTACATTTCTTATGTAAATGTTGACTCTGCAAATGTTGCCATTAGGCTACTTTTTTTAAAAGGAAGTGTTGGATTCTGGCTGACTTGGGTACTGCACTAGCCAAGTGAAACGCCCTACCACTGGCCTCAGCATTCCACTTTGATAACAGACCACAGGTTTGGGTGTTGAGTTACCATGTTGAGAAAAGTTCCTAGTAAATTACTCTAGGGGGATGGGAATAAAACCTTTTACCCGTAGGATTTAGACCGATGGGGATTGTGGCCCATAGGTCTTAATCCGAGGTAAAGACCAAGGATCAAACATATAGTTCCCAAACTGTCTTGGTATGTTTTGTAAAAATATGAATTGAAATTGAGATTTGTACTTTCATGTTTTAAAAGTTAGTATCATTCATGAGATTTGGCCTTTTGGTCACAAATTTTTAATGTAATTCTGTAATTTTGGTTTCTTTCTAGTTTTACCGTTTGGCTCGTTTTTAATTGTACATTGCTTCATATGTATCTTTTTATTATAATTATTAAATTAATGATAAAGTTTGAACATTCTCGTTTATCTTTACTTTATTTTTCCTGTGCTAAGGTCAGACATACAATTTGTAAAAATATGTCATGAGCTTCATCAATGGCCTTGGGATCTATGTATAGACCTTTATCAAGTTGCATCCAGCTTGTTTTACTTCCCTTCAAAGCAGTGTAACCAAATTGAGGCTGGAAGGGCGAGTAGTCTGGTAACTTTTCTTAGTTATGATAATTGGTGTTACCTTTTTCAATCGGTATACAGGGAAGGTGACCAAGATTGTTGTTGAGTGATCAAGGTCTATACCACCCTATCATTTATAGGGTTGGCCTAACCCAAAGAACGAGATGAAACTACCCCTAGAATGTGTTGAGGCAACACCTGGAAGGAGTAGTACCTACCCCTAGAATGTGTTCAAGTAGCCCTTAGAAGAGTTGAAACTACCCCTAGAATGTGTTGAGGCAACACCTGGATGGAGTAGAACCTACCCCTAGAATGTGTTCAAGTAGCCTTTAGAAGAGTTGAAACAACCCCTAGAATGTGTTGAGGCAACACCTGGATGGAGTAGAACCTACCCCTAGAATGTGTTCAAGTAGCCCTTAGAAGAGTTGAAACTACCCCCAGAATGTGTTGAGGTAACACCTGGAAGGAGTAGAACCTACCCCTAGAATGAGTTCAAGTAGCCTTTAGAAGAGTTGAAACAACCCCTAGAATGTGTTGAGGCAACACCTGGAAGGAGTAGTACCTACCCCTAGAATGTGTCCAAGTAACCCTTATAAAAGAGTTGAAACTACCCCTAGAATGTGTTGAGGCAACACCTGGAAGGAGTAGTACCTACCCCTAGAATGTGTTCAAGTAGCGTTTGGAAGAGTTGAAACAACCCCTAGAATGTGTTGAAGCAGCCCTCAGAGGTGTTGGAACTAACACTTGGGTAGTGTTGCAACAACCCCTGCCAAGAGTGATCCTACCCTTAAAGTGTTGCAGCTACACTTTGTAAAGGTTACATCTATAACACTTCGCAAGTGCTAGGGGTGTAACACGTCATGGGGTGTTTGCATAACACTAGGAGTGTAGTCCCTCCTCGCACTCTTCGAAAGTGTTAAAAATGACACTTAAAGAGTTACTTTTAACACTTCATTTTTAAGAGTGTACGCAAGATGTGTTGCTTTGTGGATTCTATCATTAAACAGCAGTCGTAAACTTCAAAGTGGCAGCCACTGACTGGTTGAAACTGTTTTCCTGAAAGTCTGCGGAGGTCTACAGATTATGGCAAATATTTTGGAAAATACCGAGTAAAACATTGTTTTGGATCGTTTTACTGTCGTCGGTAAAATATCCACTGCATTTTTAAATATTTTAAATGACCTTCATTTGTATGCATAGTATTATGTAGCCCAATTTATTGAGCTGTAATGGCTCTTTTTTAACATCCTTCAAACTGTGACTCACCACAGTGTCACAGCCCAACCCCCAGCTAGCCTTACCTACTCCTAGAACTATGAGGTTCATTCCGCTATCGTCTCCATTACCCTCATAGAGTGACATGTACAAAATCCTATTCGAAACTTTTTTCCCTTCACGTTTCTGCACCTACAGTTAATTTCCCAAACCGGATCACGCCAAAATTAGGCTCTATGTGTTCCTTATACTCTCATCGAGGTCGGGTTGGGTCCAGAAAATCCACTCCGCAAAACAAAAGTTGCAAAAAGTGATAAATTCTCACCGTTTTCAGAATCCTCGCCTTCCGTTAACAAAATGGCCGCCGTTGAAATTTTTGAGCTGGTAATGCTGCGTGCTACGCTGGTAACAAATCCAACGGTTCACGTATACAGTCATAGGCGCAATGCTGGTCCACAACAACCAATGTTCTGTATACGTGAATCGTTGATAATCGTTACCAGCGTAGCACGCAGCATTACCAGCTCAAAAATTTCAACACTCTCTGAGAACGATGTTGCTGTGTGTACAACGCATTGAGCTCTATGTGATGTGCACGACGTCGCACTGTTTTCTTCCTACCCCCCCCCCCCCCCCCCCCCCCCCCCCGGCCCGACTGACTGACTGTAGCCATGGTAGCCGCGCCAGAGTTCATCCCTCTGTGATTGCATGGATGTGTGTAGTCTCAGTCTAACTTTCGTACGCACATTTTTTTAACATGGAATTTTCAAGACGGCGGGATACTTGTTCCACAAAAATGTACAACTCCGCGAATAAGTTGCATGCCTGTCAATAACTCTTCAAATACCACATTCAAACCGAGTGTGAAAGTTCAGCTGCACGTTATTTAGTACAGCTAGGCCCTACGTTTGCAAAACCTCATAAACTTTTTACAATGTTGTTACGTTCTTAAGTAAAACGTATTTCACTTTTGAGAAGTTTATGCTAAAATAAAAAATAAAAAAACAATAACACTTTTCAATTAATTTATTTTGGAGCAGTTTGCTTTGTCCATCCCCCACCCCTAAATTTTTGAAAATAAGTTATATAGTATTGGTTGTATTTAGTAAGTAGCCAGTCTAAACAATACAACTTTACAAGGTCATGTGTGTACGCTTTACTTGGAGTAAATTTACCATGTTTACAGCTAGTGTATCAGGTGAACTATAGTATCATTTTTTGTTGGAAATTTTCAGTTAACACTGTAAGTTTAGGCTGTCGAGTGCTACTGTGCCTCATCAATCTCAATTAAGTAAATAAAACTCATTATTGATAATACATACCTTTGAGTAGTGGACATACTCATCTCTTTGATTTGAAGTTTTTCGTTCCAGCCCCCGTTTTGTGATCAGTGCGTATACGTATCGTATCCAACAACTGCATGCATGATGCACACGCTACGTACATGTACACAGTGTGGAACCCGTACACGTACGTGCATATATGCGCGTGCGGTGAAAGTACCTTGACTGCGTGCGTGTGCATGTGATCATGGAGGTATGGAGGCATGATCATAAGTCTTCCCGCCTAAATTCGAACCGCGGGAAAATAACGAAGCTCATTTGTCATGTAAAATGTCTGACAAGCTTTAATTAGTCATGTTGCTTATGAGTATGTTGCTTATAAGCAACAGACGCATGATCAGTCAACTGACAAATTACAAGCGCTTGCAATTTACTAAGCAACATTCGTCATACCACCGATGAATGACAAACTCGTCTAAGTCACCAACAATTCTAGCAAGTAACAAATGTAAACTAGTCAAAAATTCTGAATATATTAGTCGTATATTAGTCCTCTTAATAATGTATTAGTCATTCAATAAATACTGACCGAAACTAGTCACGGTGACAAATTAATATGTCTGAATGACAAATTTATTTTAACAGTGCATCAGCAGCAATCTTTTTAACATGAATAGTATCTCGTACCAGAAGGGCAGTACCCCCTCCCCTGCGTTGAGTGCGTATAAGGTACATACATTATATATGTACAGAATGAATACTCATGAACAAAATTATACAATATTACGTTGATACAGAAAGATCTTATTAATGAATAGGTCCTATCGGCGTGCATGGAAAGAAAGAAGCTCAGTGCTTTTGAAATTTTCCCTATTGGACAGACATGACTAAAAACAAATGCAGAGTTTTAAAATTGTTTGTTAAACTTAAAAGCTCCATTAAATAGTCCATTTAATCTCCACTAAATAGTCTCTAATCTCCTCTAATCTCCAAACATGTAGCTTGTATGTTTCAAATTTTGCATTTACTCAGCTGTTTCACTTCAACTGTACCACCCATGATGAGGGGTCGTTTTCAGAATCTTGACTTACGAAAATTTGACTTGCGACTTGACTTGACTTGAGCAAAAATAACTTTTGACTTGACTTGAGCAAAGATGACTTGCGACTTGACTTGAATTGAGAAAAAACTACTTGGTTACAACACTGCTGTCAGCAGTACATAAAACAGTCGCCTTGATACATGGACATAAATAAAACAGTGGTAGACAGCACCAGTCTGTCTGGAAACAGCTGTTTTCTACAACCTGTCACTACAATTGCTGCTCGATATGGGGCAGAGGGAGGCCCCCCCTCTATTGTGTCTTCATTGTGTTCTGGGAATCTCAGGAATTCTTTTGAGAATTTTAGGGGGGGTGCTTCTGTATACAAGAGGGAAGAGTGTGTTAGGGTTAGGGTTAGTTTGGGGGGGCCTCCCTCTGCCCCATATCGGGCATGGTATATGTCACTAGGATGACTGATAGCAATAAGCTTTGCCTAGCCTAGCAATGGTGAAACCCAAAGGGATTAGCTCTGTGCGCACAACCCAATGGGCTTATATTTTGTACACAAATGAATCAGCTTCGGCTGGAGCCCAAGCTATCCCACAATGGGCCTGATCTGTATTGAACTGAATATTAAAGGCGACTTTAGAATGTCAAACTAGGAATTCATTGAGGATTACATGGAAGTTTCAGCGGATTTGGCCCAAACATTTTTCAGTTATTAGAAAAGGGGGGAAAAAGGGCATACCAGAGGCTCCCCTTGTCTTCCCGCATAGTTAAACTAAAGGTACATTAGTAGAGAAACAGGTAAACATTTAAAACGAATGCAAGTTTGTAAACAGAATACGGAATATATTTAGATCATAATTTTACTCTAAATTATACTCAATTTAAAGAATATGATTGAACTATGTTTTCCGCCAAAATAAAAAATAACAAGAAACTTAGTATAACAGATTTCAATTAATACTAGGTTGACTGGAGTAACAAATATATTTTTCAGACAGTAAATACCCCCTCCTTCCCAACCACCCCCCCTAACCACCCCCTCACCTTCTGTCCCCCTTCCATTTCGCCCCCCCCCCCCCAACCCCAACTCCTACTCCTAACTCGCTGCTCCTTTACTTTAACATCAACCTCCTGTAGGATTATGCCTTTACACTGTTATTTTTGTAGCGCCCTCTTGTGTTCACCAATAAACCTCATGTATAAACATGCTACTGTGAGCAGCCATTTTGAAAGTCAATATCTCTAAATCATTCCCGAATATTACATGGTGGCAGCGGTTCTACAGACCCACATCTGACATGGAAGACACCCCACACACCCATTTACCTTTAACAGGCAAGTTTGAAGGTGGAAGAGGACCACTCCAGAACTTTGGAAAAAATGGGTCAACAGATTCGAGCGCTACAGAATCGCCTCCGGCCTCAACAAAAAAAGGCAACCGGGAACAGTGAGCACTCTTCTGTATTCCATAGGGGAATGTGCCGACGACATCATCGCTGCACTCGGTATTAAAGAGGAAATGGCCACATAATTATGATGAAGTTAAGGCAGCTCTCGATAAGCACTATGAAGGCAGACGCAATGTAATCGCAGAGAGGGCTTGATTTAATCGGCGTAAACAGTTGCCAAACAAAACAATCGACATATTTATACAAGATTTGTATAGACTAGCTGACAACTGTCTTTATGGTGACCTCAAAGAAAGCCTCATAAGAGGTAGAATCGTTGTGGGAGTACTAGAGGATAAACTGTCCGACTCTCTTCAAATCAGATCTGACCAAAGCAGTCCAGATTTGGTGACATCAAAGCCACTTCTTTCAGCATTGATAACGTTGCTAAACGCAAACCTACCTCCCACAAATATGACAAACCGAAACCTAAGGGACAGTTTAACCCCAAGTAGCACATCCATGAAAATGATTCAAAGTCCGGCAGTTGTAGATGGTGTGGAAAAACAAGCCATATTCGCCGAAATTGTGCAGCAAAAGATGCTGTATGTGACAACTGCTTCGTCCAAATCGGGACATTTTAAGTCAGTATGCCTCAGTGGAAATGCAACACCACGAAGTTCAAGATGATGATGATTTACCATTCCTTGGTGAAGTCATGAGCAACAGCTACTATTGGAGTGCTTTCATTAGAGTTAATGGACACCTCACCTTCTTCAAACTGGACACTGGCGCAACCGTCTCTGTCATCAGCGACACAGAACCCTGGCTTGCCATCGAAAACTATAAGAGACGACTCGGTCACTTTGTGGTCCAGGCTGCACACCATTACCGGTCACAGGTATGCTGACTGCTGAGCTAAAATACTCCGAGAGGTAAATCACAGAACGCCTCTATGTCATCCAAAACCAGAGATGTTCACTCCTGAGTAGACGAGCATGTGTCGATCTTGGCCTCACCAAGAGAGTGAATGAGGTCAAACAAAATTCAACCCCCGACTTCAGGGCAGAATTCCCCGGGTTATTCACTGGCCTGGGAAAACTCCAGACGGCCTACCACATCACATTGTGCCCTGACGCGAAGCCAGTAGGTTTGTACACGCCGAGAAAAGTACACCACCCACTACTACCAAAAGTGGAATAGACTATCCAATCCATGCTCAAACAAGGTGTTATTTCTCCAGTGACATCACCAACAACATGGTGCTTCGGTATGGTTTCGTTCCAAAATCAAACAGCTCACATTGCATATTATGCGTAGACCTGACTAACACGGCCTGCCATCTTGTAGAGCAAATTTTTGACTCTACAAATTGGCGGGCCGTGTTAGTTCGCAAAGTAAAAGAAAAACCAAGCAATTTCGAGGCTTATTTTTGTGGATCATTGTATTCTACTTTACCATATGCATTTTATAACAAATGGTTACAAATGCTTTTCATAGCCAAACTTGCATGATCCAAGGTAACGTGTCCCTTTAAGCATGTCAATGGACAAAGATTCTGATCAATTTCCCAAAGTATCAATTTCCAATTTTCTTTTCAATAAGGTATTTTAGAAACTTGTATCTTCACAAGTAACAACTATAAATATTTGCTCGCAGAGCTGCAGAGAGCTGGCAAAGTCCTCAACAACCTGTTTTACATGGGACACATGACTTTCTATGAGCCCTAGTTGTCTCTGCCATTCCCTATTGATTAAAAGGAAAAGGCAGAGCTTACAGATGGTTCCAAAATAAGATACCTGTGTCTTTGCTTGGCTGGCATCCTCCTGGAGAAATTTGTGTATTCCGTGAACAAGGAATTCATTAAAAGGATTTAGTGGAGGCAAACGGAAAGTAAATTACTTTGTGGTTGTAACATTTGAAGCATATCATAGGTTATTTTTCAACACCAGTCAATATTACGTCAACTTGACACAAATAGTTTTTACTTAATTTTTTATCTCAAGCTAATGTTATAACTATTATCATTTTCATTACTTACTTTATTTATTTTAAATTTATTATTAATATTTTTTAATTAGGTATATACATCTATATATATTTATATGTGTATATTTATTTTTAATGGAGTGGGGGGGGGGGGGGGGGGGGGGGGTTGATGCTTACTTTTGAGGTACACTGTCCTTGACCAATTCACTGGCATTGTTTTAGCCCCAGTCGTTCTTGGCATGTTTGGAGTTGCCTCCTGTGTGCTGTCTGGCAGCTGCTCTCTCGCTGTTGGATTTTCTGACCCATTTTGACACCGAGGTACTCCTCAAAGTTGTCCAGCAGGCACTCTTAAAGAGGGAAGCAAAAAAGGTAAACAATTATTCACGCAAAGTACTTTTAGTATAAAACCAGTAGTGTTAGCTACGTTTATATTGTTATGTTTGTGAACATTTTTTTACAAGTGAACAAAATGTATAAGTTTCAGTGTGATCTGCCCAAAAGCTTCTAGTTGCTTCGTCTTCTTCACAAGTACACACGTTATATCAACAAACATCAATCCTAAATTAGCTGTGGGCACATTATTGAGTGTAAAACCTGCATGGTGCAAGCTTAAACCTGTTGTACATGTATTATGGGAGGGATTAAACAATACGTTATTTCAATAAATGGGCCCACTGAAGTAGGAATACAACAATATGGCACATTATTCTTAGAACTATTAGTAGGCCCCAGTGCTGCACCAGTATTCCAGTAATGACACCGGCACCTCTCAAACCCCCAATATTGGTCCCAGAACCATGTCCCTGCCGGTCAGAACCACTGACGTGTATCTTAACATGATTCTTTGACTGTTTGGGTAAAACAGAGAAAGTGCCTGTGCCATCACTAACATGTACAACATCGGAACTTATAACACCCGGAGAAATAAGTTTGTTCAAATGTCTTTGAAGTTCCATTTAACCCACTGAGATGTTTGAACATCTGGGTTACTGTCAGGTAACTTGTCTATGTATGTAGACTCAACAGCGCTTTCCAGTTCACGCTGAAGTCGTTCAGTCTCCATTTGGATCTCAGCCTTTTTGAAGTCAACCTCAATTTGTCTCTCTCGATGTTCTGAATCTAGTAAGCCTCAGCCGCCAAGGGTTGAGTGCGTATTTCTATCTGGACTCGCTCAAGGTGAATTTCTTCCTCCCTTTCGGCTGCCTCTCGATGTTTATGTGCTCTCTCCTCCTCTGCTGCTCTCATTAGGTCATGTAATTTCCAGCGTGACTCCTGCTCTGCAAGTCGTCTGTGAGTCTCTGATGGGGACTGTCCCTGATGTCCGTCGCGAACTTCCACTGTGCACGGAAGCAGCTTTTCGTGCATCCATAGTTCGATGGGAGAATGACGGCTCCCTGTCGATCATGGCGTAGACTTGGCATTGATGGTCCTGTACAAGATGACTTGGGAACCTCCGAGGGCGAGGGGACGAAGGTTCGTCCAGTAGCCAGGCTATTTGCAATACTATAGACATGGTAGCAGCCGGTGGAGATGGTGTAAGATTGGATGGTTGTTCCAAGGAATTGTTATCCAACACAAGATAAACCAGTTTTACGAGATTATCCGGCTCGATGGACCAAATTTGTAGGACTGAAGGTAGTAGCTCGATGGTAGCAACATAAAAATGATTGGATATTTACAAATCTGTGAATCCAGTTAATCTTCAGTAAGTTCAGTGTCACTGCTCGCCGGTAAACACAAATAAATAGTCAATGGAATCCTGTTCTGGGGGGTGTTTCATAAAGCTTAACAATTAATCTTATCTCCAAATAATCAATCTTATCTCCCAACAATTAATCTTAAACTACTCAAATTTACAATTAATCTTATCTCCGTTTTATAAAGAAAGTAAAGATCAATATCAAACTTAACTCCACTCTGAATCAATCTTGGCCTCACACATGGTCCTAGATCAATTGTAGGAGTAAGACAATTAATCTTAAGTGACATGTGACAATATGGTGGGAAACTCAGCAGCACTAAAACTCAACACATCTGTTGATATTTCAGTTATTTAGGTGGTAAACATATGTTATCTCGACAAAATATGATTTTTCAACATCTTGTAAGGGAAAATAAATGTGATTTGCGCAGGGAGAGGGTTTTCAGAGATTGGAACAACCTAATATCACTGTAAACACTGTAAAAAAACAAAGCAAACACTTGCCAGCGATTTATATTCTCTGTAACTGTTTCACATATGTTTATTTATAAAAAGACTCTAAGGTTATGTTACTAAAAGAATTTTTGAAGTGATACTTTATTTGAAGCTTTGCATAGTGTGCATAAAATAGAAAGTAACTATTGTTAGTAAACCTCTGGGTACAGCCATAATTAACTGCAGCTAATTATATTTGATAGTTCTCCGAGCACTAGCAGACAACAAACTACAAGTATTTTGGAGAGAAGTGGATCGAGAAATGGGGGGGACTCAAGTTTCACTGCCAAAGAGTGGATAGTTTGGTCAAAACATAACGTTCCCATCTCCCGATCTACTCTCAGGCAGTAGAATTTAAAGAAAGACTTTTTTTACAGAACTAGGGAGGGCAAGCTCTTATCAGAACAAGAAAACAACTACTTGATAGAAACATTAGCACCATGTAAAGCTTTAGGTATTTTTAAAGAATATAAACTTTTAAATGAAAAAGTAAAGGTTAAATCAGACAAAATTTGCAGATGCAATTTTAGTTTAATTTTCTTATTTAATCAAATCACAGTGGTATAAAATAGATTCTCATGATTCTCTGTGAACTCATTAATTAGATAAACAAATAGCAAGACTCACAAAAACACATTATTGCAAAGTTGGGGCAATTAATTTTGTAATAACATGTAGGCATTAAATATAGAGATATACATATATGTCTTATAATGTACACGCATTAAACAGTAATTTGGTTTAATACATGGAATGAACAATTAAAAACAGTTTTAAAATATTTTAAAACAACCATTTGTGGACCAAACAGAATGCAGATGTTGCATATTATTGCAGGTATTTAAGTTTGTTATTCCAAAGAGCTAGGGAGTGTTCAGGAAGTTAGTGATTGCAGACATACTACATGTACTAACATGCCTCTTTGGACATCAAAAGTCTCTTTTGCTTCAACTCAACATTTTCCTGCTCAATTTTCAACAACTCCTCCTAAGCCTCATGTCTTTTTGTGCGTGGTTGTGGTTTTTTGCTTCAATTCGTTGTCAAGAAAGGTGATGTCGTTATTGTTGTTGCTGCTGCTGCTTTTGGAATGTTTATTGGAAATTAAGTAAAATGACCTCAGGCTTGCAACTCTTGAGAATTTTGAGATTCTGAATCCTGAAAATCGATAATCCTGGTGATCGATAATTGTAAACATTACCTACAATTTTTAATGAAGAATGTTAAAACAAAGTTGAACCCTTTTTTTAAATACATCTTTTGTATTTGGAATTTTATATTTACCCTCAAAGTGTGTTAGAATTTGGTACTCGGATAATTAACAAAATAAAATGCTTCCCTTGTGAGAGTAGACAGGAGTTTGGCATAGCTGGGCAGTGAAGCTGAAACTTTAGCATTTCACTTCATACCACTGTACTCGATTTGAAGTTACTGGCTCTTACCTTATGCACACTTTCAGAAGGCAAATGATTGTCTGTGACTCATGTCCATATGGATTCAAAATTTGGTTAAAGAAGACAGGGCATCTTTCACTTGTTCAAGAGTGTCATCAACAGGAATTGAACCTCCTCCTAAAAATATTTACAATGTTCACCGTTTATAAATTAAAATTTGATTTTTTTGAAAATTAAATGTTATAATGTTGTCACACTACATGTACATGAACTGTTAGAAATGATGTACATCATTATTTGTATGATTGACCGACTGTAGAATTACATGTACCAGCATATATACATTGAACTGTGAGAATACTCTCATTGTCTCAATAGTAGGCACACATCTATCTTTTGCCTGGAAGGTTGCAATATTTTTGTACAAAGCATACTGTATTTTAGATAACAATCTGGCTTAAATTGTTTTGTTTGGCAGTGCACAACAGAAGTGAGGCAAAATGACTAAGCCTACAAACAAATTAATATGTAAACAGCAACTAACACAAATTTACCTTTTGGGAGCAGCCCCAGTGTCCTGCCTTTCCAAAAAGGAGACTATCTTGGTATTTTCCTTCACAAATAAAGCAAGAACAAGCTTCTCAGTTGGTCACGGTGTCAAATTCTTTTTTGTTTTTGTTTCCACATTTTTGTTTTCTGAAATGAAACCAAAGTAAACATGTTTGTTAAATCTTTAGTTTTAGTACTAAACAAAATTAATACGTCCATCCAAATCCAATACAACATCTTTGAAATATGTTTGATTTTGTTTCTAAAACATTAAGCATATTAATTATCAGAATCAATATAAAACCAGGGATGTCTGATAAGGCGAAAAAACTTGATGTTTCCTATAACACAGTATCAGTAAATTTATCATGCCATTCCAAAATAGGGGAGGTAGGTTGAGAATTGTTATTTTTGTATTACTAAATATGTTGCCAACTTTGGTTACTCTCATTTATTGCTTGATGGCAGAGCAAATACTTAGTGCAGTACTGCAGTGGTGTTTGTTTTGGTTCTCCCCCCACCTGTTTTGGTATGTTTTTGTTAAGCTTTAAAAAGTTTTTGGGGAGGTAGGTAAAATTTCAGCCACATCCACCAACATTATGTGCACCATGAAGCAGCAGTGTTTGATGGGGGCACTAAGCACCGTAAGCCCCCTCGCCATGCTCGCTGTCACTTCCTTGCCAATTCACGCTGCAAAAACGGCAGTTAAAAAGTCAGCAAAAAACACACATGGGCCCACTTTTTTTAATGAAAGAAAACTATGTCGACTCTGTATACATTCAACTATATTACAGCAACTTATTAACGTTCTAATCTAACAATAAATCATTTAAAATGGAGTGCAATTTCTACTCACCACGGTTTTACCACTCACACTGAAAACAAGATGGCCGACTTGAAAAAAGTTTTGAGTCAAAATTGCTCCAGGTCAAAGGTCGCGCTTTAGGCTCTGTCAATAATATTAAAGGCTTAAGATACAATTGATATTAATATTTTCTTACTTTTGATTGATCTTACGCTAAGATTGATTTTATGAAACGGAATTTAACAATTAATTGTAGACTAAGATTGATTCAGACTTAAGATTAAAAGATAAGATTAATTGTTTTTGTTCTTTATGAAACACCCTCCATCTGACTGTCATTGATAGATAATTTATTTATTTCTGGTTCCTGATCCTCTGTTTCTTGTTTTGTTTATTCGTTGGTGTGTTTGTTTATGCTGTAAATAACCATAGCGAAGTACATAATCAATTACTGATACATATACAGCCCAAGACACAGTAATAATATTGTAAAGACTAGCATAAAGGCTCTATGCAGCCGCCCCGTTAAGACTGCGGGTATGGGTCCAAAAATGCATGAAAAATGTACATGTATATATCCCCTTACAAACTCTGACCATGTGACTAAATCAAAAAAATTACTGTCAATAAACAATATATATATTATTTATCTGCCTTAAGCGCTCATAACAAGACTTATATCAATTATTAACTATCAACTCACCCAGTTCAGGTACGATTGTTTTTTTTGGTACGGAAAACAGTACAACCTTTAACATTAACAAAATGGGATTTTGCAAAAAAGCCTCAAGCATAACAAATTTGGAAACCTTTAACACTGAATGTAGCGCCCTCTTGTGATTTTATAGACTAGTTCCAACAGGGGGTTGAAACGACCTTTTCATACATTGGAGTTGGTGACTGTGAGTGATTCTGGCCGGATTGTTGGAGATAAAGCACGGTCGAACAACTGACACTTTAGGGCATCAAAGCACACCCAGTTGGAATCATCATTGAAGCAACAGGTCACCACACTACAGCGTCATAGAATGAAGCAGATACCTGTATCGAAAAAAAATATATCAAATAATAAACCACAAGGGACACTGACTGGGTAAATTTTAAATGATTTTGGGTTGAACAAGGAAAATTGACTAGAGCGGGATTTGAACCAACGACCTCCGGATTGACGGGCTAGATAGCTCAGTTGGTAGAGCGCCGGCACGTCAATCCGGAGGTCGTTGGTTCAAATCCCGCTCTAGTCAATTTTCCTTGTTCAACCCCAAATCATCGAAAAAAAAATATATATACATTTTGCAAGCACAACATTTTAGTTTAACACATTAATGTTTGTATGAGAGCTGTTACAAAATATGATGTGTGGGCTAATCAAAAGACAGAAACTTATTAGTTTTTCTCGCTGAGTGACGTCAGGGCACATCATTAAACGGTTAATTATCTGTTCCGACCTACTGTCGGAACAGGTTTTGTTTTCGTCAAGATTTTTATTAGCTGTTCCGACGTAGCGGTCGGAACAGCTTTTGTTTTCGTTAGGATTTTTATTTGTTATTATTATTCTTTCCTTCCGCCAAAAGGCCATTGGTTTAATACACGTATTTTGTTATGTCCAAAAATCATACTTGGCTTAGTATAAAAGGGTCAATTCTTATACCATATTAAAGCTTAGGTCATGAAGTAATAGTTTTATTTAATTAGCTTAACTTAATTAATTAATTTACTTAGTTATAATAACATGAATATTTAATTGGACAATCTTGAGACCACTATATCTCGAAAAGTATACGACCGATCGTCAAACTTTTTTCGATTATATATTTGTGGGATACAGTATAACTGTTTGGTGGCCTAAAATGCCGGACGACGTCACGATGACGTCATTTATTGCGCTTTTTGTATCTGTGTACAAACCTAATGCTCTAAGATTCTAAACTTCATCCCAGTCTTAGTCCTGTATACGAGCGATGTTGTTGCGTATTTCGTACAATAATACACAGACTACATAGACATATACGATGAGAGACTTGGACCTAGTTTAGTTTTTAACGTATTTCGGATCTGATTTCTGCTGTTGTTGTTGCGAACGAACTCTCTGCGCAGCGGCCAGCACGAGGGTCTAGCCATAGAGGAGGTAGGAACTAGCGAAAGTCCTAAAAAAGGGTGAAGTTTAGTCCACACTGAAGGCCCCAAAGATTGCCACAACGTGGTCAGGGAATGAAGCTGAAAAACCAGAGAGTGAAAGGGCCAAACGGACGACAAGAAGAAGCAAATCGCACGGGTAAGTGATTTATGATAAGAAAATTCGTTACCGAATACTAGGCAAAACCGATTAGGCAGTACGGATGTCGTAAAATCTACAATGTACATTTCATTTTCACAAACAATTCAAAATTTACAAAGAAACAGTTTTACAGCTTTTGAAATGTCTCCCCTTTCATCATAGCAAAATTACAGAAAATTAGACAGGGTAATAACCATAAAACATAATATTTTTTGTGTTCTTCCATCGAGCTGTGTACACATTTGCCTGCAAGAAGTCCAGGCTCTGTGGCTCTTTTGTAAAGATTTTTTGTATTCTTCCATCGAGCTGTGTACACATTTGCCTGCAAGAAGTCCAGGCTCTGTGGCTCTTTTGTAAACATGTGATGTCATTGGTCACATGGTCTATAGAACACTACGTAGTTAGTGGATTGATTCTCTTTTCTAATAAACAGTTCACAAGCTAAATGTGGATCACGACACTTTTACAAGCAACACTCTTGAATATTAAGTTTGCCACAACCATTTTTCGAACTTTTTTCAGTTATAGACCCCTTGGGCATTGGAGATTAGCCTTGGGTAACCGTGACCCCATGTTGACCTTTACTTCTGGGTCAACCGGAAGTGGGACATATCTCAAGAACAACACCCGATTTTCAATTTCTTTTCAGTTATAAACCCTTTGAGCATTAAATGTTAGACAAGGAATCCATGACCCCATGTTGACTTTTATTTCTGGTTTAAAAGCTCCTTTCAAAGCTCCTTTCAAAGCTCCTTTCCATTCAGTATCGGAATGAAGACCAGGTTTAGGTTTTTAAGCACACTTAAGTGAAAAGAGGCCTGTCAAGGGTCAAGAGTGTTCTATCTTGAAATCAGACCAACTTTAAAGCTTTGAAGCACTTAATCGAAGCAAAACAATAATACACGGAACAGCTTTGTGTTTGTTTACAAACACCTAATGCCTAGTTACATTTGCTTCATTCAATTCTGAACTCAATACTTCATTTCATGAAACGGAACAGTACAATGAATTTACCTCGTAGCTTATAATAATAAATCTTCCATTACACATAAGAGTCTACAATAACATTTACCTCTCCATGTATATCTTGATTGTATGCTACATTAAAATGACATTCGTGTGATGCTTGACAGAAAAAACTGTTGGGCTGATAAACAAGTGGTGGTTTATCACCGAAGTTTAGGAAATTCCGAGGACTCCAACGCTTCCGTCCATGACATAACCTATACGGAAAGACAGTTATAAAAATGTTTGGATATTTAACTCAAGCCTGGTTCTTATTTCGTTTATTTTTAAAAGTAAATTTTTTTAAAATAAAGGTTGTTTCATGCAAACCAAAGCAAAAAACACAGAAAAACCTACTAAACAAACTAACAACAAACAAACTAACAAACAAACAACCCAACAAACAACCCAACAAACAAACAAACACCCCAACACACACAAAAATGAGAATGTACTTTTCATAATCACCATAGGTCGATGTCTCCAGTGTGAATTTTCACACCCTCTTCATTGGAACATGTGGCTGTTCTCTTTGGGAGACTTCCATGTACTAACTTCACAAACGTGTTAAATTCAGACCCGTAAGCGTTTAAAGACTGTCGATGATGAACTTGTAATTCCATTTTACAAACCGTGTGCAGCCATAAAACCTTTGCCATGATCCACTCACCACGGGAGCAGTGATCACAGATTGACAATATCTTTCTGCATGTGTCATGGCAACTCTCATCCAATGCCTTCCTTAACTTTACAAAGTGGTCGCTCATATGTGTCAATATCAGTAACATGTTATCAATAGTACATGTGTTCTGCAGATGAGTTTTGCTCCTGTATATAAAAAAGACCTTCCCTCCCAAAGGAGGAACGTTACATGATATTTCTCATTATTTGACATACTTTTAGCAGTAGAACTTTGCACCGTTTTTCCTGTATATTTTCTTTTGGGGAGGTTAGAGCCCTTTGCATGTGTTGGGATTTGCTTCTTTGACACATTAGACCGCTTTTTGTGTGGTTTTGGTGCTGCAGGGCATCTTCAAAGGTCTTGTGAAATATTTTGATTGCTTCCTCCTCAGTCCAGACTTCCTCTGGATTATCAACGTCATTTTGTCTCCGTTTGCGCATCGGTCTCAGCTCAGTTTCGCCAAGTCTGCCAGACATGTAGGTGAATGATTTGCGTATGAAGTGACCAGCTGTGAGACGAACCCGACCCCGGGAATGAAGTCTTTTTTTACTACTCCAAACTAGTTGTCAGCTACACACCATTAGTTGCTCTGTTGATGCTCGGGGGTTGGGTCAAGGAATTTGTATTGCAACACGGATTGAGATCTCCAAACAGCAGAGCACTCCATAGAGGGAATACGTGTAGAAAACCTTCCGTAATCAGTTCGTGAATCTCCAGAGCCTGTCATGGAATCTTCCTCCTCTCCATCTTCATCCACTAATTGATTTGCACTTTTTGCAACAAGTGTATAAACTCTTTCCGCCATGGGGAGCTTTCTTTTATAAGTTAATGAACGTGACGAAAAGCACGATTCGTATACCCAGTCACCTCCTTTAATTTACCAGCGGCGGATACAGGGGGGGCGTGGGGGCGCACGCCCCCCCCCCCCCCTTTTGCTTGAGAAAAAAAAAAAAAAGAGACACCATCAAGGAGAAAAGTGAGGGAGAGACAAAATTAATGACATGGGCCCTACCTAGTCGTTTTTTTTCAAAAAAGCTACTAAAAATCCGTACCTCGTACACCTTTTTCATTTGTGGACCACTATTATTTCACTGACAGACATTGTCTCACGTGAATCTTGTGTACTGTGTGGAAAGCGTGTTTTTCTCACACACTGAACATGCCTGGCGCGGGGATCCGGGGGCGTGAAGATCATTCACCCACATCGTGAGTCGACCATGCATGCCACCTGTGTGTGTGTGTACATTGTGCAAAGAAGTTTCTGGATGGAAAGTCAGCACTCCCCCGCGCTAAATACAATGTGACTTTTACAATACGAACTTCCGGAAACTAGTGAAGACATAGCCCCATGAATAGGGATAATCTACTTCGTATCCTTGGCCCAGTGCATCCTTTTTTTCTGTGGCCGATTTAATTTTTAATCCGGGTTATGAAACGTACCGATCGAATGCTACTGTACTTGTAGAAGGCCCTAATGCTGAATTTTTTTTTTACAAACATCACAGATCTTTTGGGAAAATTGTTTGCTTTTCGAGTCGCGAGTGTGATTTTTCCCCCACTTATTAACTTGCGGGAAAACCATTGTCAGGTTCCCTCAACAATCCACAACAGTTAGACGATCAACTGCTGATATTTAATGGGGACCAGACTGATTTAGTCAGCGCGCCGAGCGCAATCAAGGTTTTGTGAAATACGCGTAATGCTGTGCGCATCTCACGCCCGTCTGGGAAAGATATAGACCTTTCTTTTGTTGATAAAGTGCGCCGGTTGGCATGGACGGCCGAATGTTGGCAAAACATTCAATCGTGTTAAAAAATGTTGTCACCAAATTCAACATTTTCTGTAAACATTCATGAACGGAAATACCTTCCATGATTGGTTGATTTGTTTCCAACAAATTCAACACTATTTTTGAATATTTTGTGTAACACTGCTACAAACTGTGATGTGGCAATCTGTTTTTAATTTGCAGTTATGGCTTTCCATAGTTTTTCAACCTGGGTTGGACTGCTACAAACTGTGATGTGGCAATCTGTTTTTGATTTGCAGTTATGGCTTTCCATAGTTTTTCAACCTGGGTTGGCAAAAACTGTGACGTTGCAAAAGAAAGGTTTTTACTATACTCAGCGCGTTATGTAAATCAGTCTGGTCCCCATAGATAGTTTAAATGTTGTGAAATTGTTAAGGGAACCCAACTAGGTTCTCGCGCAAGTTGTTAATACGCGTTATCAAAAAATTCACTCTCGCGACTAGAAAGGCAATCAATTTTCCCCAAAAATCTGTGATGTTTTAAAAAAAATGTTTAGCATTTGGGCTTTCTACAAGTAGGCCTACAGTAGCATTCGATCGGTAAGTTTCATAACCCGGATTAAAAACTACATCGGGCACAAAAATAGGATTGCAATGGTGCTTAGGCCCAATTGGCAAGGATACGAATGAAGTGGATTGGCCCTACTCATGGGGCTAGTGAAGACATAGCATCGTATAATCATGGTGTCTTAGAAAATCACAGATTTTTTTCGTATTCAAGAAAGAGGGTAAATATCCGTTGTGTTTCTTTCAAACTAGTCATTATCAATTGTGCAGATAGTACAACGATGTAGGGCTTGGGGAGGGGGCTAGGCCTCTAGTAGGCCTACCCTCACCTTGTCGTACATTAATGTTATTGTTGCTCGATCGCGCTGTCACTGACGACAAGCACAGCTTGTTATTTTGTGTCACATTCTAATCCTCAAGTATGTGAAAACTAAATGACAAAGAGACCCTATTTGGTTATATTAAAAATTGCACTATCGTTTAACTCGCCAACAGTTTTTCCCCCTGAATAAGTATAAGTTGTAGCCTGCATTTTTATTTTATAACTCAGGATGGCCGATTAAAATCGATGACTCCCAACTCGAAAATAATGTTTTAATAATGATCTTGCAAAAACAAAATTGGTTTAAGTGGTCAGATATTGCATGAGATCGTACCACAGAGCATCTAAAATCCTGTTTCGTAGCATTGCGGGTCCCGGAACCGGCCCATGCCGTTAGGGGTTCGCATTATGCGCTCGTAGGCGCCACAAATTGCATTCACCATTTGCTGCTTGGTAAATTTTCACGCCCCCCCGTTTGGAAAATCCTGGATCCGCCCCTGATTACATTCACCTTGAACAATGCGATAAGTCCTTCGAAGATACGATTTACAATCTTCTGCATTTAATGCACCAAGCACGGATTGGCTTATTGCTCATGAGAAGTCAATTTCAACTCTTCTGGGGACGACTGCTGTGAGGCATTTAGTCTTCAACGCATTCACAAACCTGCCAAGGTAATGTTTCATCTCCGTTACATGCTGATCATTGGAAAGCATCTCACTCACAGGAATACCAGCTCTCCCTACTACTGGAATCTGAGCTACAAGAGCGTAGTAAAAGATTCTTTTCTTTTAGTCGGGAATCTTTTTGATCAGTGAGCCTGTTGCATCAAAATACAAAACCATGGGTCCTTTCTTCAGTTGACTTAGGTAGAAATCGACTGGATCATTTATCAGTAAGTGTACCTTAACGGTCGTACAGAGAAATACTGTTTGAAGCCACCATCAGTGTAACGACAACCTGGACGTCAGTAAGTGTACCTTAACGGTCGTACAGAGAAATACTGTTTGAAGCCACCATCAGTGTAACGACAACCTGGACGTCAGTAAGTGTACCTTAACGGTCGTACAGAGAAATACTGTTTGAAGCCACCATCAGTGTAACGACAACCTGGATGGAGTTCAACATAAACCTGTTACAGTAACATCACTTCTAGAAGAACATCAGTGTGAAGGTTTGACTGCCCCTTCTTTTCAGACGCGATCTTGCGCAACACATCCAGAGAAGAGCAGGCAGTGAGATTCCCTGCTGGTTTTTCTTCTTTACACATTTTGGAAACTGTCCTGTAATACCAGTGTGTCACACCTTTTTGTTCCAACTCTTCTGCAATATCCTTCCTTCTGTCACCTGTAATATGCAGTTTCTGTCCCGTGCTTCCTTTATGATTGATATGACCTTCAAGCACAACTTTGATCTTGACTTGTCATTTGCTCACACTAGGTTTCTCAGAAATTGTGACGCATACCTGCAGCAAGAACTAAATTTGCATTGTTCAATGAACTTTGTACACACTCTTTTACGGTTTTTAAATAAGCCATTCGGACTTGCAATCATACAGTTAATGCAGAATATGTACAAAATTAAAGGAAATTACTTCAAGCATAAATCAAACAACTCAATACATACGGTATCCAAAAAGGAAAACGTTATTTAAACGACTGAAATCAAACCCAATGGTGAATCCGGGCTACATACATAGCGATACAATGTTATTTACAATAAGTTTCATGATATATACAAAAACGCAAAAAGACTGGTTCCCTCACACTGCACCCGAAGAAAAGATGGTGTTAACTCAACCCGGGTACAGTGTGCACGGACTATTCAAAAGTAACAAAATTGCGAGCTTAGCAAACGAAAATTTACAACAACTGTACATTCAAAGTTACATACAGAGCAATACAATGTTATATACATACAGAGCAATACAATGTTATTTACAAGAAGTTACATGTTATACAAAAACGCACAAAGGTTGGTTCTCTCACACTGCACCCGGAGAAAAGATGGTGTTAACTCAACTCAGGTGCAGTGTGTGCACGGACTATTCAATAGAAACAAAATGGCGAGTTTAACAAACGGAAAATTACAACAACTGTACATTTCAAACGTCGACCACTTGTTATCCAAGGAAAACAAAATGGCGTTAGCCAATAACACAATTACAGTTCAAAGTTTTGGATTGTTTCTCTTTCTTTTCACCTTTGTCCAGTCTTTCACCTGGTGTGGCTCGGCTGGTGGCGAGTGTCGTCTTTTTGTTGAAACAATGTGGAATTGGGGTGAATAGAGACTTTTGCAACTTTTGAAATTCGACCTTAAGCCACTCAAGTGCCCATAAATCCGCCAAACAACATCGCAGCGCAACAAAAGAGGTGTAAAAATGCGCAGAAGATAACTGTGAATCGAATTATTTAATTAATTTTTTGCATACAATTTGAGGTTGTGATAAATCTGACCATTTGTAAGTGTTTAGATACTTTATTGGCGCAGTTTAGTTTAAGTCTTCAGACTCTTAAATGTTAGCAACATTGCAATTTTTTTGGTTTTTTTCTTCTTTTGTTTATAAATTTGTATGGATTTTATAATCAAGTTAGAGGTACATTGTATATAATTCAGTTTCTTTTTCTTTTTGTTTACTTGCATCAAACTTATACCCTTACAGATTTAGAGTGGGTAATTTGAGGATTGTTTTTTCTTCAAATATTTTTTTTTATACGTGTTAGCAACATTGCCATTTATTTGTTTTTTTTCTTCTTTTGTTTATAAATTTGTATGGATTTTATAATCAAGTTAGAGGTACATTGTATATAATTCAGTTTCTTTTTTCTTTTTGTTTACTTGCATCAAACTTATACCCTTACAGATTTAGAGTGGGTAATTTGAGGATTGTTTTTTCTTCAAATATTTTTTTTTATACGTGTTATTGAACATTTGGCTGGACTTCAATTAATAATGTGTAAAAATAAACAAGTTATTCAAAATGTCCATGTCAACTTTTTCATTCTCCAACAGATTCCAGAAAGATGACATCTATCGGCTTAAACATGCTATGGGGGTTCCGCAGACAGACTGGAAGCACTCTGCATGACACTGCAGGTATGGAGACCTTGTCAAGGATTATGGTCGACCTGTACCCCAGCTGTGTCTGATGTGCAATTGGATGACCAATTTTATTTATCAAGGTCACCAACATAAGGTATTGTCCCTTGACCAGCACTGGTTATCGCCACAGCACCTCCAGATTCTACCCACAGGAAGGGTGCTGCACTGGACAACTGTTGGGGCTTCGTGGATGGTACTGTTCGCCCAATATGCAGGCCGGGTCAGCACCAGCGGGTCATGTATAATGGCCACAAGAGGATTCACGCTCTGAAGTTCCAGTCCCTGACAGTCCCAAATGGTCTAATCGCCCACCTCTACAGACCTGTGGAAGGGCGTAGGCATGATGCGTACATCCTGCGGGAATCAGGGCTCCTGACCGAGCTGGATGCCAGATCGCACGACCCAGATGGGAACATTTTATGCATTTATGGTGCTTCGGCCTACCCCTTGCGCCCCCAGCTGCAAGCACCTTTCCCCAGGGTTAACATTACCAGAGACCAGGAAGCATTCAACGTGTCTATGTTGAAAGTGCGCATCAGTGTAGAGTGGTCGTTTGGAGATATTGTGAATTATTTCAAGTTTACGGACTACAAGAAGTCGCAGAAGGTACTTCTGAGCGCATGTGGAAAGATGTATGTGGTTTCCGGTCTTTTGACCAACGCTCAAACATGCGTCTACAAGAATAAGACATCCATCTATTTTGAACTAGACTCTCCTTCTTTGGAAGAATACTTTCAGTAATGTTACTTTAGTAAAATTGAAACTACATACGCAAACACATTTTGGGTCACATGAAAATTGAGGTCACCTATAGTAAAGGTGTAGTAATACATTTCAATACTAATTACTACTTACTACTTACAGTTTAATGAATAATTTATTTAGGCACTAGCCATTATGACCTCCATCCTCAGTGCTGAGGCAGAGACCTTAATACATATTTAACTTATTTATCTTAGTAAATAGCCTCTTAGCCTTGTACTATTTTAAAGTACTGCTTTTTTATTTTGTTTATTTATTAGTATATTATTGTTTTATTTCAATCTAATCTAAAGTTCGGTGAGTGACGAACATTGACAAACACGCCAAGCTAGATAAATGTCCATTTGTCTTAATTCTTGCAGTTTTGCAGTCTTTTTATTTATTTATTTATTTAAATTTTTTTTTTTTTGGGGGGGGGTGTAACACAAGGTCTTATTCTATTTGAATGGATTTTTTATTAAGTGTTCTGTTTAATTTTGGGTTTTTTCTCTGCAGTATAGTGTTTTATATTTATAATATTTTGTCCAGGGATAAATTGTAGTTCAGGAGATATTGAGACATCACCATAGTCGCTGCTTCATGAAATATTTTGAGAGTGCTTTTCCGCTTTAACTAGAGGACCATTCCTCCTTCCTTCCCCCTTAATTGACGTGGGTTTGGATAGCTACTCCCACATTCATGTAGATCATTGGACTGTATAATACATGTATGCAGTTCATACATTTGTAAGCATCACCAGCTGAGCCTACACAATATTGAGTTTTATGACATAGAGACATTTGAAAACTATTCAGTTTTTTAACACTTGTAATTAAATAAATTAATGGAAGAGTTATAAATTTGGATGGTAAAAGAGCAGTAATTTGCATTACATTATATTACTATTTGCTTAGTTGGACTGCATGAGAGCAAGGGGAAAAGTAGGAGAGACAATGAGGAACAGGTAAAACATTGTGAATGATTTTTTTTCTTTATTTCCAAAAAAACGTCATCAAAAGGAATGTCTGGAAGTCAAGTGCAAAGATTGATATAAACACTTATCAAAAATCATCAACACCAACAAATATTAACAACTAGAACATTTAACATGAGCAATACCATCTTTGTGACAACCAAAGACAAATAAGTTGAGAAAGAACCTTTTAGCATTTCAACTCCTAACACATCTGAAAAATCTTTGGGATAAACAGTGGACAAAATCTTGGAGGGTTGGCAGCTCTGGACCTTCCCATTCCCATAGGCTACTCTTGGTTTATGAATGCAATTTATAAGCAATAATTTATGAACATTTGTATAAAGAAGAACAATCAACATCACGGGGTGTCTTGCCGTACAATTAATTGTAATAATGTTATTTATATGTGAAGTTAATGGTTTTCTTCTTAAGGCATGAGGATAACGCCTAAAGGAAGCAAAGAAAACGAGCTGTAAGTTTTGTTTGTGGACAACACAGAGCTGTTTCTCATGTGAACATAAGGGTGTGTTTATTTTTATCACCTTGTCATGACGTCACCTAATTTCATGAATGAAACTGACACAGCGTCGGACAAATCAATATTAAAAAATTAATACAAATTAGATTGACATCATAGACGTCACTTCTGTTTTGTCATTTAGTATCCATACCTGACCTACCCACCAAGTTTCATGATAAGCGATGCCTTCTATGTGTTTTCAAAAATCGCGATTTTGATGACGTCACGATGATGTCACAAAAATGTCCCCACGAATATCATATCTACATCGACATACCAAAGCTGTTGCCAAAACAGATTCGAAAATACCATGTTTTGTTCAGTAGTTATTGCAAAAAGAATGTTAATATTTCAAAATTGCAAACAATTATAACATACCACACATGCACATATATTTAATCCCTCCTTTCAAGAACCTTCAAAAGTGTTATCATCATGGCCTGACTCTGCTGGTTTGTTGCTGCATTAGTTGTTGCTGTTGGAGTGCTTGCTGCTGTTGCTGTTGTTGCTGTTGCAGATACTCATATCTCCGTTCCCTTTCTCTTTCCTCCTCCCTTCTTCTTTCCTCCCCCTCTCTTCTCCACGCGCTTCCTGGTCCATCTCCATCTTCTTTTGGATCAGGTTGAGGGTCTCACTCCCGCTGTTCCTTCTTTTCGGTGGGGTGCTGCTTTCACCACTTTGCCTTAAAAAACAATAGTACACAAAAGAAACACACATTTATTCAGAAATAAATGTGGGACGAAAAAATTGTAGCTATAATATGAAAATACTGAATGATGTAAAGATAACTTAAAAAAAAAAAAAATGTATATTAACCAGGACACAAAATAATCACTATCACCAATATCAAGCATGTATATGTACACGTACACCAAGTTATTGGATCAAACAGTTACAGACTGGAGTAGAAAAGGAAAGATGAGTTACACTCTTCTCAGTGTCAGTATAAGTTATAATAATCCATTTCAGTAGCCTATGGGAAAAAATTGTCATTTTCACTTTCTAGCTAAGCTTTATAGGTTAATTTCGCTTATTTGATGTCTCTAATTGACCTCTTCTGAGTTTCGCCATAGGTCTCACATGCTCGCTTCCTCATTTCTACACCATCTGCCTTCTTCTTCTCCTCCTCCCCTGTCTCCTTTGGTGCACTCTCGATGTCCTCCTCCTCCTGGATAAAATCCTCCACGCTCTCTCTCACCTTCTTCTCTTCATCTGTCTCCTCCACCGCGATCCCACTTGCTGCCTTCTCCCTCCTATTCCTCTCCTTCACCCTCTCCATTAAATGTGTAACTCTGTCAGCTTTAAAGTTGCATGCCTTCATGGCATCTGCAACCTCCTGCCATGCTTTCCCCCGTTCTCGTGTGCCCTGTCTGTACTGGAAGGGTTGGGCCAATATTACCTCGCCTATCAGGATGAGTTCTTTCTGGTTGTCGCAGACCATGCTAAAAGACAAGACAAAATATACATTTTGATATTAAGAAGCAAAAGAAGCAAAAGAAGCAGCAAAAGATGGCTAGCAGCAGCAGCAACTTATATAGAAAATGATGAAAAACAAACATTATAACACCAAAAATATTATGGAGATATGATCCAAATATTGACTTTTGAAAGCACTGGAATGTGGTATTCAATTTATCTCAGACTAGTGTAACATTTCCCCCATTTATTCTTACTTCAGAAAAAATATAGAGTCTTCAGTATTTTGTAACACGTGCATACGATTTGTCACCCGTTTCTTTGCAGTTGTGGCTGTGGCTCTAGTCATTTCCTCAGGCTGCATTTAAGAATTAAGAACAATGAGGAAATCTTAATTTAGAAAGGACATGCAAAAAATCTTGGTGTGTTGATCTCATACAATTTACTACAAGAACAATGGTAAATGACCAATTCAATTGTGTTTACAAGTCACATCATGGACATTGGCCTTGTACTGGTATCATTTTTTTTTGAAAAAAGTAGTGAACCCACACAGTTTGTGTATTAAACCACTAATGCTCAACAGTCGCAAGGCTTATTATTATCCGAAAGACAAGTTCAATTAAATGTTGTTTTTTTGTTGTTTTTTTCTTGCTGCTGTGTCGTCAATGCTGCATGATGACAATCAGGACATTGTCATTGATAAATCTGTCTCTCTCCGCTTGCAGTTGCGGAGACAGATTATTGGTTTACATTTTATTCTAACATTTATTAAATTATTTAACCTTGTACCTTGAACCTCATCAACAAAAATAAATAAAAACTTGCTTTGATTGGCAATCATGTGATTTTAATGAATCATGGCAATTGAATGAACTCATTTCAAGACTTAAGGTTAAGTGATTAAAATTAAAACAAATTAAACTGAACATGCAAGGGTGCATAATTATCACAACACTCAGTTTCCGATCATGATCATCATCATGCCGACCTGAATCTGAATCTGAATTATAGTTTCCAAAGCATTCTTCCAAACATCACACCAAATTCTAAAGACCAGAATTTCTGTAGTTCAGCCTCACAAAATTGAGTTCGTACACTTGAAAAAGATTTTATAGGGCTAGTTTTATAGTGGGTTAAGCACTTAAACAACTGTAACTCACCGAGCAGGCATCCATGTCGTTGTTCACGTAGTGCTGAAAGTGGGCCTAAAAAAACAACCATAACAACGTGTACAAATGACACCACTCGGTCGTGCTTACAGACCGGACGTTATTTCACCCCGAAACCGTTCTCAAACTCTGCAGGAAGGAGACATGTTCGGTTTCGTGCATGCGCCGATCGATTTTCCGCCGATCGATTTTCCGCTCCCTTACAGTCCCCTCCCCCCTCCCCCTCTCGTCCCGAATCGAAAGCTCTCTAATGTTGATGGGAGCGCAGACCGTGCATAGAGAGCCAACATTGGAAGGGGGCACGGGGGCCGTTGGTGCGGGGCCCAATGAGATATGGCCGGGATTGTAGAAGCTCTCAAGTCAGTTAGGCTGGTGCCCGCATAATTCTCCTGACTTTGTTGAGCATGTTTATATGCCCTCAGGACGCCATATCCAAGTTATTATTGAACAGGTCGGCGGATCTCGGCTGAGTTGTAAATGGAGTGACTGACTAACTGTGGCTGGGGTGGGCCCTTCTGTGCACTTTAAAATGTCTACAGTGACCGTTACCCCCAACTTACAGGTGAACATTATCCAATTAGAAACCCAGGAATAATTTTCAAACAAATTCTTCCGCCAATCAGGATCGACTTGATAGGTCCCCAGCAGTAACTTTTCGTTTACTTTGTCATGAATAAGGATTCAAGCATGACAAGAAATTTTTTAATTAACATGTTATCTGTGGCCAAAAAAAAAGATGTGCGCAGTGTCCCCAGCAACAATGAAAACTTCATCAAAAGTTGCTTAAATTGCATGTTATTTGTAACCCAAAGAAAAACAAGTGGGACAGCGTCCCGGGTAACAAGAATACGAGCCCAAACAAACGTTTTAATTAACAAATTTATTCAGTGGCGAATAAGAAAGAAGTGGGACAGTGTACCCCGCTTACAAGTTTAACCAATTGTTTCTTTAGCAACTAATAATAATTTTAATTATCATATTATCTGTGGGGTGGGCACATATGGAAAAGTTTAATAGGAAGTCTCAATAAATCAAAGCGCTGTGTTTATAATGCACAGTGCATTAACACTTTGTGCGTGCGCGCGCAGGTGGTATACAGGTCAAATTGTAATACATTGAACCATGGAGGAAGGAAATGCAGGAGTTCGGACTCTACCATTCTTAAAGCGGGTAAACACAAAAAAATACGAGCAACAAAACTTTTTTCCTTTTCATAATTCATAAAACGGTGTTTAATTATTTATTGCAATTACAATGAAAATAACAGTAACATTGCTACAGTTCATTCATCATTCATTATCCATGTCCTTAAAATACAAATTCTGTTTACTTTCCCCCTAATTCATGTGATGTTGTCATGGTTTTAAGCAACATATAAGATTTTAGGTGAAACCAAAGACATAAATAAATGCCAGATGGTTGTTGCAGAAGGATTAGCGTAATAAATACAATAGATTGAAACCTCAACATTGCACACTGAACAAATTTTAAAAACACTTGTTAACTCAACTCTGAAAATTCCTCATCAAAATTGTGACACAAATACATGACCAAACATGACATTTAATGAGCAAGAATTATAAATTAAAAACCCTGTAGTGCCAGTTTTTACCAAGAAGTAGATCCAAGTCTTTTGTGTTTTTGACTGACACACATTTCCTTGAACTTGAAGGTGGAACTCCAACTACTTCTACAAAGTCATCAAAAATATCTCTCGGGATTGCATGGCGGACCTCAACGACACTGTTGACCTTTCGCTGTCCATGCAGGGACTCCTTGATGGCGATTCGCAAATTATAGTAACAGAGCTTATTAGTCTCTTTGTTAGAGAATAATATTCTTCAGGAATATCTAAAATGTCAGAAGCATCTCTCCACTCATCATACGCTGTTGCCCATCCAGTATAATGTACAAACACCTTCAAAACACCACCCTCAAGTTTGCTCTTACTCACAGTCAAATCATAGAGTTTTTTGGTCGACCAAGTTTCTCTTTTCGCATGGACGTGTGGCAAAGATGGACCTTTGGCAAGCTCGAGGTAATTTATACGGGGTCTCTGTCTGAGTTCTGCCATTCAGATTCCTGGCAAAAATAGAAAATCAACAAATTAACAGTTATTCATAACTTTAAGTTACACATTGTAGAGCTAGGCTACATGAAAAACAATAAAACAAAACATAACCTGTTAAACAAGGACCACAACTAAACAAGACCTACAGATTTCTTGTAAATTCCCTACATCATAATGATGTGGTCCAAATTTCCGAGCGTACACATGACATGACATTGCACTCGAGACTTTACTGCATCCCATGGGCCTACTCACAAAAAAGGTTTTGTTTACCTGCCATAATCTCTTTGAAAATAAATCATTTTGAACTTAAAATGCTCTGTCTTAAATTGACAAGTTACATAGTTTGGACAACAGTTTTGATGTTTTCACTGTTTTATCCTGTCCGACGAAAATATTCAACCAATCACAGCAAAGTTGATACACAAGGTAAACGAATAATTACAGCGGGAAAAGGTGGAAACCCCACCTCCACAAGTGATTTAGTTAACGAATGAGGGCGTCTCACAATCGGTGTGCAGAGTTGTTTATTGGAAGTGCGCCGTGTAGGCCACACAATATTTATCTAAAATGCTGCGTTTTGGGTTATTTTGAAAAACATTTTGCATGACCGTCCGACAAGTTATTGTGATCATTTTAAATAAAATCACAATGATTTGAAAGACAAATTAATATAAACTAGACATTAGGTGTTTGTGGACAAACAGAGCTGTTCCGGTTTTTCTGATTCATAAAATGTTTTAACAATAAACAAGTAATCACAAACATTACGACATTATGACATGTGGTTCAGGAGATATGATTATCTCAAATTATGAGCTTCCTGTTAAGACCGGAAGTAAAGGTCAACATGGGGTCACGGTTACCCAAGGCTTATCTCCAATGCCCAAGGAGTCTGTAACTGAAAATAAATTGAAAATCGGTTTGGTAGTTCTTGAAATATGTCCCACTTCCGGTTGACCTGGAAGTAAAGGTCAACATAGGGTCAAGGTTACCCAAGGAATCTATCACTGTAAACAGTTTTAAAATCGGTTGTGTAGTTCTTGACATATGGTCCCACTTCCGGTTGACCCTTTGGTAAAGGTCAACATTGGGTCATGGTTACCCAAGGCTTATCTCCAATGCCCAAGGAGTCTGTAACTGAAAATAAATTGAAAATCGGTTTGGTAGTTCTTGAAATATGTCCCACTTCCGGTTGACCTGGAAGTAAAGGTCAACATAGAGTCAAGGTTACCCAAGGCTAATCCCCAATGCCCAAGGAGTCTATCACTGTAAACAGTTTTAAAATCGGTTGTGTAGTTCTTGACATATGGTCCCACTTCCGGTTGACCCTTTGGTAAAGGTCAACATGGGGTCATGGTTACCCAAGGCTTATCTCCAATGCCCAAGGCGTCTATAACTGAAAATATATTGAAAATCGGTTTGGTAGTTCTTGAGATATGGTATCACTTCCGGTTGACCCGGAAGTAAAGGTCAACATGGGGTCACGGTTACCCAAGGCTAATCTCCAATGCCCTAGGAGTCTATAACTGAAAAAAGGTTTGAAATCGGCTGTGTAGTTCTTACGATATGGTCCCACTTCCGGTTGACCCGGAAGTAAAGGTCAACATGGGGTCACGGTTACCCATGGCCAATCTCCAACGCCCAAGGAGTCTGTAACTGAGAAAAGTTTGCGGATCGGGTGTATACTTCTTGAGATATGACAGAAACAAGTTTTGCTAATTAAATATTCATACAGCTGTCACGTGATTAATTAATTGAGATTGTTTGTCAATAATATAATAAGGATTACTTCTGGGCGAATGAGATAAGTCCCATTCTTGATTGGCTTTCCCAGTTCCCTAGCCATTTTCCAGGCTAACTGAGTAATTGAAGCTGACTGGACCTAATCAATAAGCACAGCGTTGTAGCCACGGTTTGTGTTTGAACCACCTAAACGTATTTAAAACGATTTTTTTGTACACAAAAAGAAAAATACGCCTACAAATGACGTCATGATGACGTGACGAAAAATGTTGGAACAGATTTCACATCTATATTACGAGACGATCCCATATCTGAAAAAAGTTTGAAGATCGGATGTGTACTTCTAGAGATATGGTGTTAACCAGATTGGCTAATTAAATATTCAAACAGTTGTGACGTGAATAATTAATTAAGAATTTTAATCTAATTACATCTAAAATTTAAGTCAGGGCCTAAGCTTTACAATGGTATATGATTTGTCTACTTTTGATAATTTTAAAAGGGACATATGGCGTTCGAAAGAGACACAGGTTAAGTCAATACGATTTTATGGAAAGAAAGAATAATAACTAGATATGTAGTGATTGTGAACAATCACAGAGCTGTTCCGTTCTGTTGACCATAAAAGTTGTTTTTGTAGCTCGAGAATGGAACTAATTACTTTGTGTATATCCTGTAATCGTGTTTAAAATGAATGCATGTGATCATGCGTATTCATCGCAGTGTAAACAAATCAAACAAGATCGGATCTTGTTTGAAACCGAAAATAAAGGTCAAAGTAAGCTACAAATCATTACGAATTTATGACGTGTGGTTCGGGAGATATTGGTTTTTCGAGCCTTGGGGTTACCCAAGGCTAATCCCAATGCCCATTAGGAGTCTAGAACTGAAAATATTTGAAAATCAAGTGTGTAGTGCTTGAGAAATGGTCCCACTTCCGGTTGACCCGGAAGTACAGGTCAACATTAGGTCACGGTTACCCAAGGCTAATCGCCAATGCCCAAGTAGTTTATAACTGAACAAAGTTTGAAAATCGGTTCTGTAGTTCTTGAGATATGGTCCCACTTCCAGTTGACCCGGAAGTAAAGGTCAACATGGGGTCAAGGTTACCCAAGGCTAATCTCTCTTGCCCAAGGAGTCTATAACTGAAAAAAAGTTTGAACATCGGGTGTGTAGTGCTTGAGAAATGCAGGTCAACATGGGGTCACGGTTACCCAAGGCTAATATCCAATGCCATTAGGAGTCTATAACTGAACAAAGTTTGAAAATCGGTTGTGTAGTTCTTGAGATATGGTCCCACTTCCGGTTGAGCCATAGGTAAAGGTCAATATGGGGTCACGGTTACCCAAGGCTAATCTTTAATGCACAAGGAGTCTATAACTGAAAAAAGTTTGAAAATTGGTTGTGTAGTTCTTGAGATAGGGTCCCACTTCCGGATGACCCGGAAGTAAAGGTCAACATGAGGTCACAGTTACTCAAGGCTAATCTCCCAAGCCCAAGGAGTCTATAACTGAAAAGATTTGAAAATCGGGTGTGTAGTGCTTGAGAAATGGTCCCACTTCCGGTTGACCCAAAAGTAAAGGTCAACATGAGGTCACGGTTACTCAGGGCTAATCTCCCATGCCCAAGAAGTCTATAACTGAAAAAAGTTTGAAAATCGGTTGTGTAGTTCTTGAGATATGGTCCCACTTCCGGTTGAGCCATAGGTAAAGGTCAATATGGGGTCACGGTTACCCAAGGCTAATCTTTAATGCACAAGGAGTTTATAATTGAAAAAAGTTTGGAAATTGGTTGTGTAGTTCTTGAGATAGGGTCCCACTTCCGGATGACCCGGAAGTAAAGGTCAACATGGGGTCACGGTTACCCAAGGTTTTTCTCCAATGCCCATTAGGAGTCTATAACTGAACAAAGTTTGAAAATTGATTGTGTAGTTCTTGAAATACGGTGTCACTTCCGGTTGACCCGGAAGTAAAGGTCAACATGGGGTCACAGTTACCCAAGGCTAATCTCCCATGCCCAAGGAGTCTATAACTGAAAAAAGTTTGAAAATCGGTTGTGTAGTTCTTGAGATATGGTCCCACTTCCGGTTGACCCGGAAGTAAAGGTCAACATGGGGTCACGGTTACCCAAGGCTAATTTCCAATGCCCAAGGAGTCAATAACTGGAAAAAGTTTGAAAATCGGCTGTGTACTTCTTGAGATATGGTGCTGCAAAGATTAACTAATTAAAGCTTTGAATTACCGTAATTTGACACCTGATGACGTCACAGTAACAAAAATGTGTTTTTCATACTAATAAATTTGATAAGGTACACGATGGTATGTAACTTATCCCAATCCAATGCCTTTTAACGAAAACCCTATTAGAACGTACGTATATCCTCTCTCGATTCCAATATCACGGCAGTCTTTGACGCCTAGCCGTGATTGCGCAATCACGGCACAATTTGCTTCGTAGCCATGGTTTGTGTTTGAACCACCAAAACGTTACTAAAACGATTTTTTGTACACAAAAAGAAAAATAGGCCAACAAATGACGTCATGATGACGTGACGAAAAATGTTAGAACAGATTTCACATCTACAATACAAGACTAGTCCATAACTGAAAAAAGTTTGAAGATCGGATGTGTACTTCTAGAGATATGGTGTTAACCAGAATGGCTAATTAAATATTCACACAGCTGTCACGTGAATAATTAATTAAGAATTTTAATCTAATTACATCTAAAATTCAAGTCAGGGCCTAAGCTATACAATGGTATATGATTTGTCTACTTTTGATAATTTTAAAAGGGACATATGGCGTTCGAAAGAGACACAGGTTATGTCAATACGATTTTATGGAAAGAAAGAATAAAAAGAAGAAAAAATAAAAATCTGGACGATTTCAAAAGCTGTTCCGACTGAAAGTTCGGAACAGCTAACTAGAGATTTAGTGTTTGTTGACAAACACAAAGCTGTTCCGTTTTGTTTTGCTTCGATTAAGTGCTTCAAAGCTTTAAAGTTGGTCTGATTTCAAGATTGAAGTCTCTTGACCTTTGACAGGCCCCCCTTTTCACTTAAGGGTGCCTAAAAACCTAAACTTGGTCTTCATTCTGATACTGAATCGAAAGGAGCTTTTAACCCAGAAATAAAGGTCATCATGAGGTGGGTCATGGTAACCCTTGTCTAACATTTATTGCTCAAAGGGGTTTGTAATTGAAAATAAAATTAAAATCAGGTGTGTAGTTCTTAAGATATGGTCCCACTTCCGGTTGACGCAGAAATAAAGGTCAACATGGGGTCACGGTAACCCAAGGCTAATCTTCAATGCCCAAGGAGTCTATAAGTGAAAAAAGTTTGAAAATCGGTAGTGTAGTTCTTGTGATAGGGTCCCACTTCCGGTTGACCCGGAAGTAAAGGTCAACATGGGGTCACGGTTACCCAAGGCTAATCTCCAATGCCCAAGGAGTCTATAATTGAAAAATGATTGAAAATCGATTGTGTAGTTCTTGAGATATGGTCCCACTTCCGGTTGACCCGGAAGTAAAGGTCAACATGGGGTCACGGTTACCCAAGGCTATTCTACAATGCCCATTAGGAGTCTATAACTGAACAGTTTGAAAATCGGTTGTGTAGTTATTGAGATATGATCCCACTTCCGGTTGACCCGGAAGTAAAGGTCAACATGGGGTCACGGTTACCCAAGGTTATTCTCCAATGCCCATTAGGAGTCTATAACTGAACAAAGTTTGAAAATTGATTGTGTAGTTCTTGAAATACAGTGTCACTTCCGGTTGACCCGGAAGTAAAGGTCAACATGGGGTCACGGTTACCCAAGGCTAATCTCCCATGCCCAAGGAGTCTATAACTGAAAAAAGTTTGAAAATCGGTTGGGTAGTTCTTGAAATATGGTCTCACTTCCGGTTGACCCGGAAGTAAAGGTCAACATGGGGTCACGGTTACCCAAGGCTAATTTCCAATGCCCAAGGAGTCAATAACTGGAAAAAGTTTGAAAATCGGCTGTGTACTTCTTGAGATATGGTGCTGCAAAGATTAACTAATTAAAGCTTTGAATTACCGTAATTTGACACCTGATGACGTCACAGTAACAAAAATGTGTTTTTCATACTAATAAATTTGATAAGGTACACGATGGTATGTAACTTATCCCAATCCAATGCCTTTTAACGAAAACCCTATTAGAACGTACGTATATCCTCTCTCGATTCCAATATCACGGCAGTCTTTGACGCCTAGCCGTGATTGCGCAACCACGGCACAATTTGCTTCGTAGCCATGGTTTGTGTTTGAACCACTAAAACGTTACTAAAACGTTTTTTGTTATACGAAAAGAAAAAACACTTACAAATGACGTCATGATGACGTGACGAAATTTTTTAGACCGGAATCGACATCTACAATACAAGACGATGCCATAACTGAAAAAAGTTTGAAGATCGGATGTTTACTTCTTGAGATATGGTGTAAATCAGATTGGCTAATTAAATATTCATACAGCTGTGACGTGAATAATTAATTAAGATTTTTAATCTAATTACATCTAAAATTCAAGTCAGGGCATAAGCTTTAATATGATATAGGATTTGTCTGCTTTTGATAATTCTAAGAATAACATATGGTCTTCGAAAGAGACACAGGTTAAGTCAATACGATTTTAGGGAAAGAAAGAAAAATAATAATAATAACTAGATATGTAGTGATTGTGAACAATCACAGAGCTGTTCCGTTCTGTTGACCATAAAAGTTGTTTTTGAAGCTCGAGAATGGAACTAATTACTTTGTGTATATCCTGTAATCGTGTTTGAAATGAATGCATGTGACCATGCGTATTCATCGCAGTGTAAACAAATCAAACAAAATCGGATCTTGTTTGAAACCGAAAGTAAAGGTCAAAGTAAGCTACAAATCATTACGAATTTATGACGTGTGGTTCGGGAGATATGGGTTTTTCGAGCTATGGGGTCACGGTTACCCAAGGCTAATCCCCAATGCCCATTAGGAGTCTAGAACTGAACAAAGTTTGAAAATCAGGTGTGTAGTGCTTGAGAAATGGTCCCACTTCCGGTTGACCCGGAAGTACAGGTCAACATGGTGTCACGGTTACCCAAGGCTAATCTCCAATGCCCAAGTAGTCTATAACTGAACAAAGTTTGAAAATCGGTTCTGTAGTTCTTGAGATATGGTGTAACTTCCGGTTGACCCGGAAGTAAAGGTCAACATGGGGTCACGATTACCCAAGGCTAATCTCCAATGCCCAAGGAGTCTATAACTGACAAAAGTTTGAAAATCGGTTGTGTAGTTCTTGAGATATGGTCCCACTTCCGGTTGACCCGGAAGTAAAGGTCAACATGGGGTCACGGTTACCCAAGGCTAATCTCCAATGCCCAAGAAGTCTATAACTGAAAAAAGTGTGAAAATCGGTTATGTTGTTCTTGAGATAGGGTCCCACTTCCGGTTGACCCGGAAGTAAAGGTCAACATGGGGTCACGGTTACCCAAGGCTAATATCCAATGTCCAAGAAGTCTATAACTGAAAAAAGTTTGAAAATTGATTGTGTAGTTCTTGAAATACGGTGTCACTTCCGGTTGACCCGGAAGTAAAGGTCAACATGGGTCACTGTTACCCAAGGCTAATATCCAATGCCCATTAGGAGTCTATAACTGAAAAAAGTTTGAAAAACGGTTGTGTAGTTCTTGAGATATGGTCTTACTTCCGGTTGACCCGGAAGTAAAGGTCAACATGGGGTCACGGTTACCCAAGGCTAATCTCCAATGCCCAAGAAGTCTATAACTGAAAAAAGTTTGAAAATTGGTTGTGTAGTTCTTGAGATATGGTGTTACTTCCGGTTGACCCGAAAGTAAAGGTAAACATGGGGTCACGGTTACCCATGGCTAATATCCCATGCCCAAGAAGTCTATAACTGAAAAAAGTTTGAAAATCGGGTGTGTAGTGCTTGAGAAATGGTCCCACTTCCGGTTGACCCGGAAGTACAGGTCAACATGGTGTCACGGTTACCCAAGGCTAATCTCCAATGCCCAAGAAGTCTATAACTGAAAAAAGTTTGAAAATTGGTTGTGTAGTTCTTGAGATAAGGTCTTACTTCCGGTTGACCCATAGGTAAAGGTCAACATGGGGTCACGGTTACTCAAGGCTAATCTCCCATGCCCAAGAAGTATATAACTGAAAAAAGTTTGAAAATTGGTTGTGTAGTTCTTGAGATAAGGTCTTACTTCCGGTTGACCCATAGGTAAAGGTCAACTTGGGGTCACGGTTACTCAAGGCTAATCTCCCATGCCCAAAGAGTCTATAACCGAAAAGATTTGAAAATCGGGTGTGTAGTGCTTGAGAAATGGTCCCACTTCCGGTTGACCCGGAAGTAAAGGTCAACATGAGGTCACGGTTACCCAAGGCTAATCTCCCATGCCCAAGGAGTCTATAACTGAAAAAAGTTTGAGGATCGGGTGTACACTTCTTGAGATATGACAGAAACAAGTTTTGCTAATTAAATATTCATACCGCTGTCACGTGAATATCACGTGAATATTTAATTTAGATTGTTTGTCAATAATATAATAAGGATTACTTCTGGGCGAATGAGATAAGTCCCATTCTTGATTGGCTTTCCCAGTTCCCTAGCCATTTTCCAGGCTAACTGAGTAATTGAAGGTGACTGGACCTAATCAATAAGCACAGCGTTGTAGCCACGGTTTGTGTTTGCACTACCGAAACGTATTTAAAACGATTTTTTTGTACACAAAAAGAAAAATACGCCTACAAATGACGTCATGATGACGTGACGAAAAATGTTGGAACAGATTTCACATCTATATTACGAGACGATCCCATATCTGAAAAAAGTTTGAAGATCGGATGTAAACTTCTGGGAGATATGGTGTTAACAAGATTGGCTAATTAAATATTCATACAGCTGTCACGTGAATAATTAATTAAGAATTTTAATCTAATTACATCTAAAATTTAAGTCAGGGCCTAAGCTTTACAATGGTATATGATTTGTCTACTTTTGCTAATTTTAAAAGGGACATATGGCGTTCGAAAGAGACACAGGTTAAGTCAATACGATTTTATGGAAAGAAAGTATAATAAGAAAAAGAATAAAAATCTGGACGATTTCAATAGCTGTTCCGACTGAAAGGTCGGAACAGCTAATAATAATAATAATAACTAGACTTGAGGTGTTTGTGTACAAACACGAAGCTGTTCCGGTTTTCTGATTCATAAACAAAATTTAACCCTTGTCTAACATTTACTGCTCAAATGGTTTATAACTGAAAAGAAATTGAATATCGGTTGTGTAGTTCTTGACATGTGGTCTCACTTCCGGTTGACCTGGAAGTAAAGGTCAACATGGGGTCATGGTTACCCAAGGCTAATCTGCAATGCCTAAGGAGTCTATAACTGAAAACAATTTGAAAATCGGCTGTGTAACTCTTGAGATATGGTCCCACTTCCGGTTGACCCATAGGTAAAGGTCAACATGGGGTCACGGTTACCCAAGGCTAGTCTTCAATGCCCCACGAGTCTATAACTGAAAACAGTTTGAAAATCGGTTGTGTAATTCTTGAGATATGGTCCCACTTCCGGTTGACCCGGAAGTAAAGGTCAACATGGGGTCACGGTTACCAAGGCTAATATCCCATGGCCAAGGAGTCTAGAACTGAAAAATGTTTTAAAATCGGCTGTGTAGTTCTTGAAATATGGTCCCACTTCCGGTTGACCCGGAGGTAAAGGTCAACATGAGGTCACGGTTACCCAAGGCTTATCTGCAATGCCCAAGGAGTCTATAACTGAAAAAAGTTTGAAAATCGGTTATGTAGTTCTTGAGATATGGTCCCACTTCAGGTTGACCCGGAAGTAAAGGTCAACATGGGGTCACGGTTACCCAAGGCTAATCTCCCATGCCCAAGGAGTCTATAACTGAAAACAGTTTGAAAATCGGTTGTGTAGTTCTTGAGATAGGGTCCCACTTCCGGTTAACCCGGAAGTAAAGGTCAACATGGGGTCATGGTTACCCAAGGCTAATATCCCATGCCCAAGAAGTCTATAACTGAAAAAAAGTTTGAAAATTGGTTGTGTAGTTCTTGAGATATGGTGTCACTTCCGGTTGACCCGGAACTAAAGGTCAACATGGGGTCACGGTTACCCAAGGCTAATATCCCATGCCCAAGAAGTCTATAACTGAAAAAAAGTTTGAAAATTGGTTGTGTAGTTCTTGAGATATGGTGTCACTTCCGGTTGACCCGGAACTAAAGGTCAACATGGGGTCACGGTTACCCAAGGCTAATCTCCCATGCCCAAGGAGTCTATAACTGAAAACAGTTTGAAAATCGGGTGTGTAGTTCTTGAGATAGGGTCCCACTTCCGGTTGACCCAGAAGTAAAGGTCAACATGGGGTCACGGTTACCCAAGGCTAATACCCCATGCCCAAGAAGTCTATAACTGAAAAAAAGTTTGAAAATTGGTTGTGTAGTTCTTGAGATATGGTGTCACTTCCGGTTGACCCGGAACTAAAGGTCAACATGGGGTCACGGTTACCCAAGGCTAATCTCCCATGCCCAAGGAGTCAATAACTGAAAAAAGTTTGAGAATCGGATGTAAACTTCTTGAGATATGACTGAAACAAGTTTGGCTAATTAAATATTCATACGGCTGTCTCGGGAATAATTAATTAAGACTGTTTGTCAATAACAACCCAGGCTTACTAATGGGCGAACTGAGATAAGTTCCATTATTGACAGACTTACAGAGTGCATAATAAACACATTCCAAATTGTTACTTATCTGAGGGTGATTGGACCTGATCCAAAAAGCACAACGTTGTAGCCACAGTGCCAGGACAAATTAACAATTAATGACTAATTATGGCTAATTATAGCGCTCCTTTGATTAATTTTTTTGGCTTGGAACATCACTTATATAAAGTATTTCACTTTTCAAAACACTTTATGTAGATCAGGAAACTAACAATTAACTTATTTTGAAATAAAATGTTTTAAAATAGTGTTTTTGTTACACTTATAGCGCAATGCGGTTTGTACACTGTAATAAACGCGCAAAAAAGTGACGTCATGATGACGTGGGGAAAATGTTACGTTAGAATTTACATCTGCAATACAAGACAAGTCCATAACTGAAAAAAGTTTGAGGAACGGGTGTATACTTCTTGAGATGTGACAGAAACAAGTTTGGCTAATTAAATATTCATGCGCTGTCACGTGAATAATTAATTAAAATTGTTTGTCAATAATATCTAAGGATTACTTCTCGGCGAACTGTGATAAGTCCTATTCTTAGTAGGCATTCACAAGTAGCGAACCATATTCCAGGCTAACTGAACAATTGTTGGTGACTGAACCTAATCAAATAGCACAGCTTCGTAGCCATGGTTTGTGTTTGAACCACCAAAACGTTACTAAAACGTTTTTTTTAATACGAAAAGAAAAAACACCTACAAATGACGTCATGATGACGTGACGAAAAATGTTAGACCGGAATCGACATCTACAATACAAGACGATGCCATAACTGAAAAAAGTTTGAAGATCGGCTGTGTACTTCTTGAGATATGGTGCTGCAAAGATTAACTAATTAAAGCTTTGAATTACCGTAATTTGACACCTGATGACGTCACAGTAACAAAAATGTGTTTTTCATACTAATAAATTTGATAAGCTACACGATGGTATGTAACTTATCCCAATCCAATGCCTTTTAACGAAAACCCTATTAGAACGTACGTATATCCTCTCTCGATTCCAATATCACGGCAGTCTTTGACGCCTAGCCGTGATTGCGCAATCACGGCACAATTTGCTTCGTAGCCATGGTTTGTGTTTGAACCACTAAAACGTTACTAAAACGTTTTTTGTTATACGAAAAGAAAAAACACCTACAAATGACGTCATGATGACGTGACGAAAAATGTTAGACTGGAATCGACATCTACAATACAAGACGATGCCATAACTGAAAAAAGTTTGAAGATCGGATGTTTACTTCTTGAGATATGGTGTAAATCAGATTGGCTAATTAAATATTCATACAGCTGTGACGTGAATAATTAATTAAGATTTTTAATCTAATTACATCTAAAATTCAAGTCAGGGCATAAGCTTTAATATGATATAGGATTTGTCTGCTTTTGATAATTCTAAGAATAACATATGGTCTTCGAAAGAGACACAGGTTAAGTCAATACGATTTTAGGGAAAGAAAGAAAAATAATAACTAGAGATTTAGTGTTTGTTGACAAACACAAAGCTGTTCCGTTTTGTTTTGCTTCGATTAAGTGCTTCAAAGCTTTAAAGTTGGTCTGATTTCAAGATTGAAGTCTCTTGACCTTGACAGGCCCCATTTTAACTTAAGGGTGCCTAAAAACCTAAACTTGGTCTTCATTCTGATACTGATGAATCGAAAGGAGCTTTTAACCCAGAAATAAAGGTCATCATGAGGTGGGTCATGGTAACCCTTGTCTATCATTTATTGCTCAAAGTGGTTTGTAATTGAAAATAAAATTAAAATCAGGTGTGTAGTTCTTAAGATAAGGTCCCACTTCCGGTTGACGCGGAAGTAAAGGTCAACATGGGGTCACGGTAACCCAAGGCTAATCTTCAATGCCCAAGGAGTCTATAAGTGAAAAAAGTTTGAAAATCGGTAGTGTAGTTCTTGTGATAAGGTCCCACTTCCGGTTGACCCGGAAGTAAATGTCAACATGGGGTCACGGTTACCCAAGGCTAATCTCCAATGTCCAAGGAGTCTTTAACTGAAAAAAGTTTGAAAATCGGTTGTGTAGTTCTTGAGTTAGGGTCCCACTTCCGGTTAACCCGGAAGTAAAGGTCAACATGAGGTCACGGTTACCCAAGGCTAATCTTCAATGCCCAAGGAGTCTATAACTGAAAACAGTTTGAAAACGGTAGTGTAGTTCTTGAGATAAGGTCCCACTTCCGGTTGACCCAGAAGTAAAGGTCAACATGGGGTCACGGTTACCCAAGGCTAATATCCCATGCCCAAGAAGTCTATAACTGAAAAAAAGTTTGAAAATTGGTTGTGTAGTTCTTGAGATATGGTGTCACTTCCGGTTGACCCGGAACTAAAGGTCAACATGGGGTCACGGTTACCCAAGGCTAATCTCCCATGCCCAAGGAGTCTATAACTGAAAACAGTTTGAAAATCGGGTGTGTAGTTCTTGAGATAGGGTCCCACTTCCGGTTGACCCAGAAGTAAAGGTCAACATGGGGTCACGGTTACCCAAGGCTAATACCCCATGCCCAAGAAGTCTATAACTGAAAAAAAGTTTGAAAATTGGTTGTGTAGTTCTTGAGATATGGTGTCACTTCCGGTTGACCCGGAACTAAAGGTCAACATGGGGTCACGGTTACCCAAGGCTAATCTCCCATGCCCAAGGAGTCAATAACTGAAAAAAGTTTGAGAATCGGATGTAAACTTCTTGAGATATGACTGAAACAAGTTTGGCTAATTAAATATTCATACGGCTGTCTCGGGAATAATGAATTAAGACTGTTTGTCAATAACAACCCAGGCTTACTAATGGGCGAACTGAGATAAGTTCCATTATTGACAGACTTACAGAGTGCATAATAAACACATTCCAAATTGTTACTTATCTGAGGGTGATTGGACCTGATCCAAAAAGCACAACGTTGTAGCCACAGTGCCAGGACAAATTAACAATTAATGACTAATTATGGCTAATTATAGCGCTCCTTTGATTAATTTTTTTGGCTTGGAACATCACTTATATAAAGTATTTCACTTTTCAAAACACTTTATGTAGATCAGGAAACTAACAATTAACTTATTTTGAAATAAAATGTTTTAAAATAGTGTTTTTGTTACACTTATAGCGCAATGCGGTTTGTACACTGTAATAAACGCGCAAAAAAGTGACGTCATGATGACGTGGGGAAAATGTTACGTTAGAATTTACATCTGCAATACAAGACAAGTCCATAACTGAAAAAAGTTTGAGGAACGGGTGTATACTTCTTGAGATGTGACAGAAACAAGTTTGGCTAATTAAATATTCATGCGCTGTCACGTGAATAATTAATTAAAATTGTTTGTCAATAATATCTAAGGATTACTTCTCGGCGAACTGTGATAAGTCCTATTCTTAATAGGCATTCACAAGTAGCGAACCATATTCCAGGCTAACTGAACAATTGTTGGTGACTGAACCTAATCAAATAGCACAGCTTCGTAGCCATGGTTTGTGTTTGAACCACCAAAACGTTACTAAAACGTTTTTTTTAATACGAAAAGAAAAAACACCTACAAATGACGTCATGATGACGTGACGAAAAATGTTAGACCGGAATCGACATCTACAATACAAGACGATGCCATAACTGAAAAAAGTTTGAAGATCGGCTGTGTACTTCTTGAGATATGGTGCTGCAAAGATTAACTAATTAAAGCTTTGAATTACCGTAATTTGACACCTGATGACGTCACAGTAACAAAAATGTGTTTTTCATACTAATAAATTTGATAAGCTACACGATGGTATGTAACTTATCCCAATCCAATGCCTTTTAACGAAAACCCTATTAGAACGTACGTATATCCTCTCTCGATTCCAATATCACGGCAGTCTTTGACGCCTAGCCGTGATTGCGCAATCACGGCACAATTTGCTTCGTAGCCATGGTTTGTGTTTGAACCACTAAAACGTTACTAAAACGTTTTTTGTTATACGAAAAGAAAAAACACCTACAAATGACGTCATGATGACGTGACGAAAAATGTTAGACTGGAATCGACATCTACAATACAAGACGATGCCATAACTGAAAAAAGTTTGAAGATCGGATGTTTACTTCTTGAGATATGGTGTAAATCAGATTGGCTAATTAAATATTCATACAGCTGTGACGTGAATAATTAATTAAGATTTTTAATCTAATTACATCTAAAATTCAAGTCAGGGCATAAGCTTTAATATGATATAGGATTTGTCTGCTTTTGATAATTCTAAGAATAACATATGGTCTTCGAAAGAGACACAGGTTAAGTCAATACGATTTGAGGGAAAGAAAGAAAAATAATAATAATAATAATAATAATAAAAAAAATAAAAATCTGGACGATTTCAAAAGCTGTTCCGACTGAAAGGTCGGAACAGCTAATAACTAGACTTGAGGTGTTTGTGTACAAACACGAAGCTGTTCCGGTTTTCTGATTCATAAACAAAATTTTACCCTTGTCTAACATTTACTGCTCAAATGGTTTATAACTGAAAAGAAATTGAATATCGGTTGTTTTGTTCTTGAGATGTGGTCTCACTTCCGGTTGACCTGGAAGTAAAGGTCATCAAGGGGTCATGGTTACCCAAGGCTAATCTGCAATGCCCAATGAGTCTATAACTGAAAAAAGTTTGAAAATCGGTTGTGTAACTCTTGAGATATGGTCCCACTTCCGGTTGACCCGTAGGTAAAGGTCAACATGGGGTCACGGTTACCCAAGGCTAATCTTCAATGCCCAAGGAGTCTATAACTGAAACAAGTTTGAAAATCGGTTGTGTAATTCTTGAGATATGGTCCCACTTCCGGTTGACCCTTAGGTAAAGGTCAACATGGGGTCACGGTTACCCAAGGCTAACCTTCAATGCCCTAGGAGTCTATAACTGAAAAAAGTTTGAAAATCGGCTGTGTAATTCTTGAAATATGGTCCCACTTCCGGTTGACCCATAGATAAAGGTCAACATGGGGTCACGGTTACCCAAGGCTAATCTCCAATGCCCAAGGAATCTATAACTGAAAACAGTTTGAAAATCGGTAGTGTAGTTCTTGAGATAGGGTCCCACTTCCGGTTAACCCGGAAGTAAAGGTCAACATGGGGTCACGGTTACCTAAGGCTAATCTCCAATGCCCAAGGAGTCTAAAACTGAAAAAAGTTTAAACTTCGGTTGTGTAGTTCTTGAGATATGGTCCCACTTCCGGTTAACCCGAAAGTAAAGGTCAACATGGGGTCACGGTTACCCAAGGCTAATTTCCAATGCCCAAGGAGTCAATAACTGAAAAAAGTTTGAAAATCGGCTGTGTACTTCTTGAAATACGGTGTCACTTCCGGTTGACCCGGAAGTAAAGGTCAACATGGGGTCACGGTTACCCAAGGCTAATTTCCCATGCCCAAGGAGTCTATAACTGAAAAAAGTTTGAAAATCGGTTGGGTAGTTCTTGAAATATGGTCTCACTTCCGGTTGACCCGGATGTAAAGGTCAACATGGGGTCACGGTTACCCAAGGCTAATTTCCAATGCCCAAGGAGTCAATAACTGAAAAAAGTTTGAAAATCGGCTGTGTACTTCTTGAGATATGGTGCTGCAAAGATTAACTAATTAAAGCTTTTAATTACCGTAATTTGACACCTGATGACGTCACAGTAACAAAAATGTGTTTTTCATACTAATAAATTTGATAAGGTACACGATGGTATGTAACTTATCCCAATCCAATGCCTTTTAACGAAAACCCTATTAGAACGTACGTATATCCTCTCTCGATTCCAATATCACGGCAGTCTTTGACGCCTAGCCGTGATTGCGCAACCACGGCACATTTTGCTTCGTAGCCATGGTTTGTGTTTGAACCACTAAAACGTTACTAAAACGTTTTTTGTTATACGAAAAGAAAAAACACCTACAAATGACGTCATGATGACGTGACGAAAAATGTTAGACCGTAATCGACATCTACAATACAAGACGATGCCATAACTGAAAAAAGTTTGAAGATCGGATGTTTACTTCTTGAGATATGGTGTAAATAAGATTGGCTAATTAAATATTCATACAGCTGTGACGTGAATAATTAATTAAGATTTTTAATCTAATTACATCTAAAATTCAAGTCAGGGCATAAGCTTTAATATGACATAGGATTTGTCTGCTTTTGATCATTCTAAGAATAACATATGGTCTTCGAAAGAGACACAGGTTAAGTCAATACGATTTGAGGGAAAGAAAGAAAAAAAAGAAAAAAAAGAAAAATCTGGACGATTTCAATAGCTGTTCCGACTGAAAGTTCGGAACAGCTAACTAGACTTGAGGTGTTTGTGTACAAACACGAAGCTGTTCCGGTTTTCTGATTCATAAACAAAATGTAACCCTTGTCTAACATTTACTGCTCAAATGGTTTATAACTGAAAAGAAATTGAATATCGGTTGTGTAGTTCTTGAGATGTGGTCTCACTTCCGGTTGACCTGGAAGTAAAGGTCAACATGGGGTCATGGTTACCCAAGGCTAATCTGCAATGTCCAAGGAGTCTATAACTGAAAAAAGTTTGAAAATCGGCTGTGTAACTCTTGAGATATGGTCCCACTTCCGGTTGACCCATAGGTAAAGGTCAACATGGGGTCACGGTTACCCAAGGCTAACCTTCAATGCCCTAGGAGTCTATCTGAAAAAAGTTTGAAAATCGGCTGTGTAATTCTTGAAATATGGTCCCACTTCCGGTTGACCCGTAGGTAAAGGTCAACATGGGGTCACGGTTACCCAAGGCTAATCTGCAATGCCCAAGGAGTCTATAACTGAAAACAGTTTGAAAATCAGTTGTGTAATTCTTGAGATATTGTCCCACTTCCGGTTGACCTGGAAGTAAAGGTCAACATGGGGTCATGGTTACCCAAGGCTAATATCCCATGCCCAAGGAGTCTAGAACTGAAAAAAGTTTTAAAATCGGCTGTGTAGTTCTTGAGATATGGTCCCACTTCCGGTTGACCTGGAAGTAAAGGTCAACATGGGGTCATGGTTACCCAAGGCTAATATCCCATGCCCAAGGAGTCTAGAACTGAAAACAGTTTGAAAATCGGTTGTGTAGTTCTTAAGATATGGTCCCACTTCCGGTTGACCTGGAAGTAAAGGTCAACATGGGGTCACGGTTACCCAAGGCTAATCTCCAATGCCCAAGGAGTCTATAACTGACAAAAGTTTGAAAATAGGTTGTGTGGTTCTTAAGATATGGTCCCACTTCCGGTTGACCCGGAAGTAAAGGTCAACATGGGGTCACGGTTACCCAAGGCAAATCTCCAATGCCCAAGGAGTCTATAACTAAAAAAAGTTTGAAAATCGGTTGTGTAGTTCTTGAGATAGGTCCCACTTCCGGTTGACCCGGAAGTAAAGGTCAACATGGGGTCACGGTTACCCAAGGCTAATCTCCCATGCCCAAGGAGTCTATAACTGAAAAAAGTTTGAAAATCGGTTGGGTAGTTCTTGAGATATGGTCTTACTTCCGGTTGACCCGGAAGTAAAGGTCAACATGGGGTCACGGTTACTCAAGGCTAATCTCCCATGCCCAAGGAGTCTATAACTGAAATAAGTTTTGAAATCGGCTGTGTAATTCCTAATATATGGTCCCACTTCCGGTTGACCCGGAAGTAAAGGTCAACATAGAGTCACGGTTACCCAAGGCTAATCTCCAATGCCCAAATAGTATATAACTGAACAAAGTTTCAAAATAGGTTGTGTAGTTCTTGAGATATGGTGTCACTTCCGGTTGACCCGGAAGTAAAGGTCAACATAGGGTCACGGTTACCCAAGGCTAATCTCCAATGCCCATTAGGAGTCTATAACTGAACAAAGTTTGAAAATTGATTGTGTAGTTCTTGAAATACGGTGTCACTTCCGGTTGACCCGGAAGTAAAGGTCAACATGGGGTCACGGTTACCCAAGGCTAATCTCCCATGCCCAAGGAGTCAATAACTGAAAAAAGTGTGAAAATCGGCTGTGTACTTCTTGAGATATGGTGCTGCAAAGATTAACTCATTAAAGCTTTGAATTACCGTAATTTGACACCTGATGACGTCACAGTAACAAAAATGTGTTTTTCATACTAATAAATTTGATAAGGTACACGATGGTATGTAACTTATCCCAATCCAATGCCTTTTAACGAAAACCCTATTAGAACGTACGTATATCCTCTCTCGATTCCAATATCACGGCAGTCTTTGACGCCTAGCCGTGATTGCGCAATCACGGCACAATTTGCTTCGTAGCCATGGTTTGTGTTTGAACCACTAAAACGTTACTAAAACGTTTTTTGTTATACGAAAAGAAAAAAAACCTACAAATGACGTCATGATGACGTGACGAAAAATGTTAGACTGGAATCGACATCTACAATACAAGACGATGCCATAACTGAAAAAAGTTTGAAGATCGGATGTTTACTTCTTGAGATATGGTGTAAATCAGATTGGCTAATTAAATATTCATACAGCTGTGACGTGAATAATTAATTAAGATTTTTAATCTAATTACATCTAAAATTCAAGTCAGGGCATAAGCTTTAATATGATATAGGATTTGTCTGCTTTTGATAATTCTAAGAATAACATATGGTCTTCGAAAGAGACACAGGTTAAGTCAATACGATTTTAGGGAAAGAAAGAAAAATAATAATAAAAAAAATAAAAATCTGGACGATTTCAAAAGCTGTTCCGACTGAAAGTTCGGAACAGCTAATAATAATAATAATAATAATAATAATAATAAAAAAAATAAAAATCTGGACGATTTCAAAAGCTGTTCCGACTGAAAGGTCGGAACAGCTAATAATAATAATAATAATAATAATAACTAGACTTGAGGTGTTTGTGTACAAACACGAAGCTGTTCCGGTTTTCTGATTCATAAACAAAATGTAACCCTTGTCTAACATTTACTGCTCAAATGGTTTATAACTGAAAAGAAATTGAATATCGGTTGTGTAGTTCTTGAGATGTGGTCTCACTTCCGGTTGACCTGGAAGTAAAGGTCAACATGGGGTCATGGTTACCCAAGGCTAATCTGCAATGTCCAAGGAGTCTATAACTGAAAAAAGTTTGAAAATCGGCTGTGTAACTCTTGAGATATGGTCCCACTTCCGGTTGACCCATAGGTAAAGGTCAACATGGGGTCACGGTTACCCAAGGCTAACCTTCAATGCCCTAGGAGTCTATCTGAAAAAAGTTTGAAAATCGGCTGTGTAATTCTTGAAATATGGTCCCACTTCCGGTTGACCCGTAGGTAAAGGTCAACATGGGGTCACGGTTACCCAAGGCTAATCTGCAATGCCCAAGGAGTCTATAACTGAAAACAGTTTGAAAATCAGTTGTGTAATTCTTGAGATATGGTCCCACTTCCGGTTGACCTGGAAGTAAAGGTCAACATGGGGTCATGGTTACCCAAGGCTAATATCCCATGCCCAAGGAGTCTAGAACTGAAAAAAGTTTTAAAATCGGCTGTGTAGTTCTTGAGATATGGTCCCACTTCCGGTTGACCTGGAAGTAAAGGTCAACATGGGGTCATGGTTACCCAAGGCTAATATCCCATGCCCAAGGAGTCTAGAACTGAAAACAGTTTGAAAATCGGTTGTGTAGTTCTTAAGATATGGTCCCACTTCCGGTTGACCTGGAAGTAAAGGTCAACATGGGGTCACGGTTACCCAAGGCTAATCTCCAATGCCCAAGGAGTCTATAACTGACAAAAGTTTGAAAATAGGTTGTGTGGTTCTTAAGATATGGTCCCACTTCCGGTTGACCCGGAAGTAAAGGTCAACATGGGGTCACGGTTACCCAAGGCAAATCTCCAATGCCCAAGGAGTCTATAACTAAAAAAAGTTTGAAAATCGGTTGTGTAGTTCTTGAGATAGGTCCCACTTCCGGTTGACCCGGAAGTAAAGGTCAACATGGGGTCACGGTTACCCAAGGCTAATCTCCCATGCCCAAGGAGTCTATAACTGAAAAAAGTTTGAAAATCGGTTGGGTAGTTCTTGAGATATGGTCTTACTTCCGGTTGACCCGGAAGTAAAGGTGAACATGGGGTCACGGTTACTCAAGGCTAATCTCCCATGCCCAAGGAGTCTATAACTGAAATAAGTTTTGAAATCGGCTGTGTAATTCCTAATATATGGTCCCACTTCCGGTTGACCCGGAAGTAAAGGTCAACATAGGGTCACGGTTACCCAAGGCTAATCTCCAATGCCCAAATAGTATATAACTGAACAAAGTTTCAAAATAGGTTGTGTAGTTCTTGAGATATGGTGTCACTTCCGGTTGACCCGGAAGTAAAGGTCAACATAGGGTCACGGTTACCCAAGGCTAATCTCCCATGCCCAAGGAGTCAATAACTGAAAAAAGTGTGAAAATCGGCTGTGTACTTCTTGAGATATGGTGCTGCAAAGATTAACTCATTAAAGCTTTGAATTACCGTAATTTGACACCTGATGACGTCACAGTAACAAAAATGTGTTTTTCATACTAATAAATTTGATAAGGTACACGATGGTATGTAACTTATCCCAATCCAATGCCTTTTAACGAAAACCCTATTAGAACGTACGTATATCCTCTCTCGATTCCAATATCACGGCAGTCTTTGACGCCTAGCCGTGATTGCGCAATCACGGCACAATTTGCTTCGTAGCCATGGTTTGTGTTTGAACCACTAAAACGTTACTAAAACGTTTTTTGTTATACGAAAAGAAAAAAAACCTACAAATGACGTCATGATGACGTGACGAAAAATGTTAGACTGGAATCGACATCTACAATACAAGACGATGCCATAACTGAAAAAAGTTTGAAGATCGGATGTTTACTTCTTGAGATATGGTGTAAATCAGATTGGCTAATTAAATATTCATACAGCTGTGACGTGAATAATTAATTAAGATTTTTAATCTAATTACATCTAAAATTCAAGTCAGGGCATAAGCTTTAATATGATATAGGATTTGTCTGCTTTTGATAATTCTAAGAATAACATATGGTCTTCGAAAGAGACACAGGTTAAGTCAATACGATTTTAGGGAAAGAAAGAAAAATAATAATAAACTAGAGATTTAGTGTTTGTTGACAAACACAAAGCTGTTCCGTGTTGTTTTGCTTCGATTAAGTGCTTCAAAGCTTTAAAGTTGGTCTGATTTCAAGATTGAAGTCTCTTGACCTTTGACAGGCCCCCCTTTTCACTTAAGGGTGCCTAAAAACTTGAACCTGGTCTTCATTCTGATACTGAATCGAAAGGAGCTTTTAACCCAGAAATAAAGGTCATCATGAGGTCATGGTAACCCTTGTTTAACATTTTTTGCTCAAAGGGGTTTGTAATTGAAAATAAAATTAAAATCAGGTGTGTAGTTGTTAAGATATGGTCCCACTTCCGGTTGACCCAGAAGTAAAGGTCAACATGGGGTCACGGTAACCCAAGGCTAATCTTCAATGCCCAAGGAGTCTATAACTGAAAAAAGTTTGAAAATCGAGTGTGTAGTGCTTGAGAAATGGTCCCACTTCCGGTTGACCCGGAAGTACAGGTCAACATGGGGTCACGGTTACCCAAGGCTAGTCTCCAATGCCAAAAGAGTCTATAACTGAAAACAGTTTGAAAATTAGTTGTGTAGTTCTTGAGATAGGATCCAACTTCCGGTTAACCCGGAAGTAAAGGTCAACATGGGGTCACGGTTACCCAAGGCTAATCTTCCATGCCCAAGGAGTCTATAACTGAAAAAAGTTTGAAAATCGAGTGTGTAGTGCTTGAGAAATGGTCCCACTTCCGGTTGACCCGGAAGTACAGGTCAACATGGGGTCACGGTTACCCAAGGCTAATCTCCAATGCCAAAAGAGTCTATAACTGAAAACAGTTTGAAAATTAGTTGTGAAGTTCTTGAGATCTGGTGTCACTTCCGGTTGACCCGGAACTAAAGGTCAACATGGGGTCACGGTTACCCAAGGCTATTCTCCAATGCCCATTAGGAGTCTATAACTGAACAAAGTTTGAAAATCGGTTGTGTAGTTATTGAGATATGATCCCACTTCCGGTTGACCCGGAAGTAAAGGTCATAATGGGGTCACGGTTACCCAAGGTTATTCTCCAATGCCCATTAGGAGTCTATAACTGAACAAAGTTTGAAAATTGATTGTGTAGTTCTTGAAATACGGTGTCACTTCCGGTTGACCCAGAAGTAAAGGTCAACATGGGGTCACGGTTACCCAAGGCTAATCTCCAATGCCCAAGGAGTCTATAACTGAAAAAAGTTTGAAAATCGGTTGGGTAGTTCTTGAAATATGGTCTCACTTCCGGTTGACCCGGAAGTAAAGGTCAACATGGGGTCACGGTTACCCAAGGCTAATTTCCAATGCCCAAGGAGTCAATAACTGAAAAAAGTTTGAAAATCGGCTGTGTACTTCTTGAGATATGGTGCTGCAAAGATTAACTAATTAAAGCTTTGAATTACCGTAATTTGACACCTGATGACGTCACAGTAACAAAAATGTGTTTTTCATACTAATAAATTTGATAAGGTACACGATGGTATGTAACTTATCCCAATCCAATGCCTTTTAACGAAAACCCTATTAGAACGTACGTATATCCTCTCTCGATTCCAATATCACGGCAGTCTTTGACGCCTAGCCGTGATTGCGCAATCACGGCACAATTTGCTTCGTAGCCATGGTTTGTGTTTGAACCACCAAAACGTGACTAAAACGTTTTTTTAATACGAAAAGAAAAAACACCTACAAATGACGTCATGATGACGTGTCGAAAAATGTTAGACCGGAATCGACATCTACAATACAAGACGATGCCATAACTGAAAAAAGTTTGAAGATCGGATGTTTACTTCTTGAGATATGGTGTAAATCAGATTGGCTAATTAAATATTCATACAGCTGTGACGTGAATAATTAATTAAGATTTTTAATCTAATTACATCTAAAATTCAAGTCAGGGCATAAGCTTTAATATGATATAGGATTTGTCTGCTTTTGATAATTCTAAGAATAACATATGGTCTTCGAAAGAAACACAGGTTAAGTCAATACGATTTTAGGGAAAGGAAGAATAATAATAATAAAAACTAGATATGTAGTGATTGTGAACAATCACAGAGCTGTTCCGTTCTGTTGACCATAAAAGTTGTTTTTGTAGCTCGAGAAAGGAACTAATTACTTTGTGTATATCCTGTAATCGTGTTTAAAATGAATGCATGTGATAATGCGTATTCATCGCAGTGTAAACAAATCAAACAAGATCGGATCTTGTTTGAAACCGAAAGTAAAGGTGAAAGTAAGCTACAAATCATTACGAATTTATGACGTGTGGTTCGGGAGATATTGGTTTTTCGAGCTATGGGGTCACGGTTACCCAAGGCTAATCCCCAATGCCCATTAGGAGTCTATAACTGAAAAAAGTTTGAAAATCGGATGTGTAGTGCTTGAGAAATGGTCCCACTTCCGGTTGACCCGGAAGTACAGGTCAACATGGTGTCACGGTTACCCAAGGCTAATCTCCCATGCCCAAGAAGTCTATAACTGAAAAAAGTTAGAAAATTGGTTGTGTAGTTCTTGAGATATGGTCTTACTTCCGGTTGACCCATAGGTAAAGGTCAACATGGGGTCACGGTTACTCAAGGCTAATCTCCCATGCCCAAGGAGTCTATAACTGAAAAGATTTGAAAATCGGTTGGGTAGTTCTTGAGATAGGGTCCCACTTCCGGTTGACCCGGAAGTAAAGGTCAACATGGGGTCACGGTTACCGAAGGCTAATATCCAATGCCATTAGGAGTCTATAACTTTACAAAGTTTGAAAATCGGTTGTGTAGTTCTTGAGATATGGTCCCACTTCAGGTTGACCCGGAAGTAAAGTCAACATGGGGTCACGGTTACCCAAGGCTAATCTCCAATGCCCAAGAAGTCTATAACTGAAAAGATTTGAAAATCGGGTGTGTTGTGCTTGAGAAATGGTCCCACTTCCGGTTGACCCGGAAGTAAAGGTCAACATGAGGTCACGGTTACCCAAGGCTAATCTCCCATGCCCAAGAAGTCTATAACTGAAAAAAGTTTGAAAATCGGTTGTGTAGTTCTTGAGATAGGGTCCCACTTCCGGTTGACCCGGAAGTAAAGGTCAACATGGGGTCACGGTTACCCAAGGCTAATATCCAAGGCCCATTAGGAGTCTATAACTGAAAAAAGTTTGAAAATAGGTTGTGTGGTTCTTAAGATATGGTCCCACTTCCGGTTGACCCGGAAGTAAAGGTCAACATGGGGTCACGGTTACCCAAGGCTAATATCCCATGCCCAAGGAGTCTAGAACTGAAAACAGTTTGAAAATCGGTTGTGTAGTTCTTAAGATATGGTCCCACTTCCGGTTGACCTGGAAGTAAAGGTCAACATGGGGTCACGGTTACCCAAGGCTAATCTCCAATGCCCAAGGAGTCTATAACTGACAAAAGTTTGAAAATAGGTTGTGTGGTTCTTAAGATATGGTCCCACTTCCGGTTGACCCGGAAGTAAAGGTCAACATGGGGTCACGGTTACCCAAGGCAAATCTCCAATGCCCAAGGAGTCTATAACTAAAAAAAGTTTGAAAATCGGTTGTGTAGTTCTTGAGATAGGTCCCACTTCCGGTTGACCCGGAAGTAAAGGTCAACATGGGGTCACGGTTACCCAAGGCTAATCTCCCATGCCCAAGGAGTCTATAACTGAAAAAAGTTTGAAAATCGGTTGGGTAGTTCTTGAGATATGGTCTTACTTCCGGTTGACCCGGAAGTAAAGGTCAACATGGGGTCACGGTTACTCAAGGCTAATCTCCCATGCCCAAGGAGTCTATAACTGAAATAAGTTTTGAAATCGGCTGTGTAATTCCTAATATATGGTCCCACTTCCGGTTGACCCGGAAGTAAAGGTCAACATAGAGTCACGGTTACCCAAGGCTAATCTCCAATGCCCAAATAGTATATAACTGAACAAAGTTTCAAAATAGGTTGTGTAGTTCTTGAGATATGGTGTCACTTCCGGTTGACCCGGAAGTAAAGGTCAACATAGGGTCACGGTTACCCAAGGCTAATCTCCAATGCCCATTAGGAGTCTATAACTGAACAAAGTTTGAAAATTGATTGTGTAGTTCTTGAAATACGGTGTCACTTCCGGTTGACCCGGAAGTAAAGGTCAACATGGGGTCACGGTTACCCAAGGCTAATCTCCCATGCCCAAGGAGTCAATAACTGAAAAAAGTGTGAAAATCGGCTGTGTACTTCTTGAGATATGGTGCTGCAAAGATTAACTCATTAAAGCTTTGAATTACCGTAATTTGACACCTGATGACGTCACAGTAACAAAAATGTGTTTTTCATACTAATAAATTTGATAAGGTACACGATGGTATGTAACTTATCCCAATCCAATGCCTTTTAACGAAAACCCTATTAGAACGTACGTATATCCTCTCTCGATTCCAATATCACGGCAGTCTTTGACGCCTAGCCGTGATTGCGCAATCACGGCACAATTTGCTTCGTAGCCATGGTTTGTGTTTGAACCACTAAAACGTTACTAAAACGTTTTTTGTTATACGAAAAGAAAAAAAACCTACAAATGACGTCATGATGACGTGACGAAAAATGTTAGACTGGAATCGACATCTACAATACAAGACGATGCCATAACTGAAAAAAGTTTGAAGATCGGATGTTTACTTCTTGAGATATGGTGTAAATCAGATTGGCTAATTAAATATTCATACAGCTGTGACGTGAATAATTAATTAAGATTTTTAATCTAATTACATCTAAAATTCAAGTCAGGGCATAAGCTTTAATATGATATAGGATTTGTCTGCTTTTGATAATTCTAAGAATAACATATGGTCTTCGAAAGAGACACAGGTTAAGTCAATACGATTTTAGGGAAAGAAAGAAAAATAATAATAAAAAAAATAAAAATCTGGACGATTTCAAAAGCTGTTCCGACTGAAAGTTCGGAACAGCTAATAATAATAATAATAATAATAATAATAATAAAAAAAATAAAAATCTGGACGATTTCAAAAGCTGTTCCGACTGAAAGGTCGGAACAGCTAATAATAATAATAATAATAATAATAACTAGACTTGAGGTGTTTGTGTACAAACACGAAGCTGTTCCGGTTTTCTGATTCATAAACAAAATGTAACCCTTGTCTAACATTTACTGCTCAAATGGTTTATAACTGAAAAGAAATTGAATATCGGTTGTGTAGTTCTTGAGATGTGGTCTCACTTCCGGTTGACCTGGAAGTAAAGGTCAACATGGGGTCATGGTTACCCAAGGCTAATCTGCAATGTCCAAGGAGTCTATAACTGAAAAAAGTTTGAAAATCGGCTGTGTAACTCTTGAGATATGGTCCCACTTCCGGTTGACCCATAGGTAAAGGTCAACATGGGGTCACGGTTACCCAAGGCTAACCTTCAATGCCCTAGGAGTCTATCTGAAAAAAGTTTGAAAATCGGCTGTGTAATTCTTGAAATATGGTCCCACTTCCGGTTGACCCGTAGGTAAAGGTCAACATGGGGTCACGGTTACCCAAGGCTAATCTGCAATGCCCAAGGAGTCTATAACTGAAAACAGTTTGAAAATCAGTTGTGTAATTCTTGAGATATGGTCCCACTTCCGGTTGACCTGGAAGTAAAGGTCAACATGGGGTCATGGTTACCCAAGGCTAATATCCCATGCCCAAGGAGTCTAGAACTGAAAAAAGTTTTAAAATCGGCTGTGTAGTTCTTGAGATATGGTCCCACTTCCGGTTGACCTGGAAGTAAAGGTCAACATGGGGTCATGGTTACCCAAGGCTAATATCCCATGCCCAAGGAGTCTAGAACTGAAAACAGTTTGAAAATCGGTTGTGTAGTTCTTAAGATATGGTCCCACTTCCGGTTGACCTGGAAGTAAAGGTCAACATGGGGTCACGGTTACCCAAGGCTAATCTCCAATGCCCAAGGAGTCTATAACTGACAAAAGTTTGAAAATAGGTTGTGTGGTTCTTAAGATATGGTCCCACTTCCGGTTGACCCGGAAGTAAAGGTCAACATGGGGTCACGGTTACCCAAGGCAAATCTCCAATGCCCAAGGAGTCTATAACTAAAAAAAGTTTGAAAATCGGTTGTGTAGTTCTTGAGATAGGTCCCACTTCCGGTTGACCCGGAAGTAAAGGTCAACATGGGGTCACGGTTACCCAAGGCTAATCTCCCATGCCCAAGGAGTCTATAACTGAAAAAAGTTTGAAAATCGGTTGGGTAGTTCTTGAGATATGGTCTTACTTCCGGTTGACCCGGAAGTAAAGGTGAACATGGGGTCACGGTTACTCAAGGCTAATCTCCCATGCCCAAGGAGTCTATAACTGAAATAAGTTTTGAAATCGGCTGTGTAATTCCTAATATATGGTCCCACTTCCGGTTGACCCGGAAGTAAAGGTCAACATAGGGTCACGGTTACCCAAGGCTAATCTCCAATGCCCAAATAGTATATAACTGAACAAAGTTTCAAAATAGGTTGTGTAGTTCTTGAGATATGGTGTCACTTCCGGTTGACCCGGAAGTAAAGGTCAACATAGGGTCACGGTTACCCAAGGCTAATCTCCCATGCCCAAGGAGTCAATAACTGAAAAAAGTGTGAAAATCGGCTGTGTACTTCTTGAGATATGGTGCTGCAAAGATTAACTCATTAAAGCTTTGAATTACCGTAATTTGACACCTGATGACGTCACAGTAACAAAAATGTGTTTTTCATACTAATAAATTTGATAAGGTACACGATGGTATGTAACTTATCCCAATCCAATGCCTTTTAACGAAAACCCTATTAGAACGTACGTATATCCTCTCTCGATTCCAATATCACGGCAGTCTTTGACGCCTAGCCGTGATTGCGCAATCACGGCACAATTTGCTTCGTAGCCATGGTTTGTGTTTGAACCACTAAAACGTTACTAAAACGTTTTTTGTTATACGAAAAGAAAAAAAACCTACAAATGACGTCATGATGACGTGACGAAAAATGTTAGACTGGAATCGACATCTACAATACAAGACGATGCCATAACTGAAAAAAGTTTGAAGATCGGATGTTTACTTCTTGAGATATGGTGTAAATCAGATTGGCTAATTAAATATTCATACAGCTGTGACGTGAATAATTAATTAAGATTTTTAATCTAATTACATCTAAAATTCAAGTCAGGGCATAAGCTTTAATATGATATAGGATTTGTCTGCTTTTGATAATTCTAAGAATAACATATGGTCTTCGAAAGAGACACAGGTTAAGTCAATACGATTTTAGGGAAAGAAAGAAAAATAATAATAAACTAGAGATTTAGTGTTTGTTGACAAACACAAAGCTGTTCCGTGTTGTTTTGCTTCGATTAAGTGCTTCAAAGCTTTAAAGTTGGTCTGATTTCAAGATTGAAGTCTCTTGACCTTTGACAGGCCCCCCTTTTCACTTAAGGGTGCCTAAAAACTTGAACCTGGTCTTCATTCTGATACTGAATCGAAAGGAGCTTTTAACCCAGAAATAAAGGTCATCATGAGGTCATGGTAACCCTTGTTTAACATTTTTTGCTCAAAGGGGTTTGTAATTGAAAATAAAATTAAAATCAGGTGTGTAGTTGTTAAGATATGGTCCCACTTCCGGTTGACCCAGAAGTAAAGGTCAACATGGGGTCACGGTAACCCAAGGCTAATCTTCAATGCCCAAGGAGTCTATAACTGAAAAAAGTTTGAAAATCGAGTGTGTAGTGCTTGAGAAATGGTCCCACTTCCGGTTGACCCGGAAGTACAGGTCAACATGGGGTCACGGTTACCCAAGGCTAGTCTCCAATGCCAAAAGAGTCTATAACTGAAAACAGTTTGAAAATTAGTTGTGTAGTTCTTGAGATAGGATCCAACTTCCGGTTAACCCGGAAGTAAAGGTCAACATGGGGTCACGGTTACCCAAGGCTAATCTTCCATGCCCAAGGAGTCTATAACTGAAAAAAGTTTGAAAATCGAGTGTGTAGTGCTTGAGAAATGGTCCCACTTCCGGTTGACCCGGAAGTACAGGTCAACATGGGGTCACGGTTACCCAAGGCTAATCTCCAATGCCAAAAGAGTCTATAACTGAAAACAGTTTGAAAATTAGTTGTGAAGTTCTTGAGATCTGGTGTCACTTCCGGTTGACCCGGAACTAAAGGTCAACATGGGGTCACGGTTACCCAAGGCTATTCTCCAATGCCCATTAGGAGTCTATAACTGAACAAAGTTTGAAAATCGGTTGTGTAGTTATTGAGATATGATCCCACTTCCGGTTGACCCGGAAGTAAAGGTCATAATGGGGTCACGGTTACCCAAGGTTATTCTCCAATGCCCATTAGGAGTCTATAACTGAACAAAGTTTGAAAATTGATTGTGTAGTTCTTGAAATACGGTGTCACTTCCGGTTGACCCAGAAGTAAAGGTCAACATGGGGTCACGGTTACCCAAGGCTAATCTCCAATGCCCAAGGAGTCTATAACTGAAAAAAGTTTGAAAATCGGTTGGGTAGTTCTTGAAATATGGTCTCACTTCCGGTTGACCCGGAAGTAAAGGTCAACATGGGGTCACGGTTACCCAAGGCTAATTTCCAATGCCCAAGGAGTCAATAACTGAAAAAAGTTTGAAAATCGGCTGTGTACTTCTTGAGATATGGTGCTGCAAAGATTAACTAATTAAAGCTTTGAATTACCGTAATTTGACACCTGATGACGTCACAGTAACAAAAATGTGTTTTTCATACTAATAAATTTGATAAGGTACACGATGGTATGTAACTTATCCCAATCCAATGCCTTTTAACGAAAACCCTATTAGAACGTACGTATATCCTCTCTCGATTCCAATATCACGGCAGTCTTTGACGCCTAGCCGTGATTGCGCAATCACGGCACAATTTGCTTCGTAGCCATGGTTTGTGTTTGAACCACCAAAACGTGACTAAAACGTTTTTTTAATACGAAAAGAAAAAACACCTACAAATGACGTCATGATGACGTGTCGAAAAATGTTAGACCGGAATCGACATCTACAATACAAGACGATGCCATAACTGAAAAAAGTTTGAAGATCGGATGTTTACTTCTTGAGATATGGTGTAAATCAGATTGGCTAATTAAATATTCATACAGCTGTGACGTGAATAATTAATTAAGATTTTTAATCTAATTACATCTAAAATTCAAGTCAGGGCATAAGCTTTAATATGATATAGGATTTGTCTGCTTTTGATAATTCTAAGAATAACATATGGTCTTCGAAAGAAACACAGGTTAAGTCAATACGATTTTAGGGAAAGGAAGAATAATAATAATAAAAACTAGATATGTAGTGATTGTGAACAATCACAGAGCTGTTCCGTTCTGTTGACCATAAAAGTTGTTTTTGTAGCTCGAGAAAGGAACTAATTACTTTGTGTATATCCTGTAATCGTGTTTAAAATGAATGCATGTGATAATGCGTATTCATCGCAGTGTAAACAAATCAAACAAGATCGGATCTTGTTTGAAACCGAAAGTAAAGGTGAAAGTAAGCTACAAATCATTACGAATTTATGACGTGTGGTTCGGGAGATATTGGTTTTTCGAGCTATGGGGTCACGGTTACCCAAGGCTAATCCCCAATGCCCATTAGGAGTCTATAACTGAAAAAAGTTTGAAAATCGGATGTGTAGTGCTTGAGAAATGGTCCCACTTCCGGTTGACCCGGAAGTACAGGTCAACATGGTGTCACGGTTACCCAAGGCTAATCTCCCATGCCCAAGAAGTCTATAACTGAAAAAAGTTAGAAAATTGGTTGTGTAGTTCTTGAGATATGGTCTTACTTCCGGTTGACCCATAGGTAAAGGTCAACATGGGGTCACGGTTACTCAAGGCTAATCTCCCATGCCCAAGGAGTCTATAACTGAAAAGATTTGAAAATCGGTTGGGTAGTTCTTGAGATAGGGTCCCACTTCCGGTTGACCCGGAAGTAAAGGTCAACATGGGGTCACGGTTACCGAAGGCTAATATCCAATGCCATTAGGAGTCTATAACTTTACAAAGTTTGAAAATCGGTTGTGTAGTTCTTGAGATATGGTCCCACTTCAGGTTGACCCGGAAGTAAAGTCAACATGGGGTCACGGTTACCCAAGGCTAATCTCCAATGCCCAAGAAGTCTATAACTGAAAAGATTTGAAAATCGGGTGTGTTGTGCTTGAGAAATGGTCCCACTTCCGGTTGACCCGGAAGTAAAGGTCAACATGAGGTCACGGTTACCCAAGGCTAATCTCCCATGCCCAAGAAGTCTATAACTGAAAAAAGTTTGAAAATCGGTTGTGTAGTTCTTGAGATAGGGTCCCACTTCCGGTTGACCCGGAAGTAAAGGTCAACATGGGGTCACGGTTACCCAAGGCTAATATCCAAGGCCCATTAGGAGTCTATAACTGAAAAAAGTTTGAAAATTGGTTGTGTAGTTCTTGAGATATGGTCTTACTTCCGGTTGACCCGGAAGTAAAGGTCAACATGGGGTCACGGTTAACCAAGACTAATCTCCAATGCCCAAGAAGTCTATAACTGAAAAAAGTTTGAAAATTGGTTGTGTAGTTCTTGAGATATGGTCTTACTTCCGGTTGACCCATAGGTAAAGGTCAACATGGGGTCACGGTTACTCAAGGCTAATCTCCCATGCCCAAGGAGTCTATAACTGAAAAGATTTGAAAATCGGTTGGGTAGTTCTTGAGATAGGGTCCCACTTCCGGTTGACCCGGAAGTAAAGGTCAACATGGGGTCACGGTTACCGAAGGCTAATATCCAATGCCATTAGGAGTCTATAACTTTACAAAGTTTGAAAATCGGTTGTGTAGTTTTTGAGATATGGTCCCACTTCAGGTTGACCCGGAAGTAAAGTCAACATGGGGTCACGGTTACCCAAGGCTAATCTCCAATGCCCAAGAAGTCTATAACTGAAAAGATTTGAAAATCGGGTGTGTTGTGCTTGAGAAATGGTCCCACTTCCGGTTGACCCGGAAGTAAAGGTCAACATGAGGTCACGGTTACCCAAGGCTAATCTCCCATGCCCAAGAAGTCTATAACTGAAAAAAGTTTGAAAATCGGTTGTGTAGTTCTTGAGATAGGGTCCCACTTCCGGTTGACCCGGAAGTAAAGGTCAACATGGGGTCACGGTTACCCAAGGCTAATATCCAAGGCCCATTAGGAGTCTATAACTGAAAAAAGTTTGAAAATTGGTTGTGTAGTTCTTGAGATATGGTCTTACTTCCGGTTGACCCGGAAGTAAAGGTCAACATGGGGTCACGGTTAACCAAGACTAATCTCCAATGCCCAAGAAGTCTATAACTGAAAAAAATTTGAAAATTGATTGTGTAGTTCTTGAAATACGGTGTCACTTCCGGTTGACCCGGAAGTAAAGGTCAACATGGGGTCACGGTTACTCAAGGCTAATCTCCCATGCCCAAGGAGTCTATAACTGAAAAAAGTTTGAAAATAGGTTGGGTAGTTCTTGAAATATGGTCTCACTGAAAAAAGTTTAAGGAACGGGTGTATACTTCTTGAGATGTGACAGAAACAAGTTTGGCTAATTAAATATTCATGCGCTGTCACGTGAATAATTAATTAAAATTGTTTGTCAATAATATCTAAAGATTACTTCTCGGCGAACTGTGATAAGTCCTATTCTTAATAGGCATTCACAAGTAGCGAACCATATTCCAGGCTAACTGAACAATTGTTGGTGACTGAACCTAATCAAATAGCACAGCTTCGTAGCCATGGTTTGTGTTTGAACCACCAAAACGTTACTAAAACGTTTTTTTTAATACGAAAAGAAAAAACACCTACAAATGACGTCATGATGACGTGACGAAAAATGTTAGACCGGAATCGACATCTACAATACAAGACGATGCCATAACTGAAAAAAGTTTGAAGATCGGCTGTGTACTTCTTGAGATATGGTGCTGCAAAGATTAACTAATTAAAGCTTTGAATTACCGTAATTTGACACCTGATGACGTCACAGTAACAAAAATGTGTTTTTCATACTAATAAATTTGATAAGCTACACGATGGTATGTAACTTATCCCAATCCAATGCCTTTTAACGAAAACCCTATTAGAACGTACGTATATCCTCTCTCGATTCCAATATCACGGCAGTCTTTGACGCCTAGCCGTGATTGCGCAATCACGGCACAATTTGCTTCGTAGCCATGGTTTGTGTTTGAACCACTAAAACGTTACTAAAACGTTTTTTGTTATACGAAAAGAAAAAACACCTACAAATGACGTCATGATGACGTGACGAAAAATGTTAGACTGGAATCGACATCTACAATACAAGACGATGCCATAACTGAAAAAAGTTTGAAGATCGGATGTTTACTTCTTGAGATATGGTGTAAATCAGATTGGCTAATTAAATATTCATACAGCTGTGACGTGAATAATTAATTAAGATTTTTAATCTAATTACATCTAAAATTCAAGTCAGGGCATAAGCTTTAATATGATATAGGATTTGTCTGCTTTTGATAATTCTAAGAATAACATATGGTCTTCGAAAGAGACACAGGTTAAGTCAATACGATTTGAGGGAAAGAAAGAAAAATAATAATAAAAAAAATAAAAATCTGGACGATTTCAAAAGCTGTTCCGACTGAAAGTTCGGAACAGCTAATAACTAGATATGTAGTGATTGTGAACAATCACAGAGCTGTTCCGTTCTGTTGACCATAAAAGTTGTTTTTGTAGCTCGAGAATCGAACTAATTACTTTGTGTATATCCTGTAATCGTGTTTGAAATGAATGCATGTGATCATGCGTATTCATCGAAGTGTAAACAAATCAAACAAGATCGGATCTTGTTTGAAACCGAAAGTAAAGGTCAAAGTAAGCTACAAATCATTACGAATTTATGACGTGTGGTTCGGGAGATATTGGTTTTTCGAGCTATGGGGTCACGGTTACCCAAGGCTAATCCCCAATGCCCATTAGGAGTCTAGAACTGAAAAAAGTTTGAAAATCAGGTGTGTAGTGCTTGAGAAACGGTCCCACTTCCGGTTGACCCGGAAGTAAAGGTCAACATGGGGTCACGGTTACCCAAGGCTAAGCTCCCGTGAATAAGGAATCTATAACTGAAAAAAGTTTGAAAAACGGTTCTGTAGTTCTTGAGATTTGGTCTAACTTCCGGTTGACCCGGAAGTAAAGGTCAACATGGGGTCACGGTTACTCAAGGCTAATCTCCCATGCCCAAGGAGTCTATAACTGAAAAAAGTTTGAAAATCGGTTGTGTAGTTCTTGAGATAGGGTCCCACTTCCGGTTGACCCGGAAGTAAAGGTCAACATGGGGTCACGGTTACCCAAGGCTAATCTCCCTTGCCCAAGGAGTCTATAACTGAAAAAAATTTGAAAATCGGGTGGGTAGTGCTTGAGAAATGGTCCCACTTCCGGTTGACCCGGAAGTACAGGTCAACATGGTGTCATGGTTACCCAAGGCTAATCTCCAATGCCCAAGTAGTCTATAACTGAAAAAAGTGTGAAAAACGGTTGTGTAGTTCTTTAGATTTGGTCCCACTTCCGGTTGACCCGGAAGTAAAGGTCAACATGGGGTCACGGTTACTCAAGGCTAATCTCCCGTGCATAAGGAATCTATAACTGAAAAAGTTTGAAAAACGGTTGTGTAGTTCTTGAGATTTGGTCTCACTTCCGGTTGACCCGGAAGTAAAGGTCAACATGGGGTCACGTTTACCCAAGGCTAATCTCCCTTGCCCAAGGAGTCTATAACTGAAAAAGTTTGAAAATCGGGTGTGTAGTTCTTGAGATAGGGTCCCACTTCCGCTTGACCCGGAAGTACAGGTCAACATGGGGTCACGGTTACCCAAGGCTAATATCCAATGCACATTAGGAGTCTATAACTGAAAAAAGTTTGAAAATTGGTTGTGTAGTTCTTGAGATATGGTCTTACTTCCGGTTGACCCGGAAGTAAAGGTCAACATGGGGTCACGGTTACCCAAGGCTAATATCCCATGCCCAAGAAGTCTATAACTGAAAAAAGTGTGAAAATCGGTTATGTAGTTCTTGAGATAGGGTCCCACTTCCGGTTGACCCGGAAGTAAAGGTCAACATGGGGTCACGGTTACCCAAGGCTAATATCCAATGCCCATTAGGAGTCTATAACTGAAAAAAGTTTGAAAATTGGTTGTGTAGTTCTTGAGATATGGTCTTACTTCCGGTTGACCCGGAAGTAAAGGTCAACATGGGGTCACGGTTACCCAAGGCTAATATCCCATGCCCAAGAAGTCTATAACTGAAAAAAGTGTGAAAATCGGTTATGTAGTTCTTGAGATAGGGTCCCACTTCCGGTTGACGCGGAAGTAAAGGTCAACATGGGGTCACGGTTACCCAAGGCTAATATCCAATGCCCATTAGGAGTCTATAACTGAAAAAAGTTTGAAAATTGGTTGTGTAGTTCTTGAGATATGGTCTTACTTCCGGTTGACCCGGAAGTAAAGGTCAACATGGGGTCACGGTTACCCAAGGCTAATATCCCATGCCCAAGAAGTCTATAACTGAAAAAAGTGTGAAAATCGGTTATGTAGTTCTTGAGATAGGGTCCCACTTCCGGTTGACCCGGAAGTAAAGGTCAACATGGGGTCACGGTTACCCAAGGCTAATATCCAATGCCATTAGGAGTCTATAACTGAAAAAAGTTTGAAAATCGATTGGGTAGTTCTTGAAATATAGTCTCACTTCCGGTTGACCCGGAAGTAAAGGTCAACTTGGAGTCACGGTTACCCAAGGCTAATTTCCAATGCCCAAGGAGTCAATAACTGAAAAAAGTGTGAAAATCGGCTGTGTACTTCTTGAGATATGGTGCTGCAAAGATTAACTCATTAAAGCTTTGAATTACCGTAATTTGACACCTGATGACGTCACAGTAACAAAAATGTGTTTTTCATACTAATAAATTTGATAAGGTACACGATGGTATGTAACTTATCCCAATCCAATGCCTTTTAACGAAAACCCTATTAGAACGTACGTATATCCTCTCTCGATTCCAATATCACGGCAGTCTTTGACGCCTAGCCGTGATTGCGCAATCACGGCACAATTTGCTTCGTAGCCATGGTTTGTGTTTGAACCACCAAAACGTTACTAAAACGTTTTTTTGTACACAAAAAGAAAAATACGCCTACAAATGACGTCATGATGACGTGACGAAAAATGTTAGAACAGATTTCACATCTACAATACGAGACGATCCCATATCTGAAAAAAGTTTGAAGATCGGATGTGTACTTTTAGAGATATGGTGTTAACAAGATTGGCTAATTAAATATTCACACAGCTGTGACGTGAATAATTAATTAAGAATTTTAATCTAATTACATCTAAAATTCAAGTCAGGGCATAAGCTTTAATATGATATAGGATTTGTCTGCTTTTGATAATTCTAAGAATAACATATGGTCTTCGAAAGAGACACAGGTTAAGTCAATACGATTTTAGGGAAAGAAAGAAAAATAATAATAACTAGAGATAGTGATTGTGAACAATCACAGAGCTGTTCCGGTAATTTTTGTAAACTTTGAGCCTTAGCTGCAATAAATCACAAACATCAAAAATAATAATAATAACGAGAATGGAACTAATTACTTTGTGTATATCCGGTTGACCCGGAAGTAAAGGTCAACATGGGGTCACGGAGTCTATGACTGAAAACAGTTTGAAAATCGGTTGTGTAGTTCTTAAGATATGGTCCCACTTCCGGTTGACCTGGAAGTAAAGGTCAACATGGGGTCACGGTTACCCAAGGCTAATCTCCAATGCCCAAGGAGTCTATAACTGACAAAAGTTTGAAAATAGGTTGTGTGGTTCTTAAGATATGGTCCCACTTCCGGTTGACCTGGAAGTAAAGGTCAACATGGGGTCACGGTTACCCAAGGCTAATCTCCAATGCCCAAGGAGTCTATAATTGAAAAATTATTGAAAGTCGATTGTGTAGTTCTTGAGATATGGTCCCACTTCCGGTTGACCCGGAAGTAAAGGTCAACATGGGGTCACGGTTACCCAAGGCTATTCTACAATGCCAATTAGGAGTCTATAACTAAACAAAGTTTGAAAATCGGTTGTGTAGTTATTGAGATATGATCCCACTTCCGGTTGACCCGGAAGTAAAGGTCAACTTGGGGTCACGGTTACCCAAGGTTATTCTCCAATGCCCATTAGGAGTCTATAACTGAACAAAGTTTGAAAATTGATTGTGTAGTTCTTGAATTACGGTGTCGCTTCCGGTTGACCCGGACGTAAAGGTCAACATGGGGTCACGGTTACCCAAGGCTAATCTCCCATGCCCAAGGAGTCTATAACTGAAAAAAGTTTGAAAATCGGTTGGGTAGTTCTTGAAATATGGTCTTACTTCCGGTTGACCCGGAAGTAAAGGTCTACATGGGGTCACGGTTACCCAATGCTAATTTCCAATGCCCAAGGAGTCAATAACTGAAAAAAGTTTGAAAATCGGCTGTGTACTTCTTGAGATATGGTGCTGCAAAGATTAACTAATTAAAGCTTTGAATTACCGTAATTTGACACCTGATGACGTCATAGTAACAAAAATGTGTTTTTCATACTAATAAATTTGATAAGGTACACGATGGTATGTAACTTATCCCAATCCAATGCCTTTTAACGAAAACCCTATTAGAACGTACGTATATCCTCTCTCGATTCCAATATCACGGCAGTCTTTGACGCCTAGCCGTGATTGCGCAATCACGGCACAATTTGCTTCGTAGCCATGGTTTGTGTTTGAACCACCAAAACGTTACTAAAACGATTTTTTGTACACAAAAAGAAAAATACGCCTACAAATGACGTCATGATGACGTGACGAAAAATGTTAGAACAGATTTCACATCTACAATACAAGACAAGTCCATAACTGAAAAAAGTTTGAAGATCGGATGTATACTTCTTGAGATATGGTGCGCACAAGATTGCCTAATTAAATATTCATACAGCTGTCACGTGAATAATTAATTAAGAATTTTAATCTAATTACATCTAAAATTTAAGTCAGGGCCTAAGCTTTACAATGGTATGTGATTTGTCTACTTTTGATAATTTTAAAAGGGACATATGGCGTTCGAAAAAGACACAGGTTAAGTCAATACGATTTTATGGAAAGGAAGAATAATAATTAAAAAAAATAAAAATCTCGACGAAAACAATAGCTGTTCCGACTGAAAGGTCGGAACAGCTAACTAGAGATAGTGATTGTGAACAATCACATAGCTGTTCCTGTAATTTTCTCTAACGGTTCAGGAGATATGATTATCTCAACTTATGAGCTCTTTTTTGGACCGGAAGTTAAGGTAAAAAATAAACCTGGTCTTCATTTTGATACGGAATTGAAATGAGCTTTTAAACCAGAAATAAAGGTCAACATGGGGTCATGGTAACCCTTGTCTAACATTGAATGCTTAAGGGGTTTATAAATGAAAAGAAATTGAAAATTGGGTGTGTGGTTCTTGAGATATGGTCCCACTTCAGGTTGACCCGGAAGTAAAGGTCAACATGGGGTCACGGTTACCCAAGGCTAATCTCCCATGCCCAAGGAGTCTATAACTGAAAACAGTTTGAAAATCGGTTGTGTAGTTCTTGAGATAGGGTCCCACTTCCGGTTAACCCGGAAGTAAAGGTCAACATGGGGTCATGGTTACCCAAGGCTAATATCCCATGCCCAAGAAGTCTATAACTGAAAAAAAGTTTGAAAATTGGTTGTGTAGTTCTTGAGATATGGTGTCACTTCCGGTTGACCCGGAACTAAAGGTCAACATGGGGTCACGGTTACCCAAGACTAATCTCCCATGCCCAAGGAGTCTATAACTGAAAAAAGTTTGAAAATCGGGTGTGTAGTTCTTGAGATAAGGTCCCACTTCCGGTTGACCCAGAAGTAAAGGTCAACATGGGGTCACGGTTACCCAAGGCTAATATCCCATGCCCAAGAAGTCTATAACTGAAAAAAAGTTTGAAAATTGGTTGTGTAGTTCTTGAGATATGGTGTCACTTCCGGTTGACCCGGAACTAAAGGTCAACATGGGGTCACGGTTACCCAAGGCTAATCTCCCATGCCCAAGGAGTCTATAACTGAAAACAGTTTGAAAATCGGGTGTTTAGTTCTTGAGATAGGGTCCCACTTCCGGTTGACCCAGAAGTAAAGGTCAACATGGGGTCACGGTTACCCAAGGCTAATACCCCATGCCCAAGAAGTCTATAACTGAAAAAAAGTTTGAAAATTGGTTGTGTAGTTCTTGAGATATGGTGTCACTTCCGGTTGACCCGGAACTAAAGGTCAACATGGGGTCACGGTTACCCAAGGCTAATCTCCCATGCCCAAGGAGTCAATAACTGAAAAAAGTTTGAGAATCGGATGTAAACTTCTTGAGATATGACTGAAACAAGTTTGGCTAATTAAATATTCATACGGCTGTCTCGGGAATAATTAATTAAGACTGTTTGTCAATAACAACCCAGGCTTACTAATGGGAGAACTGAGATAAGTTCCATTATTGACAGACCTACAGAGTGCATAATAAACACATTCCAAATTGTTACTTATCTGAGGGTGATTGGACCTGATCCAAAAAGCACAACGTTGTAGCCACAGTGCCAGGACAAATTAACAATTAATGACTAATTATGGCTAATTATAGCGCTCCTTTGATTAATTTTTTTGGCTTGGAACATCACTTATAAAAAGTATTTCACTTTTCAAAACACTTTATGTAGATCAGGAAACTAACAATTAACTTATTTTGAAATAAAATGTTTAAAAATAGTGTTTTTGTTACACTTATAGCGCAATGCGGTTTGTACACTGTAATAAACGCGCAAAAAAGTGACGTCATGATGACGTGGGGAAAATGTTACGTTAGAATTTACATCTGCAATACAAGACAAGTCCATAACTGAAAAAAGTTTGAGGAACGGGTGTATACTTCTTGAGATGTGACAGAAACAAGTTTGGCTAATTAAATATTCATGCGCTGTCACGTGAATAATTAATTAAAATTGTTTGTCAATAATATCTAAGGATTACTTCTCGGCGAACTGTGATAAGTCCTATTCTTAATAGGCATTCACAAGTAGCGAACCATATTCCAGGCTAACTGAACAATTGTTGGTGACTGAACCTAATCAAATAGCACAGCTTCGTAGCCATGGTTTGTGTTTGAACCACCAAAACGTTACTAAAACGTTTTTTTTAATACGAAAAGAAAAAACACCTACAAATGACGTCATGATGACGTGACGAAAAATGTTAGACCGGAATCGACATCTACAATACAAGACGATGCCATAACTGAAAAAAGTTTGAAGATCGGCTGTGTACTTCTTGAGATATGGTGCTGCAAAGATTAACTAATTAAAGCTTTGAATTACCGTAATTTGACACCTGATGACGTCACAGTAACAAAAATGTGTTTTTCATACTAATAAATTTGATAAGCTACACGATGGTATGTAACTTATCCCAATCCAATGCCTTTTAACGAAAACCCTATTAGAACGTACGTATATCCTCTATCGATTCCAATATCACGGCAGTCTTTGACGCCTAGCCGTGATTGCGCAATCACGGCACAATTTGCTTCGTAGCCATGGTTTGTGTTTGAACCACTAAAACGTTACTAAAACGTTTTTTGTTATACGAAAAGAAAAAACACCTACAAATGACGTCATGATGACGTGACGAAAAATGTTAGACTGGAATCGACATCTACAATACAAGACGATGCCATAACTGAAAAAAGTTTGAAGATCGGATGTTTACTTCTTGAGATATGGTGTAAATCAGATTGGCTAATTAAATATTCATACAGCTGTGACGTGAATAATTAATTAAGATTTTTAATCTAATTACATCTAAAATTCAAGTCAGGGCATAAGCTTTAATATGATATAGGATTTGTCTGCTTTTGATAATTCTAAGAATAACATATGGTCTTCGAAAGAGACACAGGTTAAGTCAATACGATTTGAGGGAAAGAAAGAAAAATAATAATAAAAAAAATAAAAATCTGGACGATTTCAAAAGCTGTTCCGACTGAAAGTTCGGAACAGCTAAACAAATAAAAATCTGGACGATTTCAAAAGCTGTTCCGACTGAAAGTTCGGAACAGCTAATAATAAAAAAAATAAAAATCTGGACGATTTCAAAAGCTGTTCCGACTGAAAGTTCGGAACAGCTAATAAAAAAATTAAAAATCTCGACGAAAACAATAGCTGTTCCGACTGAAAGGTCGGAACAGCTAATAAACTAGACTTGAGGTGTTTGTGTACAAACACGAAGCTGTTCCGGTTTTCTGATTCATAAAAAAAATGTAACCCTTTTTGTCAAACATTTACTGCTCAAATGGTTTATAACTGAAAAGAAATTGAATATCGGTTGTGTAGTTCTTGAGATGTGGTCTCACTTCCGGTTGACCTGGAAGTAAAGGTCAACATGGGGTCATGGTTACCCAAGGCTAATCTGCAATGCCCAAGGAGTCTATAACTGAAAAAGTTTGAAAATCGGCTGTGTAACTCTTGAGATATGGTCCCACTTCCGGTTGACCCATAGATAAAGGTCAACATGGGGTCACGGTTACCCAAGGCTAGTCTTCAATGCCCACGAGTCTATAACTGAAAACAGTTTGAAAATCGGTTGTGTAGTTCTTGAGATATGGTCCCACTTCCGGTTGACTCGTAGGTAGAGGTCAACATGGGGTCACGGTTACCCAAGGCTAATCTTCAATGCCCTAGGAGTTTATAACTGAAAAAAGTTTGAAAATCGGCTGTGTAATTCTTGAGATATGGTCCCACTTCCGGTTGACCCGGAGGTAAAGGTCAACATGGGGTCACGGTTACCCAAGGCTAACCTTCAATGCCCAAGGAGTCTATAACTGAAAAAAAATTGAAAATCAGTTGTGTAATTCTTGAGATATGGTCCCACTTCCGGTTGACCCGTAGGTAAAGGTCAACATGGGGTCACGGTTACCCAAGGCTTTTCGAGATACAGTGATCTCAAGATTGGCTAATTAAATATTGACCTCACTGTAAATGGGCAAATTAATTAAGAATAAAAAAAAATATTACATTGAGAGTTAAGTTCATGTACTAAGCTTCAATTTGATATAGGACCTAACTCTTTCATATTTGTATGCTTTAGGATAATAGGTCACATGCAAGGTTGTGTAAACAGGTTTTTTTACTTGAAATTTTGTTTATGAAACTGCTGTTACACGGGTCACCAACTGTTTCAGAAACGGTATGTTGACCAAAAATAACCGTGAATGCTCAGGCTTATACATAAGCCTGTGACGGTTACACGGTTAAGTGACAGATCTTACGGTTAAACGTTAACATTTATTTGTACGCTTCGAATAAACGTTGAAAAAATCACTTAAAAAGTGCCGCGTAATGCTGACCATAATAATTGCCAAACACACCTATATCGTTTCCAATTTACACCTATATCGTTTCTGTGATTACGGTTTTCACAGCACAATATCCCATAAAACACACACACAAATCATTCCAATTTACAGACTCGTAGTCTTTGTTATTTCATTACATCTGTGCATGTAGCAATATTTGTGAGAAACATTGCACGCTAGGGGGCGTTCCACAACAATTCGTGAATGCGCAGGCTTATACGTAAGCCTGTGACGGTTACACGATTAAGTGACAGATCTTACGGTTAAACGTTCACATTTGTATGGTTCGGATAAACGTTGAAAAATTCACTTGAAAAGTGCTGCGAAATGCTGACCATAATAATTGCCACACACACCTATATCGTTTCCAATACTTTGTGTGCGGCATTAGTTGCAAGAAACATTGAACGCTAGAGGGCGTTCCACAACAATTCATAAATGCGCAGGCTTATACGTAAGCCTGTGACGGTTACACGGTTAAGTGACAGATCTTACGGTTAAACGTTCACATTTGTACGGTTCGGATAAACGTTGAAAAATTCACTTGAAAAGTGCTGCGAAATGCTGACCATAATAATTGCCACACACACCTATATCGTTTCCAATACTTTGTGTGCGGCATTAGTTGCAAGAAACATTGAACGCTAGAGGGCGTTCCACAACAATTCATAAATGCGCAGGCTTTACGTAAGCCTGTGACGGTTACACGGTTAAGTGACAGATCTTACGGTTAAATGTTCACATTTGTACGGTTCGGATAAACGTTGAAAAATTCACTTGAAAAGTGCTGCGAAATGCTGACCATAATAATTGCCAAACACACCTATATCGTTTCCAATTTACAGGTTTAATTCTTTGTTATTTCATTACTTTGCGTGTGGCATTAGTTGAAAGAAACATTGAACGCTAGAGGGCGTTCCACAACAAATCGATTGCACAGTTACCCGGTTAACCAAACAATAATTCTGTTAAACGTTTAAATGTTTACGTTTACATTTAAATGCTGAGGTTTTGTAAGCCTGCCTGTGACGGTCACACGGTTAACCAACCAATCAACCGGTTCGGATAAATGTTGAAAAATCATCTTCAAAAAGTGTCGCGAAATTTTGACCATAATAAATGTGAACAACCGTTCACATTTATTATGGTCGTTTCAGAAATTATTACGAGTTTACTAAAAATTAACTGTAAATGCATGTAAACAAAAATGATGTTGTATTTAATTCGTAATCGTAAAAATTGTTCTACCCTGAAATGCCCATCGAGTATGTTATATTTGTTTAGGCTAAAACAGTCAATTCATATGGGATACGATTGTATTGTAATTTTGTCTCTTCCACAACCCCAAATCCAACACTGACCGTTTAGCCATGAAAAACGATTTTCTCTTTACCACCCCTTTCCTCAATCAGCTTTTTATTGCCATATTGCAAGGGCCATCAAGTTTTGAAACTGATACATCGCAGTTTCCTGAAGTAATGCCTTTGCACAAGAAATGTTAAACATATCGTTTTCCCGGCGAACGGGACCTAAGCGCATACAAGTTTGCCACCCCCAAATTATGGACAAGAACACGGCACTCGTATTCTTTACGTCCACGGTAAAATCTGAATAACTATCTGACTACACGACGACGACGACGCTGCGCTGATAGCAACACAAATTCTTTTCGATTCTTGTGAATGAACGTAGACTTGTGTCAGTCGGCGACAGGAATGATGACTCTATGTATATTCTACATAAACGTCTACATAAACGTCTATAACACGGGTCATAAATGGGTTTAGTATGGTGTTCTAAAGGCGACAGATGTGCGTCGCGTCGTGCCGTCGCGTCGCCTATTCCGTCGCCTATTCCGTCGTCCGTCGCGTCGTCCGTCGCGTCGTGCCGTCGCCCGTCGCGTCGTGCGTCGCGTCGTGCCGTCGCCCGTCGCGTCGCCTGTTTTTCAATTAATTTGCATGGTGACTTGGACATCCGTCGTCCGTCGCGTCGTGCCGTCGTCCGTCGCGTCGTGCCGTCGCGTCGTCCGTCGCGTCGTCCGTCGCGTCGTCCGTCGCGTCGCCCGTCGCGTCGTCCGTCGCGTCGTCCGTCGCGTCGTGCCGTCGCCCGTCGCGTCGCCTGTTTTTCAATTAATTTGCATGGTGACTTGGACATCCGTCGTCCGTCGCGTCGTGCCGTCGTCCGTCGCGTCGTGCCGTCGCGTCGCCCGTCGTCCGTCGCGTCGTGCCGTCGCGTCGCCCGTCGCGTCGTCCGTCGCGTCGTCCGTCGCGTCGTCCGTCGTCCGTCGCGTCGTGCCGTCGTCCGTCGCGTCGTGCCGTCGCGTCGCCCGTCGTCCGTCGCGTCGTGCCGTCGCGTCGCCCGTCGTCCGTCGCGTCGTGCCGTCGTCCGTCGCGTCGCCTGTTTTTAAATTGATTTGGACCTTATTTTCGCCAAAACGTTCTTCACTTTTCTGTCAATTGGTGGCGCTCTTTGATTATTTCCGTCGAAGTGAGTCTGATGAGGTCGTCGAGATGTGTATAGTTTGATCAATCCCTGCTTGCCGTGTCATCTCAACAATATCCTTTTAATTGTAAAAACATGTCAAGTATTAGTTTTTACTATCTCGGCCTCCCTACCATGCCTACCTAGCCTGTTAAATAAAGCAATGTCAACAGCAGCATCGTAGGAAAAATACTACCTAAATTATTAGCTGTTCCGAACTTTCAGTCGGAACAGCTTTTGAAATCGTCCAGATTTTTATTTTTTTTATTATTATTATTATTATTATTATTATTATTAGCTGTTCCGACCTTTCAGTCGGAACAGCTTTTGAAATCGTCCAGATTTTTATTTTTTTTATTATTAGCTGTTCCGAACTTTCAGTCGGAACAGCTTTTGAAATCGTCCAGATTTTTATTTTTTTTATTATTATTATTATTATTATTATTTTTCTTTCTTTCCCTCAAATCGTATTGACTTAACCTGTGTCTCTTTCGAAGACCATATGTTATTCTTAGAATTATCAAAAGCAGACAAATCCTATATCATATTAAAGCTTATGCCCTGACTTGAATTTTAGATGTAATTAGATTAAAAATCTTAATTAATTATTCACGTCACAGCTGTATGAATATTTAATTAGCCAATCTGATTTACACCATATCTCAAGAAGTAAACATCCGATCTTCAAACTTTTTTCAGTTATGGCATCGTCTTGTATTGTAGATGTCGATTCCAGTCTAACATTTTTCGTCACGTCATCATGACGTCATTTGTAGGTGTTTTTTCTTTTCGTATAACAAAAAACGTTTTAGTAACGTTTTAGTGGTTCAAACACAAACCATGGCTACGAAGCAAATTGTGCCGTGATTGCGCAATCACGGCTAGGCGTCAAAGACTGCCGTGATATTGGAATCTACAGAGGATATACGTACGTTCTAATAGGGTTTTCGTTAAAAGGCATTGGATAGGGATAAGTTACATACCATCGTGTAGCTTATCAAATTTATTAGTATGAAAAACACATTTTTGTTACTGTGACGTCATCAGGTGTCAAATTACGGTAATTCAAAGCTTTAATTAGTTAATCTTTGCAGCACCATATCTCAAGAAGTACACAGCCGATCTTCAAACTTTTTTTCAGTTATGGCATCGTCTTGTATTGTAGATGTCGATTCCGGTCTAACATTTTTCGTCACGTCATCATGACGTCATTTGTAGGTGTTTTTTCTTTTCGTATTAAAAAAAACGTTTTAGTAACGTTTTGGTGGTTCAAACACAAACCATGGCTACGAAGCTGTGCTATTTGATTAGGTTCAGTCACCAACAATTGTTCAGTTAGCCTGGAATATTGTTCGCTACTTGTATATGCCTATTAAGAATAGGACTTATCACAGTTCGCCGAGAAGTAATCCTTAGATATTATTGACAAACAATTTTAATTAATTATTCACGTGACAGCGCATGAATATTTAATTAGCCAAACTTGTTTCTGTCACATCTCAAGAAGTATACACCCGTTCCTCAAACTTTTTTCAGTTATGGACATGTCTTGTATTGCAGATGTAAATTTAACTGAACATTTTCCCCACGTCATCATGACGTCACTTTTTTGCGCGTTTATTACAGTGTACAAAACGCATTGCGCTATAAGTGTAACAAAAACACTATTTTAAAACATTTTATTTCAAAATAAGTTAATTGTTAGTTTCCTGATCTACATAAAGTGTTTTGAAAAGTGAAATACTTTATATAAGTGATGTTCCAAGCCAAAAAAATTAATCAAAGGAGCGCTATAATTAGCCATAATTAGTCATTAATTGTTAATTTGTCCTGGCACTGTGGCTACAACGTTGTGCTTTTTGGATCAGGTCCAATCACCCTCAGATAAGTAACAATTTGGAATGTGTTTATTATGCACTCTGTAAGTCTGTCAATAATGGAACTTATCTCAGTTCGCCCATTAGTAAGCCTGGGTTGTTATTGACAAACAGTCTTAATTAATTATTCCCGAGACAGCCGTATGAATATTTAATTAGCCAAACTTGTTTCAGTCATATCTCAAGAAGTTTACATCCGATTCTCAAACTTTTTTCAGTTATTGACTCCTTGGGCATGGGAGATTAGCCTTGGGTAACCGTGACCCCATGTTGACCTTTAGTTCCGGGTCAACCGGAAGTGACACCAAATCTCAAGAACTACACAACCAATTTTCACACTTTGTTCAGTTATAGACTTCTTGGGCATGGGATATTAGCCTTGGGTAACCGTGACCCCATGTTGACCTTTACTTCTGGGTCAACCGGAAGTGGGACCTTATCTCAAGAACTACACACCCGATTTTCAAACTTTTTTCAGTTATAGACTCCTTGGGCATGGGAGATTAGCCTTGGGTAACCGTGACCCCATGTTGACCTGTACTTCCGGGTCAACCGGAAGTGGGATCATATCTCAATAACTACACAACCGATTTTCAAACTTTTTTCAGTTATAAACTCCTTGGGCATTGAAGATTAGCCTTGGGTAACCGTGACCCCATGTTGACCTTTACCTATGGGTCAACCGGAAGTGGGACCATATCTCAAGAATTACACAGCCGATTTTCAAACTTTTTCAGTTATAGACTCCTAGGGCATTGAAGATTAGCCTTGGGTAACCGTGACCCCATGTTGACCTTTACCTACGGGTCAACCGGAAGTGGGACCATATCTCAAGAATTACACAACCGATGTTCAAACTGTTTTCAGTTATAGACTCGTTGGGCATTGAAGATTAGCCTTGGGTAACCGTGACCCCATGTTGACCTTTACCTATGGGTCAACCGGAAGTGGGACCATATCTCAAGAGTTACACAGCCGATTTTCAAACTTTTTCAGTTATAGACTCCTTGGGCATTGCAGATTAGCCTTGGGTAACCATGACCCCATGTTGACCTTTACTTCCAGGTCAACCGGAAGTGAGACCACATCTCAAGAACTACACAACCGATATTCAATTTCTTTTCAGTTATAAACCATTTGAGCAGTAAATGTTAGACAAGGGTAAAATTTTGTTTATGAATCAGAAAACCGGAACAGCTTCGTGTTTGTACACAAACACCTCAAGTCTAGTTATTATTATTATTATTATTATTATTATTATTATTTTTCTTTCTTTCCCTAAAATCGTATTGACTTAACCTGTGTCTCTTTCGAAGACCATATGTTATTCTTAGAATTATCAAAAGCAGACAAATCCTATATCATATTAAAGCTTATGCCCTGACTTGAATTTTAGATGTAATTAGATTAAAAATCTTAATTAATTATTCACGTCACAGCTGTATGAATATTTAATTAGCCAATCTGATTTACACCATATCTCAAGAAGTAAACATCCGATCTTCAAACTTTTTTCAGTTATGGCATCGTCTTGTATTGTAGATGTCGATTCCAGTCTAACATTTTTCGTCACGTCATCATGACGTCATTTGTAGGTGTTTTTTCTTTTCGTATAACAAAAAACGTTTTAGTAACGTTTTAGTGGTTCAAACACAAACCATGGCTACGAAGCAAATTGTGCCGTGATTGCGCAATCACGGCTAGGCGTCAAAGACTGCCGTGATATTGGAATCGAGAGAGGATATACGTACGTTCTAATAGGGTTTTCGTTAAAAGGCATTGGATTGGGATAAGTTACATACCATCGTGTAGCTTATCAAATTTATTAGTATGAAAAACACATTTTTGTTACTGTGACGTCATCAGGTGTCAAATTACGGTAATTCAAAGCTTTAATTAGTTAATCTTTGCAGCACCATATCTCAAGAAGTACACAGCCGATCTTCAAACTTTTTTCAGTTATGGCATCGTCTTGTATTGTAGATGTCGATTCCGGTCTAACATTTTTCGTCACGTCATCATGACGTCATTTGTAGGTGTTTTTTCTTTTCGTATTAAAAAAAACGTTTTAGTAACGTTTTGGTGGTTCAAACACAAACCATGGCTACGAAGCTGTGCTATTTGATTAGGTTCAGTCACCAACAATTGTTCAGTTAGCCTGGAATATGGTTCGCTACTTGTGAATGCCTATTAAGAATAGGACTTATCACAGTTCGCCGAGAAGTAATCCTTAGATATTATTGACAAACAATTTTAATTAATTATTCACGTGACAGCGCATGAATATTTAATTAGCCAAACTTGTTTCTGTCACATCTCAAGAAGTATACACCCGTTCCTCAAACTTTTTTCAGTTATGGACTTGTCTTGTATTGCAGATGTAAATTCTAACGTAACATTTTCCCCACGTCATCATGACGTCACTTTTTTGCGCGTTTATTACAGTGTACAAACCGCATTGCGCTATAAGTGTAACAAAAACACTATTTTAAAACATTTTATTTCAAAATAAGTTAATTGTTAGTTTCCTGATCTACATAAAGTGTTTTGAAAAGTGAAATACTTTATATAAGTGATGTTCCAAGCCAAAAAAATTAATCAAAGGAGCGCTATAATTAGCCATAATTAGTCATTAATTGTTAATTTGTCCTGGCACTGTGGCTACAACGTTGTGCTTTTTGGATCAGGTCCAATCACCCTCAGATAAGTAACAATTTGGAATGTGTTTATTATGCACTCTGTAAGTCTGTCAATAATGGAACTTATCTCAGTTCGCCCATTAGTAAGCCTGGGTTGTTATTGACAAACAGTCTTAATTAATTATTCCCGAGACAGCCGTATGAATATTTAATTAGCCAAACTTGTTTCAGTCATATCTCAAGAAGTTTACATCCGATTCTCAAACTTTTTTCAGTTATTGACTCCTTGGGCATGGGAGATTAGCCTTGGGTAACCGTGACCCCATGTTGACCTTTAGTTCCGGGTCAACCGGAAGTGACACCAAATCTCAAGAACTACACAACCAATTTTCACACTTTGTTCAGTTATAGACTTCTTGGGCATGGGATATTAGCCTTGGGTAACCGTGACCCCATGTTGACCTTTACTTCTGGGTCAACCGGAAGTGGGACCTTATCTCAAGAACTACACACCCGATTTTCAAACTTTTTTCAGTTATAGACTCCTTGGGCATGGGAGATTAGCCTTGGGTAACCGTGACCCCATGTTGACCTGTACTTCCGGGTCAACCGGAAGTGGGATCATATCTCAATAACTACACAACCGATTTTCAAACTTTTTTCAGTTATAAACTCCTTGGGCATTGAAGATTAGCCTTGGGTAACCGTGACCCCATGTTGACCTTTACCTATGGGTCAACCGGAAGTGGGACCATATCTCAAGAATTACACAGCCGATTTTCAAACTTTTTCAGTTATAGACTCCTAGGGCATTGAAGATTAGCCTTGGGTAACCGTGACCCCATGTTGACCTTTACCTACGGGTCAACCGGAAGTGGGACCATATCTCAAGAATTACACAACCGATGTTCAAACTGTTTTCAGTTATAGACTCGTTGGGCATTGAAGATTAGCCTTGGGTAACCGTGACCCCATGTTGACCTTTACCTATGGGTCAACCGGAAGTGGGACCATATCTCAAGAGTTACACAGCCGATTTTCAAACTTTTTCAGTTATAGACTCCTTGGGCATTGCAGATTAGCCTTGGGTAACCATGACCCCATGTTGACCTTTACTTCCAGGTCAACCGGAAGTGAGACCACATCTCAAGAACTACACAACCGATATTCAATTTCTTTTCAGTTATAAACCATTTGAGCAGTAAATGTTAGACAAGGGTTAAATTTTGTTTATGAATCAGAAAACCGGAACAGCTTCGTGTTTGTACACAAACACCTCAAGTCTAGTTATTATTATTTTTCTTTCTTTCCCTCAAATCGTATTGACTTAACCTGTGTCTCTTTCGAAGACCATATGTTATTCTTAGAATTATCAAAAGCAGACAAATCCTATATCATATTAAAGCTTATGCCCTGACTTGAATTTTAGATGTAATTAGATTAAAAATCTTAATTAATTATTCACGTCACAGCTGTATGAATATTTAATTAGCCAATCTGATTTACACCATATCTCAAGAAGTAAACATCCGATCTTCAAACTTTTTTCAGTTATGGCATCGTCTTGTATTGTAGATGTCGATTCCAGTCCAACATTTTTCGTCACGTCATCATGACGTCATTTGTAGGTTTTTTTTCTTTTCGTATAACAAAAAACGTTTTAGTAACGTTTTAGTGGTTCAAACACAAACCATGGCTACGAAGCAAATTGTGCCGTGATTGCGCAATCACGGCTAGGCGTCAAAGACTGCCGTGATATTGGAATCGAGAGAGGATATACGTACGTTCTAATAGGGTTTTCGTTAAAAGGCATTGGATTGGGATAAGTTACATACCATCGTGTACCTTATCAAATTTATTAGTATGAAAAACACATTTTTGTTACTGTGACGTCATCAGGTGTCAAATTACGGTAATTCAAAGCTTTAATTAGTTAATCTTTGCAGCACCATATCTCAAGAAGTACACAGCCGATCTTCAAACTTTTTTCAGTTATGGCATCGTCTTGTATTGTAGATGTCGATTCCGGTCTAACATTTTTCGTCACGCCATCATGACGTCATTTGTAGGTGTTTTTTCTTTTCGTATTAAAAAAAACGTTTTAGTAACGTTTTGGTGGTTCAAACACAAACCATGGCTACGAAGCAAATTGTGCCGTGATTGCGCAATCACGGCTAGGCGTCAAAGACTGCCGTGATATTGGAATCGAGAGAGGATATACGTACGTCTAATAGGGTTTTCGTTAAAAGGCATTGGATTGGGATAAGTTACATACCATCGTGTACCTTATCAAATTTATTAGTATGAAAAACACATTTTTGTTACTGTGACGTCATCAGGTGTCAAATTACGGTAATTCAAAGCTTTAATTAGTTAATCTTTGCAGCACCATATCTCAAGAAGTACACAGCCGATTTTCAAACTTTTTTCAGTTATTGACTCCTTGGGCATGGGAGATTAGCCTTGGGTAACCGTGACCCCATGTTGACCTTTACTTCCGGGTCAACCGGAAGTGACACCGTATTTCAAGAACTACACAATCGATTTTCAAACTTTGTTCAGTTATAGACTCCTAATGGGCATTGGAAAATAACCTTGGGTAACCGTGACCCCATGTTGACCTTTACTTCCGGGTCAACCGGAAGTGGGATCATATCTCAATAACTACACAACCGATTTTCAAACTTTGTTCAGTTATAGACTCCTAATGGGCATTGTAGAATAGCCTTGGGTAACCGTGACCCTATGTTGACCTTTACTTCCGGGTCAACCGGAAGTGGGATCATATCTCAATAACTACACAACCGATTTTCAAACTTTGTTCAGTTATAGACTCCTAATGGGCATTGTAGAATAGCCTTGGGTAACCGTGACCCCATGTTGACCTTTACTTCCGGGTCAACCGGAAGTGGGACCATATCTCAAGAACTACACAATCGATTTTCAATCATTTTACAATTATAGACTCCTTGGGCATTGGAGATTAGCCTTGGGTAACCGTGACCCCATGTTGACCTTTACTTCCGGGTCAACCGGAAGTGGGACCCTATCACAAGAACTACACTACCGATTTTCAAACTTTTTTCACTTATAGACTCCTTGGGCATTGAAGATTAGCCTTAAGTTTCCGTGACCCCATGTTGACCTTTACTTCCGGGTCAACCGGAAGTGGGACCATATCTCAAGAACTACACAACCGATTTTCAAACTATTTTCAGTTATACACTCGTGGGGCATTGAAGACTAGCCTTGGGTAACCGTGACCCCATGTTGACCTTTACCTATGAGTCAACCGGAAGTGGGACCATACCTCAAGAGTTACACAGCAGATTTTCAAACTTTTTCAGTTATAGACTCCTTGGGCATTGCAGATTAGCCTTGGGTAACCATGACCCCATGTTGACCTTTACTTCCAGGTCAACCGGAAGTGAGACCACATCTCAAGAACTACACAACCGATATTCAATTTCTTTTCAGTTATAAACCATTTGAGCAGTAAATGTTAGACAAGGGTTAAATTTTGTTTATGAATCAGAAAACCGGAACAGCTTCGTGTTTGTACACAAACACCTCAAGTCTAGTTATTATTATTTTTCTTTCTTTCCCTAAAATCGTATTGACTTAACCTGTGTCTCTTTCGAAGACCATATGTTATTCTTAGAGTTATCAAAAGCAGACAAATCCTATATCATATTAAAGCTTATGCCCTGACTTGAATTTTAGATGTAATTAAATTAAAAATCTTAATTAATTATTCACGTCACAGCTGTATGAATATTTAATTAGCCAATCTTATTTACACCATATCTCAAGAAGTAAACATCCGATCTTCAAACTTTTTTCAGTTATGGCATCGTCTTGTATTGTAGATGTCGATTCCAGTCTAACATTTTTCGTCACGTCATCATGACGTCATTTGTAGGTGTTTTTTCTTTTCGTATAACAAAAAACGTTTTGGTAACGTTTTAGTGGTTCAAACACAAACCATGGCTACGAAGCAAATTGTGCCGTGATTGCGCAATCACGGCTAGGCGTCAAAGACTGCCGTGATATTGGAATCGAGAGAGGATATACGTACGTTCTAATAGGGTTTTCGTTAAAAGGCATTGGATTGGGATAAGTTACATACCATCGTGTACCTTATCAAATTTATTAGTATGAAAAACACAATTTTGTTACTGTGACGTCATCAGGTGTCAAATTACGGTAATTCAAAGCTTTAATTAGTTAATCTTTGCAGCACCATATCTCAAGAAGTACACAGCCGATTTTCAAACTTTTTTCAGTTATTGACTCCTTGGGCATTGGAAATTAGCCTTGGGTGACCGTGACCTCATGTTGACCTTTACTTCCGGGTCAACCGGAAGTGGGACCATATTTCAAGAATTACACAGCCGATTTTCAAACTTTTTTCAGTTATAGACTCCTAGGGCATTGAAGGTTAGCCTTGGGTAACCGTGACCCCATGTTGACCTTTACCTAAGGGTCAACCGGAAGTGGGACCATATCTCAAGAATTACACAACCGATTTTCAAACTTTTTTCAGTTATAGACTCCTTGGGCATTGAAGATTAGCCTTGGGTAACCGTGACCCCATGTTGACCTTTACCTACGGGTCAACCGGAAGTGGGACCATATCTCAAGATTTACACAACCGATTTTCAAACTGTTTTCAGTTATAGACTTGTGGGCATTGAAGACTAGCCTTGAGTAACCGTGACCCCATGTTGACCTTTACCTATAGGTCAACCGGAAGTGGGACCATATCTCAAGAGTTACACAGCCGATTTTCAAACTTTTTTCAGTTATAGACTCCTTGGGCATTGCAGATTAGCCTTGGGTAACCATGACCCCATGATGACCTTTACTTCCAGGTCAACCGGAATTGAGACCACATCTCAAGAACAAAACAACCGATATTCAATTTCTTTTCAGTTATAAACCATTTGAGCAGTAAATGTTAGACAAGGGTAAAATTTTGTTTATGAATCAGAAAACCGGAACAGCTTCGTGTTTGTACACAAACACCTCAAGTCTAGTTATTATTATTATTATTATTATTATTATTAGCTGTTCCGAACTTTCAGTCGGAACAGCTTTTGAAATCGTCCAGATTTTTATTTTTTAGCTGTTCCGACCTTTCAGTCGGAACAGCTTTTGAAATCGTCCAGATTTTTATTTTTTTTATTATTATTTTTCTTTCTTTCCCTAAAATCGTATTGACTTAACCTGTGTCTCTTTCGAAGACCATATGTTATTCTTAGAATTATCAAAATCAGACAAATCCTATATCATATTAAAGCTTATGCCCTGACTTGAATTTTAGATGTAATTAGATTAAAAATCTTAATTAATTATTCACGTCACAGCTGTATGAATATTTAATTAGCCAATCTGATTTACACCATATCTCAAGAAGTAAACATCCGATCTTCAAACTTTTTTCAGTTATGGCATCGTCTTGTATTGTAGATGTCGATTCCGGTCTAACATTTTTCGTCACGTCATCATGACGTCATTTGTAAGTGTTTTTTCTTTTCGTATAACAAAAAACGTTTTAGTAACGTTTTGGTGGTTCAAACACAAACCATGGCTACGAAGCAAATTGTGCCGTGGTTGCGCAATCACGGCTAGGCGTCAAAGACTGCCGTGATATTGGAATCGAGAGAGGATATACGTACGTTCTAATAGGGTTTTCGTTAAAAGGCATTGGATTGGGATAAGTTACATACCATCGTGTACCTTATCAAATTTATTAGTATGAAAAACACATTTTTGTTACTGTGACGTCATCAGGTGTCAAATTACGGTAATTCAAAGCTTTAATTAGTTATTCTTTGCAGCACCATATCTCAAGAAGTACACAGCCGATTTTCAAACTTTTTTCAGTTATTGACTCCTTGGGCATTGGAAATTAGCCTTGGGTAACCGTGACCCCATGTTGACCTTTACTTCCGGGTCAACCGGAAGTGAGACCATATTTCAAGAACTACCCAACCGATTTTCCAACTTTTTTCAGTTATAGACTCCTTGAGCATGGGAAATTAGCCTTGGGTAACCGTGACCCCATGTTGACCTTTACTTCCGGGTCAACCGGAAGTGACACCGTATTTCAAGAAGTACACAGCCGATTTTCAAACTTTGTTCAGTTATTGACTCCTTGGGCATTGGAAATTAGCCTTGGGTAACCGTGACCCCATGTTGACCTTTACTTCCGGGTTAACCGGAAGTGGGACCATATCTCAAGAACTACACAACCGAAGTTTAAACTTTTTTCAGTTTTAGACTCCTTGGGCATTGGAGATTAGCCTTGGGTAACCGTGACCCCATGTTGACCTTTACTTCCGGGTTAACCGGAAGTGGGACCCTATCTCAAGAACTACACTACCGATTTTCAAACTGTTTTCAGTTATAGATTCCTTGGGCATTGGAGATTAGCCTTGGGTAACCGTGACCCCATGTTGACCTTTATCTATGGGTCAACCGGAAGTGGGACCATATTTCAAGAATTACACAGCCGATTTTCAAACTTTTTTCAGTTATAGACTCCTAGGGCATTGAAGGTTAGCCTTGGGTAACCGTGACCCCATGTTGACCTTTACCTAAGGGTCAACCGGAAGTGGGACCATATCTCAAGAGTTACACAACCGATTTTCAAACTTTTTTCAGTTATAGACTCATTGGGCATTGCAGATTAGCCTTGGGTAACCATGACCCCTTGATGACCTTTACTTCCAGGTCAACCGGAAGTGAGACCACATCTCAAGAACAAAACAACCGATATTCAATTTCTTTTCAGTTATAAACCATTTGAGCAGTAAATGTTAGACAAGGGTAAAATTTTGTTTATGAATCAGAAAACCGGAACAGCTTCGTGTTTGTACACAAACACCTCAAGTCTAGTTAGCTGTTCCGACTTATCCAGTCGGAACAGCTTTTGTTTTCGTCCAGATTTTTATTTTTTTTTATTATTATTATTCTTCCTTTCCCTAAAATCGTATTGACTTAACCTGTGTTTCTTTCGAAGACCATATGTTATTCTTAGAATTATCAAAAGCAGACAAATCCTATATCATATTAAAGCTTATGCCCTGACTTGAATTTTAGATGTAATTAGATTAAAAATCTTAATTAATTATTCACGTCACAGCTGTATGAATATTTAATTAGCCAATCTGATTTACACCATATCTCAAGAAGTAAACATCCGATCTTCAAACTTTTTTCAGTTATGGCATCGTCTTGTATTGTAGATGTCGATTCCGGTCTAACATTTTTCGACACGTCATCATGACGTCATTTGTAGGTGTTTTTTCTTTTCGTATTAAAAAAACGTTTTAGTCACGTTTTGGTGGTTCAAACACAAACCATGGCTACGAAGCAAATTGTGCCGTGATTGCGCAATCACGGCTAGGCGTCAAAGACTGCCGTGATATTGGAATCGAGAGAGGATATACGTACGTTCTAATAGGGTTTTCGTTAAAAGGCATTGGATTGGGATAAGTTACATACCATCGTGTACCTTATCAAATTTATTAGTATGAAAAACATATTTTTGTTACTGTGACGTCATCAGGTGTCAAATTACGGTAATTCAAAGCTTTAATTAGTTAATCTTTGCAGCACCATATCTCAAGAAGTACACAGCCGATTTTCAAACTTTTTTCAGTTATTGACTCCTTGGGCATTGGAAATTAGCCTTGGGTAACCGTGACCCCATGTTGACCTTTACTTCCGGGTCAACCGGAAGTGAGACCATATTTCAAGAACTACCCAACCGATTTTCAAACTTTTTTCAGTTATAGACTCCTTGGGCATGGGAGATTAGCCTTGGGTAACCGTGACCCCATGTTGACCTTTACTTCCGGGTCAACCGGAAGTGACACCGTATTTCAAGAACTACACAATCAATTTTCAAACTTTGTTCAGTTATAGACTCCTAATGAGCATTGGAGAATAACCTTGGGTAACCGTGACCCCATGTTGACCTTTACTTCCGGGTCAACCGGAAGTGGGATCATATCTCAATAACTACACAACCGATTTTCAAACTTTGTTCAGTTATAGACTCCTAATGGGCATTGGAGAATAGCCTTGGGTAACCGTGACCCCATGTTGACCTGTAGTTCCGGGTCAACCGGAAGTGACACCATATCTCAAGAACTTCACAACTAATTTTCAAACTGTTTTCAGTTATAGACTCTTTTGGCATTGGAGATTAGCCTTGGGTAACCGTGACCCCATGTTGACCTGTACTTCCGGGTCAACCGGAAGTGGGACCATTTCTCAAGCACTACACACTCGATTTTCAAACTTTTTTCAGTTATAAACTCCTTGGGCATTGAAGATTAGCCTTGGGTAACCGTGACCCCATGTTGACCTTTACTTCTGGGTCAACCGGAAGTGGGACCATATCTTAACAACTACACACCTGATTTTAATTTTATTTTCAATTACAAACCCCTTTGAGCAAAAAATGTTAAACAAGGGTTACCATGACCTCATGATGACCTTTATTTCTGGGTTAAAAGCTCCTTTCGATTCAGTATCAGAATGAAGACCAGGTTTAGGTTTTTAGGCACCCTTAAGTGAAAAGGGGGCCTGTCAAAGGTCAAGAGACTTCAATCTTGAAATCAGACCAACTTTAAAGCTTTGAAGCACTTAATCGAAGCAAAACAACACGGAACAGCTTTGTGTTTGTCAACAAACACTAAATCTCTAGTTTTATTATTATTTTTCTTTCTTTCCCTAAAATCGTATTGACTTAACCTGTGTCTCTTTCGAAGACCATATGTTATTCTTAGAATTATCAAAAGCAGACAAATCCTATATCATATTAAAGCTTATGCCCTGACTTGAATTTTAGATGTAATTAGATTAAAAATCTTAATTAATTATTCACGTCACAGCTGTATGAATATTTAATTAGCCAATCTGATTTACACCATATCTCAAGAAGTAAACATCCGATCTTCAAACTTTTTTCAGTTATGGCATCGTCTTGTATTGTAGATGTCGATTCCAGTCTAACATTTTTCGTCACGTCATCATGACGTCATTTGTAGGTGTTTTTTCTTTTCGTATAACAAAAAACGTTTTAGTAACGTTTTAGTGGTTCAAACACAAACCATGGCTACGAAGCAAATTGTGCCGTGATTGCGCAATCACGGCTAGGCGTCAAAGACTGCCGTGATATTGGAATCTACAGAGGATATACGTACGTTCTAATAGGGTTTTCGTTAAAAGGCATTGGATAGGGATAAGTTACATACCATCGTGTAGCTTATCAAATTTATTAGTATGAAAAACACATTTTTGTTACTGTGACGTCATCAGGTGTCAAATTACGGTAATTCAAAGCTTTAATTAGTTAATCTTTGCAGCACCATATCTCAAGAAGTACACAGCCGATCTTCAAACTTTTTTTCAGTTATGGCATCGTCTTGTATTGTAGATGTCGATTCCGGTCTAACATTTTTCGTCACGTCATCATGACGTCATTTGTAGGTGTTTTTTCTTTTCGTATTAAAAAAAACGTTTTAGTAACGTTTTGGTGGTTCAAACACAAACCATGGCTACGAAGCTGTGCTATTTGATTAGGTTCAGTCACCAACAATTGTTCAGTTAGCCTGGAATATTGTTCGCTACTTGTATATGCCTATTAAGAATAGGACTTATCACAGTTCGCCGAGAAGTAATCCTTAGATATTATTGACAAACAATTTTAATTAATTATTCACGTGACAGCGCATGAATATTTAATTAGCCAAACTTGTTTCTGTCACATCTCAAGAAGTATACACCCGTTCCTCAAACTTTTTTCAGTTATGGACATGTCTTGTATTGCAGATGTAAATTTAACTGAACATTTTCCCCACGTCATCATGACGTCACTTTTTTGCGCGTTTATTACAGTGTACAAAACGCATTGCGCTATAAGTGTAACAAAAACACTATTTTAAAACATTTTATTTCAAAATAAGTTAATTGTTAGTTTCCTGATCTACATAAAGTGTTTTGAAAAGTGAAATACTTTATATAAGTGATGTTCCAAGCCAAAAAAATTAATCAAAGGAGCGCTATAATTAGCCATAATTAGTCATTAATTGTTAATTTGTCCTGGCACTGTGGCTACAACGTTGTGCTTTTTGGATCAGGTCCAATCACCCTCAGATAAGTAACAATTTGGAATGTGTTTATTATGCACTCTGTAAGTCTGTCAATAATGGAACTTATCTCAGTTCGCCCATTAGTAAGCCTGGGTTGTTATTGACAAACAGTCTTAATTAATTATTCCCGAGACAGCCGTATGAATATTTAATTAGCCAAACTTGTTTCAGTCATATCTCAAGAAGTTTACATCCGATTCTCAAACTTTTTTCAGTTATTGACTCCTTGGGCATGGGAGATTAGCCTTGGGTAACCGTGACCCCATGTTGACCTTTAGTTCCGGGTCAACCGGAAGTGACACCAAATCTCAAGAACTACACAACCAATTTTCACACTTTGTTCAGTTATAGACTTCTTGGGCATGGGATATTAGCCTTGGGTAACCGTGACCCCATGTTGACCTTTACTTCTGGGTCAACCGGAAGTGGGACCTTATCTCAAGAACTACACACCCGATTTTCAAACTTTTTTCAGTTATAGACTCCTTGGGCATGGGAGATTAGCCTTGGGTAACCGTGACCCCATGTTGACCTGTACTTCCGGGTCAACCGGAAGTGGGATCATATCTCAATAACTACACAACCGATTTTCAAACTTTTTTCAGTTATAAACTCCTTGGGCATTGAAGATTAGCCTTGGGTAACCGTGACCCCATGTTGACCTTTACCTATGGGTCAACCGGAAGTGGGACCATATCTCAAGAATTACACAGCCGATTTTCAAACTTTTTCAGTTATAGACTCCTAGGGCATTGAAGATTAGCCTTGGGTAACCGTGACCCCATGTTGACCTTTACCTACGGGTCAACCGGAAGTGGGACCATATCTCAAGAATTACACAACCGATGTTCAAACTGTTTTCAGTTATAGACTCGTTGGGCATTGAAGATTAGCCTTGGGTAACCGTGACCCCATGTTGACCTTTACCTATGGGTCAACCGGAAGTGGGACCATATCTCAAGAGTTACACAGCCGATTTTCAAACTTTTTCAGTTATAGACTCCTTGGGCATTGCAGATTAGCCTTGGGTAACCATGACCCCATGTTGACCTTTACTTCCAGGTCAACCGGAAGTGAGACCACATCTCAAGAACTACACAACCGATATTCAATTTCTTTTCAGTTATAAACCATTTGAGCAGTAAATGTTAGACAAGGGTAAAATTTTGTTTATGAATCAGAAAACCGGAACAGCTTCGTGTTTGTACACAAACACCTCAAGTCTAGTTATTATTATTATTATTATTATTATTATTATTATTTTTCTTTCTTTCCCTAAAATCGTATTGACTTAACCTGTGTCTCTTTCGAAGACCATATGTTATTCTTAGAATTATCAAAAGCAGACAAATCCTATATCATATTAAAGCTTATGCCCTGACTTGAATTTTAGATGTAATTAGATTAAAAATCTTAATTAATTATTCACGTCACAGCTGTATGAATATTTAATTAGCCAATCTGATTTACACCATATCTCAAGAAGTAAACATCCGATCTTCAAACTTTTTTCAGTTATGGCATCGTCTTGTATTGTAGATGTCGATTCCAGTCTAACATTTTTCGTCACGTCATCATGACGTCATTTGTAGGTGTTTTTTCTTTTCGTATAACAAAAAACGTTTTAGTAACGTTTTAGTGGTTCAAACACAAACCATGGCTACGAAGCAAATTGTGCCGTGATTGCGCAATCACGGCTAGGCGTCAAAGACTGCCGTGATATTGGAATCGAGAGAGGATATACGTACGTTCTAATAGGGTTTTCGTTAAAAGGCATTGGATTGGGATAAGTTACATAGTGTAGCGTTGGCCCAGACCGTTCAGCAAGAGGGCGCCAGCACGACTCCGTGGTGGAGTCGGCCGATGATGGGAGGGCGCTGTGACACGGGCCCGGTGGGAGCCGTGTTACCGAGCGGCCTCCTGGAGGGCGCTGTGACACGGCACCGTTGTTAGAGCTGTGTCGCAGCGGGCCCCTCGCTGAACGGCTGGGACACCCGTCTCGTTGGGAAGACGTAGCCTAAACGTTCTTCTTGTCATGTGAGTCTTGGAGTAGAGACGTGTTGAATAAACCAGTAAAGAATTGACCGAGAAAACTGTATCCTGCTGTGTGTTTTTGTTGTGTTCTGCTGAGAAGAATCTGTGGACAAATTATTGTTACCATTGGTGGCAGCGACGGGACGGCAGGAGCACTAGCAGGACACTGGAATCAGGTAAAAAGATTGTTTTCTCTGTGGGGGTTTTCACGTGTGTTGGGTAGTTTGGCGTCAGACTCAGCAGATGCTGGGGACACGCCGAGCCAGACTCAGACAATGGGTGGGCCATTGTGGTCTACAGTGGATGAGATTTTATCATTCCTAGGGCTGGGAGAGGCCGGTAGGAGCAACAGTGGAGATGAGGGGGGTCAGCCACAGGTTCTTAAGGTCAGTAGAGTCACGTCCACGTCGGGTCAGGTGGGCGCGGGGGGTCGGAGCGGTACCACACGGAATCGTTCCGGCTCCCTCCGCAACGTACCGGCACGAAGTGGGCGGAGGGGTCGGGGCGATCCCTCGGAATCGTTCCGGCTCTCTCAACAGAGCACAGACACGAGGGGGCTGGAGGGGTCGGGGCGATCCCTCACAGAATCGTTCTGGTTCTCTCAACAGAGCACCGACATGAGAGGGGCGGAAGGGTCGGGGCGACGGAGCACCGACGTGAGGGGGGAAGGATCGGAGCGGGTTCCAAGGAAGCAGTTCTGTGCCTCTCCGCAGCATGCCCCAGAGACCAGGGAGGGGTTGGGGCGGTCCCACACGGAACCGACCTTCCCCTCCCCGTGGCATTCGGCGGGAGACATCAGAGCGCGGCTCTTTTCGGAACTGGGCCATCCTCACCCCGGACATGCGGTTGTGGAGCAGCTTTCTTCGGGGCCTTTCTTCCGGGAGCGTGCCCACATGGGGGATGCCCAGTCTACACCGCAGCGGGCCCAGGAGCCACGAAGTCACGGCACGGAAGTGCGTGGTCTTGTTGACCAGAGGCTGACAGCACAGGCCTATGAGACAGAGAATTTGATTCAACTCGACCCCGCACATTTCTTTTGTGCGGAGCCTGTCAATCAGCTCCGCACTGCACAAACCTATGGAGCGGAGCCCACGGCTCAGCTCCGCACTGCACAAACCAATGGAGCGGAGCACACGGCTCAGCTCCGCACTGCACAAACCTATGGAGCGGAGCACACGGCTCAGCTCCGCACTGTACAAACCTATGGAGCGGAGCACACGGCTCAGCTCCGCACTGTACAAACCAATGGTGCAGAGCCCACGGCTCAGCTCCGCACTACACAACCCTATGGAGCGGAGCTTGTCAATCAGCTCCGCACTGTACAAACCAATGGAGCAGAGCCCACGGCTCAGCTCCGCACTACACAACCCTATGGAGCGGAGCTTGTGAATCAGCTCCGCACTGTACAAACCAATGGAGCAGAGCCCACGGCTCAGCTCCGCACTACACAACCCTATGGAGCGGAGCTTGTGAATCAGCTCCGCACTGTACAAACCAATGGAGCAGAGCCCACGGCTCAGCTCCGCACTACACAACCCTATGGAGCGGAGCTTGTGAACCAGCTCCGCACTGTACAAACCAATGGAGCAGAGCCCACGGCTCAGCTCCGCACTACACAACCCTATGGAGCGGAGCTTGTCAATCAGCTCCGCACTGTACAAACCAATGGAGCAGAGCCCACGGCTCAGCTCCGCACTACACAACCCTATGGAGCGGAGCTTGTGAATCAGCTCCGCACTGTACAAACCAATGGAGCAGAGCCCACGGCTCAGCTCCGCACTACACAACCCTATGGAGCGGAGCTTGTGAATCAGCTCCGCACTGTACAAACCAATGGAGCAGAGCCCACGGCTCAGCTCCGCACTACACAACCCTATGGAGCGGAGCTTGTCAATCAGCTCCGCACTGTACAAACCAATGGAGCAGAGCCCACGGCTCAGCTCCGCACTACACAACCCTATGGAGCGGAGCTTGTGAATCAGCTCCGCACTGTACAAACCAATGGAGCAGAGCCCACGGCTCAGCTCCGCACTACACAACCCTATGGAGCGGAGCTTGTGAATCAGCTCCGCACTGTACAAACCAATGGAGCAGAGCCCACGGCTCAGCTCCGCACTACACAACCCTATGGAGCGGAGCTTGTCAATCAGCTCCGCACTGTACAAACCAATGGAGCAGAGCCCACGGCTCAGCTCCGCACTACACAACCCTATGGAGCGGAGCTTGTGAATCAGCTCCGCACTGTACAAACCAATGGAGCAGAGCCCACGGCTCAGCTCCGCACTACACAACCCTATGGAGCGGAGCTTGTCAATCAGCTCCGCACTGTACAAACCAATGGAGCAGAGCCCACGGCTCAGCTCCGCACTACACAACCCTATGGAGCGGAGCTTGTGAATCAGCTCCGCACTGTACAAACCAATGGAGCAGAGCCCACGGCTCAGCTCCGCACTACACAACCCTATGGAGCGGAGCTTGTGAATCAGCTCCGCACTGTACAAACCAATGGAGCAGAGCCCACGGCTCAGCTCCGCACTACACAACCCTATGGAGCGGAGCTTGTCAATCAGCTCCGCACTGTACAAACCAATGGAGCAGAGCCCACGGCTCAGCTCCGCACTACACAACCCTATGGAGCGGAGCTTGTCAATCAGCTCCGCACTGTACAAACCAATGGAGCGGAGCCCACAGCTCAGCTCCGCACTGCACAACCCTATGGAGCGGAGCTTGTGAATCAGCTCCGCACTGTGCAAACCAATGGAGCAGAGCCCACGGCTCAGCTCCGCACTACACAATTCTATTGTGCGGAGCCTGTCAATCAGCTCCGCAAACAACCCCATGGAACGGAGCCAACGGCTCAGCCCCGCACTGCACAAACCTATGGAGCGGAGCCCACGGCCCAGCTCCGCACTGTACAAACCTATGGAGCGGAGCCTGTCAATCAGCTCCGCACTGTACAAACCTATGGAGCGGAGCCCACGGCTCAGCTCCGCACTGCACAAACCTATGGAGCGGAGCCCACGGCCCAGCTCCGCACTGTACAAACCTATGGAGCGGAGCCTGTCAATCAGCTCCGCACTGTACAAACCTATGGAGCGGAGCCCACGGCTCAGCTCCGCACTGCACAAACCTATGGAGCGGAGCCCACGGCCCAGCTCCGCACTGTACAAACCTATGGAGCGGAGCCCACGGCTCAGCTCCGCACTGTACAAACCTATGGAGCGGAGCACACGGCTCAGCTCCGCACTGTACAAACCAATGGGGCGGAGCCCACGGCTCAGCTCCGCACTGTACAAACCTATTGTGCGGAGCCTGTCAATCAGCTCCGCACTACACAACCCTATTGTGCGGAGCCTGTCAATCAGCTCCGCACTGCACAAACCAATGGAGCGGAGCCCACGGCTCAGCTCCGCACTGCACAACCCTATTGTGCGGAGCCTGTCAATCAGCTCCGCACTACACAACCCTATTGTGCGGAGCCTGTCAATCAGCTCCGCACTGCACAAACCAATGGAGCGGAGCCCACGGCTCAGCTCCGCACTGCACAACCCTATTGTGCGGAGCCTGTCAATCAGCTCCGCACTACACAACCCTATTGTGCGGAGCCTGTCAATCAGCTCCGCACTGCACAAACCAATGGAGCGGAGCCCACGGCTCAGCTCCGCACTGCACAACCCTATTGTGCGGAGCCTGTTAATCAGCTCCGCACTACACAACCCTATTGTGCGGAGCCTGTCAATCAGCTCCGCACTGCACAAACCAATGGAGCGGAGCCCACGGCTCAGCTCCGCACTGCACAATTCTATTGTGCGGAGCCTGTCAATCAGCTCCGCACTACACAACCCTATGGAGCGGAGCTTGTCAATCAGCTCCGCACTGCACAAACCAATGGAGCGGAGCCCACGGCTCAGCTCCGCACTGCACAATTCTATTGTGCGGAGCCTGTCAATCAGCTCCGCACTACACAACCCTATGGAGCGGAGCTTGTCAATCAGCTCCGCACTGTACAAACCAATGGAGCAGAGCCCACGGCTCAGCTCCGCACTACACAACCCTATGGAGCGGAGCTTGTGAATCAGCTCCGCACTGCACAACCCCATTGTGCGGAGCCTGTCAATCAGCTCCGCACTGCACAAACCAATGGAGCGGAGCCCACGGCTCAGCTCCGCACTACACAACCCTATGGAGCGGAGCTTGTCAATCAGCTCCGCACTGTACGAACCAATGGAGCGGAGCCCACGGCTCAGCTCCGCACTACACAACCCTATGGAGCGGAGCTTGTCAATCAGCTCCGCACTGTACAAACCAATGGAGCGGAGCCCACGGCTCAGCTCCGCACTACACAACCCTATGGAGCGGAGCTGGTGAATCAGCTCCGCACTGCACAACCCTATGGAGCGGAGCCAACGGCTCAGCTCCGCACTGTACAAACCTATGGAGCGGAGCTTGTGATGAATCAGCTCCGCACTGCACAACCCTATGGAGCGGAGCCCATGGCCCAGCTCCGCACTGTACAAACCTATGGAGTGGAGCCTGTGAATCAGCTCCGCACTGTACAAACCTATGGAGCGGAGCCGGTGAGTCAGCTCCGCACTGCACAAGTCAATGGAGCGGAGCTTGTGAGTCAGCTCCGCACTGCACAAGTCTATGGAGCGGAGCCCACGGCCCAGCTCTGCACCACACTACCGAAGCGGGTGGACCATGGCGTGGAGGCAAAGTACGCCACCACAACCAGCCCTCAGCACGCCGGGCTTGTTGACGCACCACCAGTGACTACAGCTGCGGGCGGGGTGGTGCCCTCCGCAGAACGGGAGGAGTCGGGCCCCCCCTCAGGGAGTCGGAGACCCATGATGCTTCCGAATAAGTTTGACGGCGGATCCTCCTGGTCCGACTATCTAGTCCACTTCGAGAGCGTCGCGACCGTCAACCAGTGGGGGGAGGCCGAGAAGGCACTGTTTCTGGCCTCCCATATGAAGGGCCCGGCACAAGAAGCCTTGGCTGACATGGAGCCGGCGGCACGTAAGGAGTATCCTCGCATCCTGGAGTACTTCGAGAAGCGATTCGGAGTCACGGCCCAAATACCACTGCATCGGGCGCAGCTGTCAATGCGTCACCGAGGTAGCGGTGAGTCAATAAGCAGCCTGGGACAGTCTATTCGGCGGTTGGTCGCCAAGAGCTACCCGAAACTGTCAGTCCGGGCTCGAGAGGATTTGGCCGTGGAGGCTTTTAGAAATGCATTGGGAGACGAGCAATTGCAATGCTACGTGTTCTCGAGGGCGGCGACGACCTTGACCGAAGCCATCACCCTCGCCACCGAGATGGAGGCGTTCCTGGAATCTCAGGAGCAGAACAAGAGAATCAGGCAAGAGGCTAAATATGTCCGGTCAGTAGCACAACCACAGCCGGGGGCTAATGGAGTGAACACAGGTGCCCCGCACCGAGTTTTCGATCGCCCGATGGTGGAATGTTTCGGGTGCCATGAGTTTGGCCATATCCGACGGGACTGCCCGCTCAAGAAGCGGAGATTTTATAACAAGCGACAGGTGCCGAACGAACCTAAGTCGACACAGCAATCAACCGGCGGAGGCCCCTCGCACCAGCGACGCCAGTATGACAGACACGTGACCGGGGCTCGCTACGGTCCAGGGCGGCCGGTGTGGTATAATCGGCTGAAGCCCTACCTAGGCGAGGCAACTACATCCTCGAGAACAGGAGAAAGGGGAAGTGTGCAGAAGGAGAAAGGAGCAGGACGAACCAGTAATGGAGGGGGTGGGCAACCACGGCCAGCAGCCGGGGAGCCAGACACCATTCCTAGTCGAACGACACGGTGCAGGCGTAGGGTGATCAAGCCCAGCAGATATTGCCCTCCTGTTACTAACACAGACCTTTTCTCTGTTTCTCTCCCCCCCAGGATGGAGGGGGCGGAGTGTAGACAGTGTGGGAAATATTTCAACCGGACCGGGAACCTGAAACGACACCTCAAAACCTCCTGTCCGGTCACACACCCTTTTAGGCCCTTCACGTGCCCGTTCGGATGCGGGAGGGACTTTTACAGGGATGACATGCGGCAGCGCCACCTACGATATTGCCTGCTGAAGCCGGGTTTCGTGGCGACGGCCCTGGTGGAGGACAAGTTGGAAGTTCACGCCAGTGACACGGAGATGGAGGTGGACGGCATGGAGCAGGGAAGGGTTGGGGACCGTTCGGAACCCCCCTCCGACGCTTCGAAGCCCCAGCCGGAGGACGCCCACCGGAGACCCCCTTCCCGAGAGAGACGACAGGCCACCCAGGAGCGACCTTCCGCAGCACCTGGTACGCAGACACCGCCTGCCCCAGGACGCCGGGAGAGCAAGAAGAGGGAACGGGCACCACCCCCGCCCGTCCTCGACCGAGAGGCCCCCCACGGAGACCAGACCCACACGGAGAAGTCTCCGTCACCAGGCTCCCACCGGAAGCAGGGGCCTCTGGAGCCCTCGGGGCACCGCTGGACCGGCCGACAATGGGGGATGTCACATCAGAGGGATGAGGCGTCCCAGACCGGGAAGGAGGCCCCCACCTGTCCACCACCGCCGTTGCCCTTGGGTTTGGGGCTGCGAAATAGGATTCCAGCGGGCGCTTGCATCACCATGCCTGATGGCTCCGAATGGACGCTGCCAGTGGACGGCACCCTCGTGGCCCACCAGTCATTCCAGGACGCCGCCGTCCAGTCCGAACCGCATCACCATCGCCGGGACGCATCCACACCCCTGTGTGAACACCTGCGGAACGAGTGGAGGATGGAGCACACGGGGGTGGGAACAGACGGAGACCCAGCGACAGCCACCGCCAGGGACGCCCGGACCTTGGGACAGACTTGCCAGCCATTGTTTTTTTGTTGTTGCTCTTTCCTTTTTTGTTTGTCGTTTCTGTACAGGTTGCGTGTTCCCACCGGGACGGGAGTTCGCTGCCTGCTTGGGGACAAGCAGTGTTCTTGGAGGGGGCAGTGTAGCGTTGGCCCAGACCGTTCAGCAAGAGGGCGCCAGCACGACTCCGTGGTGGAGTCGGCCGATGATGGGAGGGCGCTGTGACACGGGCCCGGTGGGAGCCGTGTTACCGAGCGGCCTCCTGGAGGGCGCTGTGACACGGCACCGTTGTTAGAGCTGTGTCGCAGCGGGCCCCTCGCTGAACGGCTGGGACACCCGTCTCGTTGGGAAGACGTAGCCTAAACGTTCTTCTTGTCATGTGAGTCTTGGAGTAGAGACGTGTTGAATAAACCAGTAAAGAATTGACCGAGAAAACTGTATCCTGCTGTGTGTTTTTGTTGTGTTCTGCTGAGAAGAATCTGTGGACAAATTCTTGTTACAATACCATCGTGTAGCTTATCAAATTTATTAGTATGAAAAACACATTTTTGTTACTGTGACGTCATCAGGTGTCAAATTACGGTAATTCAAAGCTTTAATTAGTTAATCTTTGCAGCACCATATCTCAAGAAGTACACAGCCGATCTTCAAACTTTTTTCAGTTATGGCATCGTCTTGTATTGTAGATGTCGATTCCGGTCTAACATTTTTCGTCACGTCATCATGACGTCATTTGTAGGTGTTTTTTCTTTTCGTATTAAAAAAAACGTTTTAGTAACGTTTTGGTGGTTCAAACACAAACCATGGCTACGAAGCTGTGCTATTTGATTAGGTTCAGTCACCAACAATTGTTCAGTTAGCCTGGAATATGGTTCGCTACTTGTGAATGCCTATTAAGAATAGGACTTATCACAGTTCGCCGAGAAGTAATCCTTAGATATTATTGACAAACAATTTTAATTAATTATTCACGTGACAGCGCATGAATATTTAATTAGCCAAACTTGTTTCTGTCACATCTCAAGAAGTATACACCCGTTCCTCAAACTTTTTTCAGTTATGGACTTGTCTTGTATTGCAGATGTAAATTCTAACGTAACATTTTCCCCACGTCATCATGACGTCACTTTTTTGCGCGTTTATTACAGTGTACAAACCGCATTGCGCTATAAGTGTAACAAAAACACTATTTTAAAACATTTTATTTCAAAATAAGTTAATTGTTAGTTTCCTGATCTACATAAAGTGTTTTGAAAAGTGAAATACTTTATATAAGTGATGTTCCAAGCCAAAAAAATTAATCAAAGGAGCGCTATAATTAGCCATAATTAGTCATTAATTGTTAATTTGTCCTGGCACTGTGGCTACAACGTTGTGCTTTTTGGATCAGGTCCAATCACCCTCAGATAAGTAACAATTTGGAATGTGTTTATTATGCACTCTGTAAGTCTGTCAATAATGGAACTTATCTCAGTTCGCCCATTAGTAAGCCTGGGTTGTTATTGACAAACAGTCTTAATTAATTATTCCCGAGACAGCCGTATGAATATTTAATTAGCCAAACTTGTTTCAGTCATATCTCAAGAAGTTTACATCCGATTCTCAAACTTTTTTCAGTTATTGACTCCTTGGGCATGGGAGATTAGCCTTGGGTAACCGTGACCCCATGTTGACCTTTAGTTCCGGGTCAACCGGAAGTGACACCATATCTCAAGAACTACACAACCAATTTTCAAACTTTTTTTCAGTTATAGACTTCTTGGGCATGGGGTATTAGCCTTGGGTAACCGTGACCCCATGTTGACCTTTACTTCTGGGTCAACCGGAAGTGGGACCCTATCTCAAGAACTACACACCCGATTTTCAAACTGTTTTCAGTTATAGACTCCTTGGGCATGGGAGATTAGCCTTGGGTAACCGTGACCCCATGTTGACCTTTAGTTCCGGGTCAACCGGAAGTGACACCATATCTCAAGAACTACACAACCAATTTTCAAACTTTTTTTCAGTTATAGACTTCTTGGGCATGGGATATTAGCCTTGGGTAACCGTGACCCCATGTTGACCTTTACTTCTGGGTCAACCGGAAGTGGGACCTTATCTCAAGAACTACACACCCGATTTTCAAACTTTTTTCAGTTATAGACTCCTTGGGCATGGGAGATTAGTCTTGGGTAACCGTGACCCCATGTTGACCTTTAGTTCCGGGTCAACCGGAAGTGACACCATATCTCAAGAACTACACAACCAATTTTCAAACTTTTTTTCAGTTATAGACTTCTTGGGCATGGGATATTAGCCTTGGGTAACCATGACCCCATGTTGACCTTTACTTCCGGGTTAACCGGAAGTGGGACCCTATCTCAAGAACTACACAACCGATTTTCAAACTGTTTTCAGTTATAGACTCCTTGGGCATGGGAGATTAGCCTTGGGTAACCGTGACCCCATGTTGACCTTTACTTCCGGGTCAACCTGAAGTGGGACCATATCTCAAGAACTACATAACCGATTTTCAAACTTTTTTCAGTTATAGACTCCTTGGGCATTGCAGATAAGCCTTGGGTAACCGTGACCTCATGTTGACCTTTACCTCCGGGTCAACCGGAAGTGGGACCATATTTCAAGAACTACACAGCCGATTTTAAAACATTTTTCAGTTCTAGACTCCTTGGCCATGGGATATTAGCCTTGGTAACCGTGACCCCATGTTGACCTTTACTTCCGGGTCAACCGGAAGTGGGACCATATCTCAAGAATTACACAACCGATTTTCAAACTGTTTTCAGTTATAGACTCGTGGGGCATTGAAGACTAGCCTTGGGTAACCGTGACCCCATGTTGACCTTTACCTATGGGTCAACCGGAAGTGGGACCATATCTCAAGAGTTACACAGCCGATTTTCAAATTGTTTTCAGTTATAGACTCCTTAGGCATTGCAGATTAGCCTTGGGTAACCATGACCCCATGTTGACCTTTACTTCCAGGTCAACCGGAAGTGAGACCACATCTCAAGAACTACACAACCGATATTCAATTTCTTTTCAGTTATAAACCATTTGAGCAGTAAATGTTAGACAAGGGTTAAATTTTGTTTATGAATCAGAAAACCGGAACAGCTTCGTGTTTGTACACAAACACCTCAAGTCTAGTTATTATTATTTTTCTTTCTTTCCCTCAAATCGTATTGACTTAACCTGTGTCTCTTTCGAAGACCATATGTTATTCTTAGAATTATCAAAAGCAGACAAATCCTATATCATATTAAAGCTTATGCCCTGACTTGAATTTTAGATGTAATTAGATTAAAAATCTTAATTAATTATTCACGTCACAGCTGTATGAATATTTAATTAGCCAATCTGATTTACACCATATCTCAAGAAGTAAACATCCGATCTTCAAACTTTTTTCAGTTATGGCATCGTCTTGTATTGTAGATGTCGATTCCAGTCTAACATTTTTCGTCACGTCATCATGACGTCATTTGTAGGTTTTTTTTCTTTTCGTATAACAAAAAACGTTTTAGTAACGTTTTAGTGGTTCAAACACAAACCATGGCTACGAAGCAAATTGTGCCGTGATTGCGCAATCACGGCTAGGCGTCAAAGACTGCCGTGATATTGGAATCGAGAGAGGATATACGTACGTTCTAATAGGGTTTTCGTTAAAAGGCATTGGATTGGGATAAGTTACATACCATCGTGTACCTTATCAAATTTATTAGTATGAAAAACACATTTTTGTTACTGTGACGTCATCAGGTGTCAAATTACGGTAATTCAAAGCTTTAATTAGTTAATCTTTGCAGCACCATATCTCAAGAAGTACACAGCCGATCTTCAAACTTTTTTCAGTTATGGCATCGTCTTGTATTGTAGATGTCGATTCCGGTCTAACATTTTTCGTCACGCCATCATGACGTCATTTGTAGGTGTTTTTTCTTTTCGTATTAAAAAAAACGTTTTAGTAACGTTTTGGTGGTTCAAACACAAACCATGGCTACGAAGCAAATTGTGCCGTGATTGCGCAATCACGGCTAGGCGTCAAAGACTGCCGTGATATTGGAATCGAGAGAGGATATACGTACGTCTAATAGGGTTTTCGTTAAAAGGCATTGGATTGGGATAAGTTACATACCATCGTGTACCTTATCAAATTTATTAGTATGAAAAACACATTTTTGTTACTGTGACGTCATCAGGTGTCAAATTACGGTAATTCAAAGCTTTAATTAGTTAATCTTTGCAGCACCATATCTCAAGAAGTACACAGCCGATTTTCAAACTTTTTTCAGTTATTGACTCCTTGGGCATGGGAGATTAGCCTTGGGTAACCGTGACCCCATGTTGACCTTTACTTCCGGGTCAACCGGAAGTGACACCGTATTTCAAGAACTACACAATCGATTTTCAAACTTTGTTCAGTTATAGACTCCTAATGGGCATTGGAAAATAACCTTGGGTAACCGTGACCCCATGTTGACCTTTACTTCCGGGTCAACCGGAAGTGGGATCATATCTCAATAACTACACAACCGATTTTCAAACTTTGTTCAGTTATAGACTCCTAATGGGCATTGTAGAATAGCCTTGGGTAACCGTGACCCTATGTTGACCTTTACTTCCGGGTCAACCGGAAGTGGGATCATATCTCAATAACTACACAACCGATTTTCAAACTTTGTTCAGTTATAGACTCCTAATGGGCATTGTAGAATAGCCTTGGGTAACCGTGACCCCATGTTGACCTTTACTTCCGGGTCAACCGGAAGTGGGACCATATCTCAAGAACTACACAATCGATTTTCAATCATTTTACAATTATAGACTCCTTGGGCATTGGAGATTAGCCTTGGGTAACCGTGACCCCATGTTGACCTTTACTTCCGGGTCAACCGGAAGTGGGACCCTATCACAAGAACTACACTACCGATTTTCAAACTTTTTTCACTTATAGACTCCTTGGGCATTGAAGATTAGCCTTAAGTTTCCGTGACCCCATGTTGACCTTTACTTCCGGGTCAACCGGAAGTGGGACCATATCTCAAGAACTACACAACCGATTTTCAAACTATTTTCAGTTATACACTCGTGGGGCATTGAAGACTAGCCTTGGGTAACCGTGACCCCATGTTGACCTTTACCTATGAGTCAACCGGAAGTGGGACCATACCTCAAGAGTTACACAGCAGATTTTCAAACTTTTTCAGTTATAGACTCCTTGGGCATTGCAGATTAGCCTTGGGTAACCATGACCCCATGTTGACCTTTACTTCCAGGTCAACCGGAAGTGAGACCACATCTCAAGAACTACACAACCGATATTCAATTTCTTTTCAGTTATAAACCATTTGAGCAGTAAATGTTAGACAAGGGTTAAATTTTGTTTATGAATCAGAAAACCGGAACAGCTTCGTGTTTGTACACAAACACCTCAAGTCTAGTTATTATTATTTTTCTTTCTTTCCCTAAAATCGTATTGACTTAACCTGTGTCTCTTTCGAAGACCATATGTTATTCTTAGAGTTATCAAAAGCAGACAAATCCTATATCATATTAAAGCTTATGCCCTGACTTGAATTTTAGATGTAATTAAATTAAAAATCTTAATTAATTATTCACGTCACAGCTGTATGAATATTTAATTAGCCAATCTTATTTACACCATATCTCAAGAAGTAAACATCCGATCTTCAAACTTTTTTCAGTTATGGCATCGTCTTGTATTGTAGATGTCGATTCCAGTCTAACATTTTTCGTCACGTCATCATGACGTCATTTGTAGGTGTTTTTTCTTTTCGTATAACAAAAAACGTTTTGGTAACGTTTTAGTGGTTCAAACACAAACCATGGCTACGAAGCAAATTGTGCCGTGATTGCGCAATCACGGCTAGGCGTCAAAGACTGCCGTGATATTGGAATCGAGAGAGGATATACGTACGTTCTAATAGGGTTTTCGTTAAAAGGCATTGGATTGGGATAAGTTACATACCATCGTGTACCTTATCAAATTTATTAGTATGAAAAACACAATTTTGTTACTGTGACGTCATCAGGTGTCAAATTACGGTAATTCAAAGCTTTAATTAGTTAATCTTTGCAGCACCATATCTCAAGTAGTACACAGCCGATTTTCAAACTTTTTTCAGTTATTGACTCCTTGGGCATTGGAAATTAGCCTTGGGTGACCGTGACCTCATGTTGACCTTTACTTCCGGGTCAACCGGAAGTGGGACCATATTTCAAGAATTACACAGCCGATTTTCAAACTTTTTTCAGTTATAGACTCCTAGGGCATTGAAGGTTAGCCTTGGGTAACCGTGACCCCATGTTGACCTTTACCTAAGGGTCAACCGGAAGTGGGACCATATCTCAAGAATTACACAACCGATTTTCAAACTTTTTTCAGTTATAGACTCCTTGGGCATTGAAGATTAGCCTTGGGTAACCGTGACCCCATGTTGACCTTTACCTACGGGTCAACCGGAAGTGGGACCATATCTCAAGATTTACACAACCGATTTTCAAACTGTTTTCAGTTATAGACTTGTGGGCATTGAAGACTAGCCTTGAGTAACCGTGACCCCATGTTGACCTTTACCTATAGGTCAACCGGAAGTGGGACCATATCTCAAGAGTTACACAGCCGATTTTCAAACTTTTTTCAGTTATAGACTCCTTGGGCATTGCAGATTAGCCTTGGGTAACCATGACCCCATGATGACCTTTACTTCCAGGTCAACCGGAATTGAGACCACATCTCAAGAACAAAACAACCGATATTCAATTTCTTTTCAGTTATAAACCATTTGAGCAGTAAATGTTAGACAAGGGTAAAATTTTGTTTATGAATCAGAAAACCGGAACAGCTTCGTGTTTGTACACAAACACCTCAAGTCTAGTTATTATTATTATTATTATTATTATTATTAGCTGTTCCGAACTTTCAGTCGGAACAGCTTTTGAAATCGTCCAGATTTTTATTTTTTAGCTGTTCCGACCTTTCAGTCGGAACAGCTTTTGAAATCGTCCAGATTTTTATTTTTTTTATTATTATTTTTCTTTCTTTCCCTAAAATCGTATTGACTTAACCTGTGTCTCTTTCGAAGACCATATGTTATTCTTAGAATTATCAAAATCAGACAAATCCTATATCATATTAAAGCTTATGCCCTGACTTGAATTTTAGATGTAATTAGATTAAAAATCTTAATTAATTATTCACGTCACAGCTGTATGAATATTTAATTAGCCAATCTGATTTACACCATATCTCAAGAAGTAAACATCCGATCTTCAAACTTTTTTCAGTTATGGCATCGTCTTGTATTGTAGATGTCGATTCCGGTCTAACATTTTTCGTCACGTCATCATGACGTCATTTGTAAGTGTTTTTTCTTTTCGTATAACAAAAAACGTTTTAGTAACGTTTTGGTGGTTCAAACACAAACCATGGCTACGAAGCAAATTGTGCCGTGGTTGCGCAATCACGGCTAGGCGTCAAAGACTGCCGTGATATTGGAATCGAGAGAGGATATACGTACGTTCTAATAGGGTTTTCGTTAAAAGGCATTGGATTGGGATAAGTTACATACCATCGTGTACCTTATCAAATTTATTAGTATGAAAAACACATTTTTGTTACTGTGACGTCATCAGGTGTCAAATTACGGTAATTCAAAGCTTTAATTAGTTATTCTTTGCAGCACCATATCTCAAGAAGTACACAGCCGATTTTCAAACTTTTTTCAGTTATTGACTCCTTGGGCATTGGAAATTAGCCTTGGGTAACCGTGACCCCATGTTGACCTTTACTTCCGGGTCAACCGGAAGTGAGACCATATTTCAAGAACTACCCAACCGATTTTCCAACTTTTTTCAGTTATAGACTCCTTGAGCATGGGAAATTAGCCTTGGGTAACCGTGACCCCATGTTGACCTTTACTTCCGGGTCAACCGGAAGTGACACCGTATTTCAAGAAGTACACAGCCGATTTTCAAACTTTGTTCAGTTATTGACTCCTTGGGCATTGGAAATTAGCCTTGGGTAACCGTGACCCCATGTTGACCTTTACTTCCGGGTTAACCGGAAGTGGGACCATATCTCAAGAACTACACAACCGAAGTTTAAACTTTTTTCAGTTTTAGACTCCTTGGGCATTGGAGATTAGCCTTGGGTAACCGTGACCCCATGTTGACCTTTACTTCCGGGTTAACCGGAAGTGGGACCCTATCTCAAGAACTACACTACCGATTTTCAAACTGTTTTCAGTTATAGATTCCTTGGGCATTGGAGATTAGCCTTGGGTAACCGTGACCCCATGTTGACCTTTATCTATGGGTCAACCGGAAGTGGGACCATATTTCAAGAATTACACAGCCGATTTTCAAACTTTTTTCAGTTATAGACTCCTAGGGCATTGAAGGTTAGCCTTGGGTAACCGTGACCCCATGTTGACCTTTACCTAAGGGTCAACCGGAAGTGGGACCATATCTCAAGAGTTACACAACCGATTTTCAAACTTTTTTCAGTTATAGACTCATTGGGCATTGCAGATTAGCCTTGGGTAACCATGACCCCTTGATGACCTTTACTTCCAGGTCAACCGGAAGTGAGACCACATCTCAAGAACAAAACAACCGATATTCAATTTCTTTTCAGTTATAAACCATTTGAGCAGTAAATGTTAGACAAGGGTAAAATTTTGTTTATGAATCAGAAAACCGGAACAGCTTCGTGTTTGTACACAAACACCTCAAGTCTAGTTAGCTGTTCCGACTTATCCAGTCGGAACAGCTTTTGTTTTCGTCCAGATTTTTATTTTTTTTTATTATTATTATTCTTCCTTTCCCTAAAATCGTATTGACTTAACCTGTGTTTCTTTCGAAGACCATATGTTATTCTTAGAATTATCAAAAGCAGACAAATCCTATATCATATTAAAGCTTATGCCCTGACTTGAATTTTAGATGTAATTAGATTAAAAATCTTAATTAATTATTCACGTCACAGCTGTATGAATATTTAATTAGCCAATCTGATTTACACCATATCTCAAGAAGTAAACATCCGATCTTCAAACTTTTTTCAGTTATGGCATCGTCTTGTATTGTAGATGTCGATTCCGGTCTAACATTTTTCGACACGTCATCATGACGTCATTTGTAGGTGTTTTTTCTTTTCGTATTAAAAAAACGTTTTAGTCACGTTTTGGTGGTTCAAACACAAACCATGGCTACGAAGCAAATTGTGCCGTGATTGCGCAATCACGGCTAGGCGTCAAAGACTGCCGTGATATTGGAATCGAGAGAGGATATACGTACGTTCTAATAGGGTTTTCGTTAAAAGGCATTGGATTGGGATAAGTTACATACCATCGTGTACCTTATCAAATTTATTAGTATGAAAAACATATTTTTGTTACTGTGACGTCATCAGGTGTCAAATTACGGTAATTCAAAGCTTTAATTAGTTAATCTTTGCAGCACCATATCTCAAGAAGTACACAGCCGATTTTCAAACTTTTTTCAGTTATTGACTCCTTGGGCATTGGAAATTAGCCTTGGGTAACCGTGACCCCATGTTGACCTTTACTTCCGGGTCAACCGGAAGTGAGACCATATTTCAAGAACTACCCAACCGATTTTCAAACTTTTTTCAGTTATAGACTCCTTGGGCATGGGAGATTAGCCTTGGGTAACCGTGACCCCATGTTGACCTTTACTTCCGGGTCAACCGGAAGTGACACCGTATTTCAAGAACTACACAATCAATTTTCAAACTTTGTTCAGTTATAGACTCCTAATGAGCATTGGAGAATAACCTTGGGTAACCGTGACCCCATGTTGACCTTTACTTCCGGGTCAACCGGAAGTGGGATCATATCTCAATAACTACACAACCGATTTTCAAACTTTGTTCAGTTATAGACTCCTAATGGGCATTGGAGAATAGCCTTGGGTAACCGTGACCCCATGTTGACCTGTAGTTCCGGGTCAACCGGAAGTGACACCATATCTCAAGAACTTCACAACTAATTTTCAAACTGTTTTCAGTTATAGACTCTTTTGGCATTGGAGATTAGCCTTGGGTAACCGTGACCCCATGTTGACCTGTACTTCCGGGTCAACCGGAAGTGGGACCATTTCTCAAGCACTACACACTCGATTTTCAAACTTTTTTCAGTTATAAACTCCTTGGGCATTGAAGATTAGCCTTGGGTAACCGTGACCCCATGTTGACCTTTACTTCTGGGTCAACCGGAAGTGGGACCATATCTTAACAACTACACACCTGATTTTAATTTTATTTTCAATTACAAACCCCTTTGAGCAAAAAATGTTAAACAAGGGTTACCATGACCTCATGATGACCTTTATTTCTGGGTTAAAAGCTCCTTTCGATTCAGTATCAGAATGAAGACCAGGTTTAGGTTTTTAGGCACCCTTAAGTGAAAAGGGGGCCTGTCAAAGGTCAAGAGACTTCAATCTTGAAATCAGACCAACTTTAAAGCTTTGAAGCACTTAATCGAAGCAAAACAACACGGAACAGCTTTGTGTTTGTCAACAAACACTAAATCTCTAGTTTTATTATTATTTTTCTTTCTTTCCCTAAAATCGTATTGACTTAACCTGTGTCTCTTTCGAAGACCATATGTTATTCTTAGAATTATCAAAAGCAGACAAATCCTATATCATATTAAAGCTTATGCCCTGACTTGAATTTTAGATGTAATTAGATTAAAAATCTTAATTAATTATTCACGTCACAGCTGTATGAATATTTAATTAGCCAATCTGATTTACACCATATCTCAAGAAGTAAACATCCGATCTTCAAACTTTTTTCAGTTATGGCATCGTCTTGTATTGTAGATGTCGATTCCAGTCTAACATTTTTCGTCACGTCATCATGACGTCATTTGTAGGTGTTTTATCTTTTCGTATAACAAAAAACGTTTTAGTAACGTTTTAGTGGTTCAAACACAAACCATGGCTACGAAGCAAATTGTGCCGTGATTGCGCAATCACGGCTAGGCGTCAAAGACTGCCGTGATATTGGAATCTACAGAGGATATACGTACGTTCTAATAGGGTTTTCGTTAAAAGGCATTGGATTGGGATAAGTTACATACCATCGTGTAGCTTATCAAATTTATTAGTATGAAAAACACATTTTTGTTACTGTGACGTCATCAGGTGTCAAATTACGGTAATTCAAAGCTTTAATTAGTTAATCTTTGCAGCACCATATCTCAAGAAGTACACAGCCGATCTTCAAACTTTTTTCAGTTATGGCATCGTCTTGTATTGTAGATGTCGATTCCGGTCTAACATTTTTCGTCACGTCATCATGACGTCATTTGTAGGTGTTTTTTTCTTTTCGTATTAAAAAAAAAGTTTTAGTAACGTTTTGGTGGTTCAAACACAAACCATGGCTACGAAGCTGTGCTATTTGATTAGGTTCAGTCACCAACAATTGTTCAGTTAGCCTGGAATATGGTTCGCTACTTGTGAATGCCTATTAAGAATAGGACTTATCACAGTTCGCCGAGAAGTAATCCTTAGATATTATTGACAAACAATTTTAATTAATTATTCACGTGACAGCGCATGAATATTTAATTAGCCAAACTTGTTTCTGTCACATCTCAAGAAGTATACACCCGTTCCTCAAACTTTTTTCAGTTATGGACTTGTCTTGTATTGCAGATGTAAATTCTAACGTAACATTTTCCCCACGTCATCATGACGTCACTTTTTTGCGCGTTTATTACAGTGTACAAACCGCATTGCGCTATAAGTGTAACAAAAACACTATTTTAAAACATTTTATTTCAAAATAAGTTAATTGTTAGTTTCCTGATCTACATAAAGTGTTTTGAAAAGTGAAATACTTTATATAAGTGATGTTCCAAGCCAAAAAAATTAATCAAAGGAGCGCTATAATTAGCCATAATTAGTCATTAATTGTTAATTTGTCCTGGCACTGTGGCTACAACGTTGTGCTTTTTGGATCAGGTCCAATCACCCTCAGATAAGTAACAATTTGGAATGTGTTTATTATGCACTCTGTAAGTCTGTCAATAATGGAACTTATCTCAGTTCGCCCATTAGTAAGCCTGGGTTGTTATTGACAAACAGTCTTAATTAATTATTCCCGAGACAGCCGTATGAATATTTAATTAGCCAAACTTGTTTCAGTCATATCTCAAGAAGTTTACATCCGATTCTCAAACTTTTTTCAGTTATTGACTCCTTGGGCATGGGAGATTAGCCTTGGGTAACCGTGACCCCATGTTGACCTTTAGTTCCGGGTCAACCGGAAGTGACACCATATCTCAAGAACTACACAACCAATTTTCAAACTTTTTTTCAGTTATAGACTTCTTGGGCATGGGGTATTAGCCTTGGGTAACCGTGACCCCATGTTGACCTTTACTTCTGGGTCAACCGGAAGTGGGACCCTATCTCAAGAACTACACACCCGATTTTCAAACTGTTTTCAGTTATAGACTCCTTGGGCATGGGAGATTAGCCTTGGGTAACCGTGACCCCATGTTGACCTTTAGTTCCGGGTCAACCGGAAGTGACACCATATCTCAAGAACTACACAACCAATTTTCAAACTTTTTTTCAGTTATAGACTTCTTGGGCATGGGATATTAGCCTTGGGTAACCGTGACCCCATGTTGACCTTTACTTCTGGGTCAACCGGAAGTGGGACCTTATCTCAAGAACTACACACCCGATTTTCAAACTTTTTTCAGTTATAGACTCCTTGGGCATGGGAGATTAGTCTTGGGTAACCGTGACCCCATGTTGACCTTTAGTTCCGGGTCAACCGGAAGTGACGCCATATCTCAAGAACTACACAACCAATTTTCAAACTTTTTTTCAGTTATAGACTTCTTGGGCATGGGATATTAGCCTTGGGTAACCATGACCCCATGTTGACCTTTACTTCCGGGTTAACCGGAAGTGGGACCCTATCTCAAGAACTACACAATTGATTTTCAAACTGTTTTCAGTTATAGACTCCTTGGGCATTGCAGATAAGCCTTGGGTAACCGTGACCTCATGTTGACCTTTACCTCCGGGTCAACCGGAAGTGGGACCATATTTCAAGAACTACACAGCCGATTTTAAAACATTTTTCAGTTCTAGACTCCTTGGCCATGGGATATTAGCCTTGGTAACCGTGACCCCATGTTGACCTTTACTTCCGGGTCAACCGGAAGTGGGACCATATCTCAAGAATTACACAACCGATTTTCAAACTGTTTTCAGTTATAGACTCGTGGGGCATTGAAGACTAGCCTTGGGTAACCGTGACCCCATGTTGACCTTTACCTATGGGTCAACCGGAAGTGGGACCATATCTCAAGAGTTACACAGCCGATTTTCAAATTGTTTTCAGTTATAGACTCCTTAGGCATTGCAGATTAGCCTTGGGTAACCATGACCCCATGTTGACCTTTACTTCCAGGTCAACCGGAAGTGAGACCACATCTCAAGAACTACACAACCGATATTCAATTTCTTTTCAGTTATAAACCATTTGAGCAGTAAATGTTAGACAAGGGTTAAATTTTGTTTATGAATCAGAAAACCGGAACAGCTTCGTGTTTGTACACAAACACCTCAAGTCTAGTTATTATTTTTCTTTCTTTCCCTAAAATCGTATTGACTTAACCTGTGTCTCTTTCGAAGACCATATGTTATTCTTAGAATTATCAAAAGCAGACAAATCCTATATCATATTAAAGCTTATGCCCTGACTTGAATTTTAGATGTAATTAGATTAAAAATCTTAATTAATTATTCACGTGACAGCTGTATGAATATTTAATTAGCCAATCTGATTTACACCATATCTCAAGAAGTAAACATCCGATCTTCAAACTTTTTTCAGTTATGGCATCGTCTTGTATTGTAGATGTCGATTCCGGTCTAACATTTTTCGTCACGTCATCATGACGTCATTTGTATGTTTTTTTTCTTTTCGTATAACAACAAACGTTTTAGTAACGTTTTAGTTTCAAACACAAACCATGGCTACGAAGCAAATTGTGCCGTGGTTGCGCAATCACGGCTAGGCGTCAAAGACTGCCGTGATATTGGAATCGAGAGAGGATATACGTACGTTCTAATAGGGTTTTCGTTAAAAGGCATTGGATTGGGATAAGTTACATACCATCGTGTACCTTATCAAATTTATTAGTATGAAAAACACATTTTTGTTACTGTGACGTCATCAGGTGTCAAATTACGGTAATTCAAAGCTTTAATTAGTTAATCTTTGCAGCACAATATCTCAAGAAGTACACAGCCGATTTTCAAACTTTTTTCAGTTATTGACTCCTTGGGCATTGGAAATTAGCCTTGGGTAACCGTGACCCCATGTTGACCTTTACTTCCGGGTCAACCGGAAGTGAGACCATATTTCAAGAACTACCCAACCGATTTTCAAACTTTTTTCAGTTATAGACTCCTTGGGCATGGGAAATTAGCCTTGGGTAACCGTGACCCCATGTTGACCTTTACTTCCGGGTCAACCGGAAGTGACACCGTATTTCAAGAACTACACAATCAATTTTCAAACTTTTTTCAGTTATAGACTTCTTGGACATTGGCGATTAGCCTTGGGTAACCGTGACCCCATGTTGACCTTTACTTCCGGGTTAACCGGAAGTGGGACCCTATCTCAAGAACTACACTACCGATTTTCAAACTGTTTTCAGTTATAGATTACTTGGACATTGGCGATTACCCTTGGGTAACCGTGACCCCATGTTGACCTTTACTTCCGGGTCAACCAAAAGTGGGACCATATCTCAAGAACTACACTATCGATTTTCAAACTTTTTTCATTAATAGACTCCTTGGGCATTGAAGATTAGCCTAGGGTTACCGTGACCCCATGTTGACCTTTACTTCTGGGTCAACCGGAAGTGGGACCATATCTTAAGAACTACACAACCGATTTTCAAACTGTTTTCAGTTATAGACTTCTTGGGCATTGGAGATTAGCCTTGGGTAACTGTGACCCCATGTTGACCTTTACTTCCGGGTTAACCGGAAGTGGGACCCTAACTCAAGAACTACACAACCGATTTTCAAACTTTTTTCAGTTACAGACTCCTTGGACATTGGAGATTAGCCTTGGGTAACCGTGACCCAATGTTGACCTTTACTTCTGGGTCAACCGGAAGTGGGACCCTATCACAAGAACTACACTACCGTTTTTCAAACTTTTTTCACTTATAGACTCCTTGGGCATTGAAGATTAGCCTTGGGTTACCGTGACCCCATGTTGACCTTTATTTCTGCGTCAACCGGAAGTGGGACCATATCTTAATCACTACACACCTGATTTTAATTTTATTTTCAATTACAAACCCCTTTGAGCAATAAATGTTAGACAAGGGTTACCATTACCCACCTCATGATGACCTTTATTTCTGGGTTAAAAGCTCCTTTCGATTCAGTATCAGAATGAAGACCAAGTTTAGGTTTTTAGGCACCCTTAAGTGAAAAGGGGGGGCCTGTCAAAGGTCAAGAGACTTCAATCTTGAAATCAGACCAACTTTAAATCTTTGAAGCACTTAATCGAAGCAAAACAAAACGGAACAGCTTTGTGTTTGTCAACAAACACTAAATCTCTAGTTAGCTGTTCCGACCTTTCAGTCGGAACAGCTATTGTTTTCGTCCAGATTTTTATTAGCTGTTCCGACCTTTCAGTCGGAACAGCTATTGTTTTCGTCGAGATTTTTATTTTTTTTATTAGCTGTTCCGACCTTTCAGTCGGAACAGCTTTTGAAATCGTCCAGATTTTTATTTTTTTTATTATTATTATTATTATTAGCTGTTCCGACTTATCCAGTCGGAACAGCTTTTGTTTTCGTCCAGATTTTTATTTTTTTTTATTATTATTATTCTTCCTTTCCCTAAAATCGTATTGACTTAACCTGTGTTTCTTTCGAAGACCATATGTTATTCTTAGAATTATCAAAAGCAGACAAATCCTATATCATATTAAAGCTTATGCCCTGACTTGAATTTTAGATGTAATTAGATTAAAAATCTTAATTAATTATTCACGTCACAGCTGTATGAATATTTAATTAGCCAATCTGATTTACACCATATCTCAAGAAGTAAACATCCGATCTTCAAACTTTTTTCAGTTATGGCATCGTCTTGTATTGTAGATGTCGATTCCGGTCTAACATTTTTCGACACGTCATCATGACGTCATTTGTAGGTGTTTTTTCTTTTCGTATTAAAAAAACGTTTTAGTCACGTTTTGGTGGTTCAAACACAAACCATGGCTACGAAGCAAATTGTGCCGTGATTGTGCCGTGATTGCGCAATCACGGCTAGGCGTCAAAGACTGCCGTGATATTGGAATCTAATAGGGTTTTCGTTAAAAGGCATTGGATTGGGATAAGTTACATACCATCGTGTACCTTATCAAATTTATTAGTATGAAAAACATATTTTTGTTACTGTGACGTCATCAGGTGTCAAATTACGGTAATTCAAAGCTTTAATTAGTTAATCTTTGCAGCACCATATCTCAAGAAGTACACAGCCGATTTTCAAACTTTTTTCAGTTATTGACTCCTTGGGCATTGGAAATTAGCCTTGGGTAACCGTGACCCCATGTTGACCTTTACTTCCGGGTCAACCGGAAGTGAGACCATATTTCAAGAACTACCCAACCGATTTTCAAACTTTTTTCAGTTATAGACTCCTTGGGCATGGGAGATTAGCCTTGGGTAACCGTGACCCCATGTTGACCTTTACTTCCGGGTCAACCGGAAGTGACACCGTATTTCAAGAACTACACAATCAATTTTCAAACTTTGTTCAGTTATAGACTCCTAATGGGCATTGGAGAATAACCTTGGGTAACCGTGACCCCATGTTGACCTTTACTTCCGGGTCAACCGGAAGTGGGATCATATCTCAATAACTACACAACCGATTTTCAAACTTTGTTCAGTTATAGACTCCTAATGGGCATTGGAGAATAGCCTTGGGTAACCGTGACCCCATGTTGACCTGTAGTTCCGGGTCAACCGGAAGTGACACCATATCTCAAGAACTTCACAACTAATTTTCAAACTGTTTTCAGTTATAGACTCTTTTGGCATTGGAGATTAGCCTTGGGTAACCGTGACCCCATGTTGACCTGTACTTCCGGGTCAACCGGAAGTGGGACCATTTCTCAAGCACTACACACTCGATTTTCAAACTTTTTTCAGTTATAAACTCCTTGGGCATTGAAGATTAGCCTTGGGTTACCGTGACCCCATGTTGACCTTTACTTCTGGGTCAACCGGAAGTGGGACCATATCTTAACAACTACACACCTGATTTTAATTTTATTTTCAATTATAAACCCCTTTGAGCAAAAAATGTTAAACAAGGGTTACCATGACCTCATGATGACCTTTATTTCTGGGTTAAAAGCTCCTTTCGATTCAGTATCAGAATGAAGACCAGGTTTAGGTTTTTAGGCACCCTTAAGTGAAAAGGGGGCCTGTCAAAGGTCAAGAGACTTCAATCTTGAAATCAGACCAACTTTAAAGCTTTGAAGCACTTAATCGAAGCAAAACAACACGGAACAGCTTTGTGTTTGTCAACAAACACTAAATCTCTAGTTATTATTATTATTATTATTATTTTTCTTTCTTTCCCTAAAATCGTATTGACTTAACCTGTGTCTCTTTCGAAGACCATATGTTATTCTTAGAATTATCAAAAGCAGACAAATCCTATATCATATTAAAGCTTATGCCCTGACTTGAATTTTAGATGTAATTAGATTAAAAATCTTAATTAATTATTCACGTCACAGCTGTATGAATATTTAATTAGCCAATCTGATTTACACCATATCTCAAGAAGTAAACATCCGATCTTCAAACTTTTTTCAGTTATGGCATCGTCTTGTATTGTAGATGTCGATTCCAGTCTAATATTTTTCGTCACGTCATCATGACGTCATTTGTAGGTGTTTTTGTCTTTTCGTATAACAAAAAACGTTTTAGTAACGTTTTAGTGGTTCAAACACAAACCATGGCTACGAAGCAAATTGTGCCGTGATTGCGCAATCACGGCTAGGCGTCAAAGACTGCCGTGATATTGGAATCGAGAGAGGATATACGTACGTTCTAATAGGGTTTTCGTTAAAAGGCATTGGATTGGGATAAGTTACATACCATCGTGTAGCTTATCAAATTTATTAGTATGAAAAACACATTTTTGTTACTGTGACGTCATCAGGTGTCAAATTACGGTAATTCAAAGCTTTAATTAGTTAATCTTTGCAGCACCATATCTCAAGAAGTACACAGCCGATCTTCAAACTTTTTTCAGTTATGGCATCGTCTTGTATTGTAGATGTCGATTCCGGTCTAACATTTTTCGTCACGTCATCATGACGTCATTTGTAGGTGTTTTTTCTTTTCGTATTAAAAAAAACGTTTTAGTAACGTTTTGGTGGTTCAAACACAAACCATGGCTACGAAGCTGTGCTATTTGATTAGGTTCAGTCACCAACAATTGTTCAGTTAGCCTGGAATATGGTTCGCTACTTGTGAATGCCTATTAAGAATAGGACTTATCACAGTTCGCCGAGAAGTAATCCTTAGATATTATTGACAAACAATTTTAATTAATTATTCACGTGACAGCGCATGAATATTTAATTAGCCAAACTTGTTTCTGTCACATCTCAAGAAGTATACACCCGTTCCTCAAACTTTTTTCAGTTATGGACTTGTCTTGTATTGCAGATGTAAATTCTAACGTAACATTTTCCCCACGTCATCATGACGTCACTTTTTTGCGCGTTTATTACAGTGTACAAACCGCATTGCGCTATAAGTGTAACAAAAACACTATTTTAAAACATTTTATTTCAAAATAAGTTAATTGTTAGTTTCCTGATCTACATAAAGTGTTTTGAAAAGTGAAATACTTTATATAAGTGATGTTCCAAGCCAAAAAAATTAATCAAAGGAGCGCTATAATTAGCCATAATTAGTCATTAATTGTTAATTTGTCCTGGCACTGTGGCTACAACGTTGTGCTTTTTGGATCAGGTCCAATCACCCTCAGATAAGTAACAATTTGGAATGTGTTTATTATGCACTCTGTAAGTCTGTCAATAATGGAACTTATCTCAGTTCGCCCATTAGTAAGCCTGGGTTGTTATTGACAAACAGTCTTAATTAATTATTCCCGAGACAGCCGTATGAATATTTAATTAGCCAAACTTGTTTCAGTCATATCTCAAGAAGTTTACATCCGATTCTCAAACTTTTTTCAGTTATTGACTCCTTGGGCATGGGAGATTAGCCTTGGGTAACCGTGACCCCATGTTGACCTTTAGTTCCGGGTCAACCGGAAGTGACACCATATCTCAAGAACTACACAACCAATTTTCAAACTTTTTTTCAGTTATAGACTTCTTGGGCATGGGGTATTAGCCTTGGGTAACCGTGACCCCATGTTGACCTTTACTTCTGGGTCAACCGGAAGTGGGACCCTATCTCAAGAACTACACACCCGATTTTCAAACTGTTTTCAGTTATAGACTCCTTGGGCATGGGAGATTAGCCTTGGGTAACCGTGACCCCATGTTGACCTTTAGTTCCGGGTCAACCGGAAGTGACACCATATCTCAAGAACTACACAACCAATTTTCAAACTTTTTTTCAGTTATAGACTTCTTGGGCATGGGATATTAGCCTTGGGTAACCGTGACCCCATGTTGACCTTTACTTCTGGGTCAACCGGAAGTGGGACCTTATCTCAAGAACTACACACCCGATTTTCAAACTTTTTTCAGTTATAGACTCCTTGGGCATGGGAGATTAGTCTTGGGTAACCGTGACCCCATGTTGACCTTTAGTTCCGGGTCAACCGGAAGTGACACCATATCTCAAGAACTACACAACCAATTTTCAAACTTTTTTTCAGTTATAGACTTCTTGGGCATGGGATATTAGCCTTGGGTAACCATGACCCCATGTTGACCTTTACTTCCGGGTTAACCGGAAGTGGGACCCTATCTCAAGAACTACACAACCGATTTTCAAACTGTTTTCAGTTATAGACTCCTTGGGCATGGGAGATTAGCCTTGGGTAACCGTGACCCCATGTTGACCTTTACTTCCGGGTCAACCTGAAGTGGGACCATATCTCAAGAACTACATAACCGATTTTCAAACTTTTTTCAGTTATAGACTCCTTGGGCATTGCAGATAAGCCTTGGGTAACCGTGACCTCATGTTGACCTTTACCTCCGGGTCAACCGGAAGTGGGACCATATTTCAAGAACTACACAGCCGATTTTAAAACATTTTTCAGTTCTAGACTCCTTGGCCATGGGATATTAGCCTTGGTAACCGTGACCCCATGTTGACCTTTACTTCCGGGTCAACCGGAAGTGGGACCATATCTCAAGAATTACACAACCGATTTTCAAACTGTTTTCAGTTATAGACTCGTGGGGCATTGAAGACTAGCCTTGGGTAACCGTGACCCCATGTTGACCTTTACCTATGGGTCAACCGGAAGTGGGACCATATCTCAAGAGTTACACAGCCGATTTTCAAATTGTTTTCAGTTATAGACTCCTTAGGCATTGCAGATTAGCCTTGGGTAACCATGACCCCATGTTGACCTTTACTTCCAGGTCAACCGGAAGTGAGACCACATCTCAAGAACTACACAACCGATATTCAATTTCTTTTCAGTTATAAACCATTTGAGCAGTAAATGTTAGACAAGGGTTAAATTTTGTTTATGAATCAGAAAACCGGAACAGCTTCGTGTTTGTACACAAACACCTCAAGTCTAGTTAGCTGTTCCGACCTTTCAGTCGGAACAGCTATTGTTTTCGTCCAGATTTTTATTTTTTTTATTATACTTTCTTTCCATAAAATCGTATTGACTTAACCTGTGTCTCTTTCAAATGCCATATATCTTTCTTAAAATAATCAAAAGTAGACAAATCATATACCATTGTAAAGCTTAGGCCCTGACTTAAATTTTAGATGTAATTAGATTAAAATTCTTAATTAATTATTCACGTCACAGCTGTATGAATATTTAATTAGGCAATCTTGTTAACACCATATCTCTAAAAGTACACATCCGATCTTCAAACTTTTTTCAGATATGGGATCGTCTCGTATTGTAGATGTGAAATCTGTTCTAACATTTTTCGTCACGTCATCATGACGTCATTTGTAGGCGTATTTTTCTTTTTGTGTACAAAAAAACGTTTTAGTAACGTTTTGGTGGTTCAAACACAAACCATGGCTACGAAGCAAATTGTGCCGTGATTGCGCAATCACGGCTAGGCGTCAAAGACTGCCGTGATATTGGAATCGAGAGAGGATATACGTACGTTCTAATAGGGTTTTCGTTAAAAGGCATTGGATTGGGATAAGTTACATACCATCGTGTACCTTATCAAATTTATTAGTATGAAAAACACATTTTTGTTACTGTGACGTCATCAGGTGTCAAATTACGGTAATTCAAAGCTTTAATGAGTTAATCTTTGCAGCACCATATCTCAAGAAGTACACAGCCGATTTTCACACTTTTTTCAGTTATTGACTCCTTGGGCATTGGAAATTAGCCTTGGGTAACCGTGACTCCAAGTTGACCTTTACTTCCGGGTCAACCGGAAGTGAGACTATATTTCAAGAACTACCCAATCGATTTTCAAACTTTTTTCAGTTATAGACTCCTAATGGCATTGGATATTAGCCTTGGGTAACCGTGACCCCATGTTGACCTTTACTTCCGGGTCAACCGGAAGTGGGACCCTATCTCAAGAACTACATAACCGATTTTCACACTTTTTTCAGTTATAGACTTCTTGGGCATGGGATATTAGCCTTGGGTAACCGTGACCCCATGTTGACCTTTACTTCCGGGTCAACCGGAAGTAAGACCATATCTCAAGAACTACACAACCAATTTTCAAACTTTTTTCAGTTATAGACTCCTAATGGGCATTGGATATTAGCCTTGGGTAACCGTGACCCCATGTTGACCTTTACTTCCGGGTCAACCGGAAGTGGGACCCTATCTCAAGAACTACACAACCGATTTTCACACTTTTTTCAGTTATAGACTTCTTGGGCATGGGATATTAGCCTTGGGTAACCGTGACCCCATGTTTACCTTTACTTCCGGGTCAACCGGAAGTAACACCATATCTCAAAAACTACACAACCAATTTTCAAACTTTTTTCAGTTATAGACTTCTTGGGCATTGGAGATTAGCCTTGGGTAACCGTGACACCATGTTGACCTGTACTTCCGGGTCAACCGGAAGTGAGACCAAATCTCAAGAACTACACAACCGTTTTTCACACTTTTTTCAGTTATAGACTTCTTGGGCATGGGATATTAGCCTTGGGTAACCGTGACCCCATGTTTACCTTTACTTCCGGGTCAACCGGAAGTAACACCATATCTCAAAAACTACACAACCGATTTTCAAACTTTGTTCAGTTATAGACTCCTAATGGCATTGGATATTAGCCTTGGGTAACCGTGACCCCATGTTGACCTTTACTTCCGGGTCAACCGGAAGTGGGACCATTTCTCAAGCACTACACACCCGATTTTCAAACTTTTTCAGTTATAGACTTCTTGGGCATTGGATATTAGCCTTGGGTAACCGTGACCCCATGTTGACCTTTACTTCCGGGTCAACCGGAAGTGGGACCCTATCTCAAGAACTACACAACCGATTTTCACACTTTTTCAGTTATAGACTTCTTGGGCATGGGATATTAGCCTTGGGTAACCGTGACCCCATGTTTACCTTTACTTCCGGGTCAACCGGAAGAAACACCATATCTCAAAAACTACACAACCGATTTTCAAACTTTTTTCAGTTATAGACTCCTTGGGCAAGGGAGATTAGCCTTGGGTAACCGTGACCCCATGTTGACCTTTACTTCCGGGTCAACCGGAAGTGAGACCAAATCTCAAGAACTACACAACCGTTTTTCAAACTTTTTTCAGTTATAGATTCCTTATGCACGGGAGATTAGCCTTGAGTAACCGTGACCCCATGTTGACCTTTACTTCCGGGTCAACCGGAAGTGGGACCATGTCTTAAGAACTACACAACCGATTTTCAAACTTATTTCAGTTATAGACTCCTTGGGCATGGGAGATTAGCCTTAGGTAACCGTGACCCCATGTTGACCTTTATCTATGGGTCAACCGGAAGTAAGACCCTATCTGAAGAACTGCACAACCGATTTTCAAACTTTTTTCAGTTATAGACTCCTTGGGCATTGGAGATTATCATTGGGTAACCGTGACCCCATGTTGACCTTTACTTCCGGGTCAACCGGAAGTGAGACCAAATGTCAAGAACTACACAACCGTTTTTCAAACTTTTTTCAGTTCTAGACTCCTAATGGGCATTGGTGATTAGCCTTGGGTAACCGTGACCCCATAGCTCGAAAAACCCATATCTCCCGAACCACACGTCATAAATTCGTAATGATTTGTAGCTTACTTTGACCTTTACTTTCGGTTTCAAACAAGATCCGATCTTGTTTGATTTGTTTACACTGCGATGAATACGCATGATCACATGCATTCATTTCAAACACGATTACAGGATATACACAAAGTAATTAGTTCGATTCTCGAGCTACAAAAACAACTTTTATGGTCAACAGAACGGAACAGCTCTGTGATTGTACACAATCACTACATATCTAGTTATTATTATTTTTCTTTCTTTCCCTAAAATCGTATTGACTTAACCTGTGTCTCTTTCGAAGACCATATGTTATTCTTAGAATTATCAAAAGCAGACAAATCCTATATCATATTAAAGCTTATGCCCTGACTTGAATTTTAGATGTAATTAGATTAAAATTCTTAATTAATTATTCACGTCACAGCTGTGTGAATATTTAATTAGCCAATCTTGTTAACACCATATCTCTAAAAGTACACATCCGATCTTCAAACTTTTTTCAGATATGGGATCGTCTCGTATTGTAGATGTGAAATCTGTTCTAACATTTTTCGTCACGTCATCATGACGTCATTTGTAGGTGTATTTTTCTTTTTGTGTACAAAAAAACGTTTTAGTAACGTTTTGGTGGTTCAAACACAAACCATGGCTACGAAGCAAATTGTGCCGTGATTGCGCAATCACGGCTAGGCGTCAAAGACTGCCGTGATATTGGAATCGAGAGAGGATATACGTACGTTCTAATAGGGTTTTCGTTAAAAGGCATTGGATTGGGATAAGTTACATACCATCGTGTAGCTTATCAAATTTATTAGTATGAAAAACACATTTTTGTTACTGTGACGTCATCAGGTGTCAAATTACGGTAATTCAAAGCTTTAATTAGTTAATCTTTGCAGCACCATATCTCAAGAAGTACACAGCCGATCTTCAAACTTTTTTCAGTTATGGCATCGTCTTGTATTGTAGATGTCGATTCCGGTCTAACATTTTTCGTCACGTCATCATGACGTCATTTGTAGGTGTTTTTTCTTTTCGTATTAAAAAAAACGTTTTAGTAACGTTTTGGTGGTTCAAACACAAACCATGGCTACGAAGCTGTGCTATTTGATTAGGTTCAGTCACCAACAATTGTTCAGTTAGCCTGGAATATGGTTCGCTACTTGTGAATGCCTATTAAGAATAGGACTTATCACAGTTCGCCGAGAAGTAATCCTTAGATATTATTGACAAACAATTTTAATTAATTATTCACGTGACAGCGCATGAATATTTAATTAGCCAAACTTGTTTCTGTCACATCTCAAGAAGTACACATCCGATCTTCAAACTTTTTTCAGATATGGGAACGTCTCGTAATATAGATGTGAAATCTGTTGCAACATTTTTCGGCACGTCATCATGACGTCATTTGTAGGCGTATTTTATTTTTTGTGTACAAAATAATCGTTTTAAATACGTTTAGGTGGTTCAAACACAAACCGTGGCTACAACGCTGTGCTTATTGATTAGGTCCAGTCACCTTCAATTACTCAGTTAGCCTGGAAAATGGCTAGGGAACTGGGAAAGCCAATCAAGAATGGGACTTATCTCATTCGCCCAGAAGTAAACCTTATTATATTATTGACAAACAATCTCAATTAAATATTCACGTGACAGCTGTATGAATATTTAATTAGCAAAACTTGTTTCTGTCATATCTCAAGAAGTATACACCCGATCCTCAAACTTTTTTCAGTTATAGACTCCTTGGGCATGGGAGATTAGCCTTGGGTAACCGTGACCTCATGTTGAGCTTTACTTCCGGGTCAACCGGAAGTGGGACCATTTCTCAAGCACTACACACCCGATTTTCAAATCTTTTCAGTTATAGACTCCTTGGGCATGGGAGATTAGCCTTGAGTAACCGTGACCCCATGTTGACCTTTACCTATGGGTCAACCGGAAGTAAGACCTTATCTCAAGAACTACACAACCGATTTTCAAACTTTTTTCAGTTATAGACTCCTTGGGCATGGGAGATTAGCCTTGAGTAACCGTGACCCCATGTTGACCTTTACTTCTGGGTCAACCGGAAGTAAGACCATATCTCAAGAACTACACAACCAATTTTCAAACTTTTGTCAGTTATAGACTCCTAATGGGCATTGGATATTAGCCTTGGGTAACCGTGACCCCATGTTGACCTTTACTTCCGGGTCAACCGGAAGTGGGACCCTATCTCAAGAACTACACAACCGATTTTCACACTTTTCAGTTATAGACTTCTTGGGCATGGGATATTAGCCTTGGGTAACCCTGACCTCATGTTGACCTTTACTTCCGGGTCAACCGGAAGTGGGACCATTTCTCAAGCACTACACACCCGATTTTCAAATCTTTTCAGTTATAGACTCCTTGGTCATGGGAGATTAGCCTTGAGTAACCGTGACCCCATGTTGACCTTTACCTATGGGTCAACCGGAAGTAAGACCATATCTCAAGAACTACACAACCAATTTTCTAACTTTTTTCAGTTATAGACTTCTTGGGCATGGGAGATTAGCCTTGGGTAACCGTGACCTCATGTTGACCTTTACTTCCGGGTCAATCGGAAGTGGGACCATTTCTCAAGCACTACACACCCGATTTTCAAATCTTTTCAGTTATATACTCCTTGGGTATGGGAGATTAGCCTTGAGTAACCGTGACCCCATGTTGACCTTTACCTATGGGTCAACCGGAAGTAAGACCATATCTCAAGAACTACACAACCAATTTTCAAACTTTTTTCAGTTATAGACTTCTTGGGCATTGGAGATTAGCCTTGGGTAACCGTGACCCCATGTTGACCTTTACTTCCGGGTCAACCGGAAGTGGGACCATATCTCAAGAACTACACAACCGATTTTCAAACTTTTGTCAGTTATAGACTCCTTGGGCATTGGAGATTAGCCTTGGGTAATCGTGACCCCATGTTGACCTTTACTTCCGGGTCAACCGGAAGTTACACCATATCTCAAGAACTACAGAACCGATTTTCAAACTTTGTTCAGTTATAGACTACTTGGGCATTGGAGATTAGCCTTGGGTAACCGTGACACCATGTTGACCTGTACTTCCGGGTCAACCGGAAGTGGGACCATTTCTCAAGCACTACACACCTGATTTTCAAACTTTGTTCAGTTCTAGACTCCTAATGGGCATTGGGGATTAGCCTTGGGTAACCGTGACCCCATAGCTCGAAAAACCCATATCTCCCGAACCACACGTCATAAATTCGTAATGATTTGTAGCTTACTTTGACCTTTACTTTCGGTTTCAAACAAGATCCGATCTTGTTTGATTTGTTTACACTGCGATGAATACGCATGGTCACATGCATTCATTTCAAACACGATTACAGGATATACACAAAGTAATTAGTTCCATTCTCGAGCTTCAAAAACAACTTTTATGGTCAACAGAACGGAACAGCTCTGTGATTGTTCACAATCACTACATATCTAGTTTTTTTTATTATACTTTCTTTCCATAAAATCGTATTGACTTAACCTGTGTCTCTTTCAAATGCCATATATCTTTCTTAAAATAATCAAAAGTAGACAAATCATATACCATTGTAAAGCTTAGGCCCTGACTTAAATTTTAGATGTAATTAGATTAAAATTCTTAATTAATTATTCACGTCACAGCTGTATGAATATTTAATTAGGCAATCTTGTTAACACCATATCTCTAAAAGTACACATCCGATCTTCAAACTTTTTTCAGATATGGGATCGTCTCGTATTGTAGATGTGAAATCTGTTCTAACATTTTTCGTCACGTCATCATGACGTCATTTGTAGGCGTATTTTTCTTTTTGTGTACAAAAAAAACGTTTTAGTAACGTTTTGGTGGTTCAAACACAAACCATGGCTACGAAGCAAATTGTGCCGTGATTGCGCAATCACGGCTAGGCGTCAAAGACTGCCGTGATATTGGAATCGAGAGAGGATATACGTACGTTCTAATAGGGTTTTCGTTAAAAGGCATTGGATTGGGATAAGTTACATACCATCGTGTACCTTATCAAATTTATTAGTATGAAAAACACATTTTTGTTACTGTGACGTCATCAGGTGTCAAATTACGGTAATTCAAAGCTTTAATGAGTTAATCTTTGCAGCACCATATCTCAAGAAGTACACAGCCGATTTTCACACTTTTTTCAGTTATTGACTCCTTGGGCATTGGAAATTAGCCTTGGGTAACCGTGACTCCAAGTTGACCTTTACTTCCGGGTCAACCGGAAGTGAGACTATATTTCAAGAACTACCCAACCGATTTTCAAACTTTTTTCAGTTATAGACTCCTAATGGCATTGGATATTAGCCTTGGGTAACCGTGACCCCATGTTGACCTTTACTTCCGGGTCAACCGGAAGTGGGACCCTATCTCAAGAACTACACAACCGATTTTCACACTTTTTTCAGTTATAGACTTCTTGGGCATGGGATATTAGCCTTGGGTAACCGTGACCCCATGTTGACCTTTACTTCCGGGTCAACCGGAAGTAACACCATATCTCAAAAACTACACAACCAATTTTCAAACTTTTTTCAGTTATAGACTTCTTGGGCATTGGAGATTAGCCTTGGGTAACCGTGACACCATGTTGACCTGTACTTCCGGGTCAACCGGAAGTGAGACCAAATCTCAAGAACTACACAACCGTTTTTCACACTTTTTTCAGTTATAGACTTATTGGGCATGGGATATTAGCCTTGGGTAACCGTGACCCCATGTTTACCTTTACTTCCGGGTCAACCGGAAGTAACACCATATCTCAAAAACTACACAACCGATTTTCAAACTTTGTTCAGTTATAGACTCCTAATGGCATTGCATGGATATTAGCCTTGGGTAACCGTGACCCCATGTTGACCTTTACTTCCGGGTCAATCGGAAGTGGGACCATTTCTCAAGCACTACACACCCGATTTTCAAACTGTTTTCAGTTATAGACTTCTTGGGCATTGGATATTAGCCTTGGGTAACCGTGACCCCATGTTGACCTTTACTTCCGGGTCAACCGGAAGTAACACCATATCTCAAAAACTACACAACCGATTTTCACACTTTTTTCAGTTATAGACTTCTTGGGCATGGGATATTAGCCTTGGGTAACCGTGACCCCATGTTTACCTTTACTTCCGGGTCAACCGGAAGAAACACCATATCTCAAAAACTACACAACCGATTTTCAAACTTTTTTCAGTTATAGACTCCTTGGGCAAGGGAGATTAGCCTTGGGTAACCGTGACCCCATGTTGACCTTTACTTCCGGGTCAACCGGAAGTGAGACCAAATCTCAAGAACTACACAACCGTTTTTGAAACTTTTTTCAGTTATAGATTCCTTATGCACGGGATATTAGCCTTGAGTAACCGTGACCCAATGTTGACCTTTACTTCCGGGTCAACCGGAAGTGGGACCATGTCTTAAGAACTACACAACCGATTTTCAAACTTATTTCAGTTATAGACTTCTTGGGCATTGGAGATTACCCTTGGGTAACCGTGACCCCATGTTGACCTTTACTTTCGGGTCAACCGGAAGTGGGACCATGTCTTAAGAACTACACAACCGATTTTCAAACTTATTTCAGTTATAGACTCCTTGGGCATGGGAGATTAGCCTTGGGTAACCATGACCCCATGTTGACCTTTATCTATGGGTCAACCGGAAGTAAGACCCTATCTGAAGAACTGCACAACCGATTTTCAAACTTTTTTCAGTTATAGACTTCTCGGGCATGGGAGATTAGCCTTGGGTAACCGTGACCCCATGTTGACCTTTACCTATGGGTCAAAAGGAAGTTAGACAATATCTCAAGAACTACACAACCAATTTTCAAAAAAAAATCAGTTATAGACTCCTTGGGCATTGGAGATTATCCTTGGGTAACCGTGACCCCATGTTGACCTTTACTTCCGGGTCAACCGGAAGTGAGACCAAATGTCAAGAACTACACAACCGTTTTTCAAACTTTTTTCAGTTCTAGACTCCTAATGGGCATTGGTGATTAGCCTTGGGTAACCGTGACCCCATAGCTCGAAAAACCCATATCTCCCGAACCACACGTCATAAATTCGTAATGATTTGTAGCTTACTTTGACCTTTACTTTCGGTTTCAAACAAGATCCGATCTTGTTTGATTTGTTTACACTGCGATGAATACGCATGATCACATGCATTCATTTCAAACACGATTACAGGAAATACACAAAGTAATTAGTTCGATTCTCGAGCTACAAAAACAACTTTTATGGTCAACAGAACGGAACAGCTCTGTGATTGTACACAATCACTACATATCTAGTTATTATTATTATTATTTTCTTTTTTTTCTTTTGAGTGGAGCTCTTATAGACTCCGTTTATTCAACTCAAGTAATTACAAGTATATACATCTCCTATGGAACATTAAAGCAAGTACTGATAGATCAGTACACAAGTACATATAGGTAACTAGAAACTAAAGGACAATGAACAAAGTTGATATTACATATCAAACAAAGGCAAGATCAAAACATGAAAAAGCAAGCTAGTACAAGTAAAAAGATTAAAATTAAGGCCTACACAAAGGACAGTAACTGAGAGGTGACAAAATTCGATTTTGATCAGAACATAAACTTTGGACTCTCGTCTTCATTGAAAGTACACAGGAATTTGTACAATTTGTTAAAATTACTTGTTTGGAGCCTATTCCTATCCCTTAGTAGAAATGATCTGAGAGTTTCTTTGTAGGTCTTGATAATGTTTGTGTTTGTGAAAACGTTGTCCTCATTGAAGACCAGATCACACCGGATTCTCCAAATAACATTGATTATCATGCCAACAATTATCATAGATACAAATGACAAATTCATACATACAATTCTTATACAATCACTGAGACAAAAGAAACGGCAGCCAGTTTGTTTCCTAATTAAAAATTCGACGTATAACCAGGGGTTCAACCACCTCATTACAGTATAGAAACAAATGTTCGACAGTTTCAGTGTCGGATTTACAGAAAGGACAGTCGACTGTATCTATGATTTTCATGCGTTTAAGTTCTTATCTCGGGTTGCAGTCTTAAAAGGTGTCCTTGTCTTTGGCGTCCATAATATTGTTCATGTTTAATTTGGTCCAAATATTGGCCCAGTCGAACTTATCAGTGAGGCCTTGTAAAATCGAGGCCCACTTTTCCTGTGCTTTTGGAAAAACAAATTATTTGACCTTCAATGATTTGTACATTAATTTCGTGGTAATTTTAGAAAAAGGTACCAAACCCTGATCCCCATGGTCAATTTGGAACTGAGCCACCTGCTTGGATGGTTATTAGGCCCACAACGTTTTACTTTGAAGAGGACAGGATTGATGTTTTGTTCGAAGACGTTTAGCTATGCGTCCAGCAGTCATACGATTAATTTTACACTTCAAGGTTCAAGGTTCAAGGTTCGTTTATTTCCACAGTATCAAAAAAGCAAAAGGCAATAATAAATACATCAAAAGTAATCATTACATAATGCAAAGTAAATGTTTTACAGCATAGGTTTGAAGAATATTACATGTAAACAAAAAAAGCATTATGTGACACTGCAGAGGGATCCATTTAAAAAGCAAAGCTTGTAGGCAATGGTCCCTATAGTGACATGCATAGTATGCATTGAGATTAACAAATAAGGTTATAAGTGAACCGTGGAGGTAGGTCCGTGGTCGAGTCGAGCCACCAATAAACAAATATAATAGCAGGTCTCAATGCACATGCATGTTTCAAAGAAAAATAACCCGAGTCTGCACTGTGGTATGGTTCAAAATACAATGTACATCTGTAAAAACACTCATCAACAATAAGATTTCAGTAAACAAGCTTTTGAAGGCTTTAAGTTTTTCATTAAGCATGTTCCAAAGCATAGGTCCCTCATGTTTAATAGTTTTAAGAGCGAGGGAAGTACGAGTGTAAGAAATGTGATAATTAGAAGCTTGGCGGGTGAAAATGGGAATGTACATTTGAGTTTAAAGAAAAAATTGATTGAATAGCAGAAGGTAAATTTTTACAAGTGAGTTGATACATGAGGGACCCAAGCTGAAGACAATAAATATCATTCACTTTAAAATTGCATATTTATGGAAAAGGGGATCTGTATGTGCGTTAAATTCAGCAAAATTAATGATACGAAGAGCTCGCTTCTGTAAGAGAAGAAGTCTATTAGGATTGGTAGCAGAACCTGATCCCCATGCAAGTATCCCGTAGTTAAGATAAGAACCGATCAATGTATTATAAAGAGATTGTAAAACCAGTTCAGGCATAAAATGCTTGATCCTATTGATCACACCAATATTTCTAGCAATAATTTTACACTGTAATCAACATGACTATTCCATGATAGTCTACGGTCAACAAAAAGTCCTAGAAACTTGCAACAATCAGTTTCCAGTGATTTCAATGTCATTAATCTTTATAGGACTTGGAAGGTCTCTGACTGAATTACTGAACAACATGCAGTTAGTTTTAGTGATATTTAGGGATAGTTTATTGACCGTAAACCAGGTGGCAACTAGTTTGAGCTCATTGTTAACAGTGTTTACAAGATAGTCAAGGTTACTATGGGAAAAGAATAAATTAGAGTCATCCGCAAATAATATAAATGAAAGCACACTAGAAGAATTTGTGAAATCATTAATGTATATGGTGAATAACAAAGGCCCGAGGATTGATCCTTGAGGTACTCCATACGTAAGGACATCAGACTCAGATTTAATGCCATTGACGGAAACATATTGTGGCCTGTCTGAAACTGAAAGATAACTCTTAAACCATTCTAGGGGAATTCCACGGATACCATAGTTGGGAAGTTTATGCAATAGTATTTGATGGTCTATTGTATCAAAAGCCTTTGAAAGATCAAGGAACATCCCCAAAGTATGATTGGAGTCATCGATAGCATTAGTAACTTTATCAATAAAATCAAGGAGTGCATGAATGGTTGAATGTTTGCTACGGAAACCAAACTGTTGATTTGTTAAAATTTCAAACTTATTCAGAAAATTAATGGTACGGGCATAGACACAAAGAATAGAGATGGGCCTATAATTGGATATTATTGTTACGATCACCCTTTTTGAAAACTGGTGGGACTTTAGCAATTTTTATTTCTGATGGAACAATGCCAGTCGTAAAAGAAGTATTGACAATATGAACAAGTGGTTTACTTATGGCAAAAAATTGACTTCTTGATAATGGAAATATTGATCAGGTCATGACCAGAACCTTTTTTATTTTGTAAATTTTTTACAATGTCCAAAATTTCATGTTCAAATACTGGAGTAAAAAAGAAGGAATTAAAATTAGGGTTGGGCATATAATCAGTAAAACTAAGGGGTGAATGAGTAGGTTGGATGTTTTTAGCAAGGTTGGGACCAATATTGATAAAGTATTGATTAAAATGATTGGCGATTTGATTTGTGTTGTCAATTAAATTCCCATTAACAATGATGCTGTTAATACCATGAGAATGGGTATTTTTATTCAAAACAGAATTTATAACCTTCCAGGTATTACGGATGTTATTTCTTTCTTTTTCAAACTGAAGGGAATAGTACTTTTTTTTACAAAGACGTAGAAGGCTAGTCAAGGTGTTTTTATTCTTGATATACTTGCATTTATGTGAGGTTGTAGGGTTGGACAAGTACTGACGATACAATTTATTCTTTTTCTTAATAGATTTGAGGAGGGAATGTGTAATCCAAGGGGTAGTTGAAATATGATTAGATTTGGTATTGTTGTTTTGTCTAACTAAAGGTGTATTTTGATCGTACAGAAAAATATAATTATCCAGAAAAGTATTATAAGCAGTATCAGGATTATTACAACTAAGGACATTAGTCCAGTCAAAAGAGTGTAAGTCGTCAATAAACTGTTCAAGGTTCACATTAGACACATTTCGAGAAAAAGGTAAATTGTGATTATGAGAAGAACTTGAGTTTGGAGACTGAACGAACATAACAATTGGCAGATGATCTGAGATATCAGAGATTAAAATACCAGATTTTGAGGAAGGAAGAATATTTGATAAAAAATTATCGATAAGTGTAGCAGAAGTATCAGTAATACGTGTGGGCATATGGATTTGGGGGAGAAAAGAGTGAGATGTAAATAAGTCGATATGTTGAAATCACCTGATCACACTTGATCCTAGCCAATTCCTTAAAGGTAATTAGTCTGTTATTTTTAACATGTTGAAATTTGATGATGTTATTCTTTGTTAAAACAGGACTCGCTAAATCGTTATCCTTATTAATCGCAACCACTGAATTATGCCAGAGAGGGATATTATTTACAATGACGCAACTCTCAGGATTACTATATAAAAGCTTGATCCATTGAATGAATTTGGGGGGAATCCCCATTTTCTCAAGCATGGTAAACATATAATCCCAATTAATTCTATCGAAAACCTTCTCCTGATCGATGCTTAAAATAGCTGCTTCCTTATTGTTCCAATTATAATCTATGCTATCACGCAAAAGTGTGAGGTTGTCGTGATTTTTTCTCCCCGGTACACCACATGTCTGTTCGTCACCTATTATGAAAGGCATGGCCCTTTTAACCTAGTTGTGAGAACTTTGGCCAACAGTTTGTAATCTACATTTAAAAGGCTAATCGGTCTCCAGTTCTTGAGATCAAATTTACCTAAATTATTATCCACATGGTTGGTGGGCTTGCACAAAATTACTTTATTGATTATAAAGCGATGAAAAATTACTTTATTGATTATGAAGCGATGACCAAAAGCAAAACCATAAAGCAATAAATCAAGTGAATTCTAAACCAAGACCAAAAGTAACACTACTGAACTAACAGGATTTATAAAAACCACTAAAAACAACAAAACACATGTGCCAACAAGGAAGGTTACAAACTAAAATCAAAATGGCTCTAAACTCGAGTCCATAGCAGTAATGACTTGAAACAGGCAAAACTTTAAAACATGAAGAACCACCAGTACATAAAATCAAAGAAGTGATGGTGGGATCGAGAACACACAGGCTGCCATCTGTAAACTATAATACATTTAATGGGTGACTTGAGGATTAAGGATTAAACAAGAGGGTTGTTTATTACAGACGATTCCTTGAAATGAACTTGGGTGCTACAAGAGATTAAGTTGGAATAAACAGTGGAAGGGAACATACTTGTCTCTCCGTGGTCCTTTCTCTATGCTCCTACTGAACACGGTTTTTCTGGACCTGTTACATAATAAGCCATCAAAAGGGAGAAACTTCCTCTAGCAGTAAACACAAGGAGTAAAATTACATCAACAAACTCTCACACCAAATTTAAACCAAACATATAATTATTGTTACATCCTTCCCTTTTTAAACTTTGAGTGGGAAGGGGTAAACTTCTCTAACGATGAGAAATGTTTCGGAAGAAAAAGGTGATAAAATTAACTAGTGTTCATTAATAAAGTAAATTTTCATGGCGAATATTCAAATAGAATTACTGGCTGGAAATAGTAAGTTTGTTACTTTCGGTCATTTCCCATTGTTTTGTTTTTTGTTTTTTTAAACAGAAGTTATGTGTGCATGCCTTTTTCACAGTAAATAATAATATGCCATAATATGACAGAAGAGTTAATTTACCAGAGTACATGTAGTAGTAATTAAAGTGGTAATTGGCCCGTTTATCTTAAAATATGTAATAGGCCTATCAATAATATTTGTAATGACAACGGATTAATATATCGCCTTTCGCAAGCCTGAAAGTTCATAAGTAGCAACAATTATGCAAAAAGGAGGCAAAGACAAAAGTTCTTTGTTTAACACCAAAAAACCATTAAAAAAAATACTTGGTCATGAGTCCTTGGTGTTTCTAACATTAAAACAAAATACATGGTCATGAGTCCTTGGTGTTTCTAACTTGATGATAAATTTGTAAGCATTCACTTGTAATGTTCATTTCAATACTGATTGGGCAATAAATATTACGGAGTGACACAATGGTCGAGTATGATTTATCTGTCACTAGTCATGTCAATATTTAGCAGGTTTATTAACTGATACCTTTCATTTGGCCTGAACGGCTTTTCCAAATTGACGGTTTCATCTTTGAATTGTTAACATGTGTGAGATTTCTAGAAGTGACAGAGTTATGGATCACACAATAGAGAGTAACGTTACACGAAGTGACACATTACAAGAAACAAATCACTTTGAGAAAACTTGAAAACGGTGTATAACATTAATAATGTGCCATACATTTCCATCGGTAACTTGCTCTGATAGCTCCCTCGGAAGCTCGGAACTTAGGGGTTATTTTCGATTCATCAATGACACTTCAACCACACAACAACAACATCATACGTCTGTCATCATTTCACAAGAGTGCCACTGAAAAAGTCATTAGTTTTTGAACTGTACCATGATGCACAGTCTCTTGCAGCGCCACCAGGAGGCACAATATATAGGGCGACGGGCGACGCGACGGACGACGCGACGGGCGACGCGACGGCACGACGCGACGGACGACGGGCGACGCGACGGCACGACGCGACGGACGACGGCACGACGCGACGGGCGACGGACGACGCGACGGGCGACGCGACGGGCGACGCGACGGACGACGCGACGGACGACGCGACGGGCGACGCGACGGGCGACGCGACGGCACGACGCGACGGACGACGGCACGACGCGACGGACGACGGATGTCCAAGTCACCATGCAAATCAATTGAAAAACAGGCGACGCGACGGGCGACGGCACGACGCGACGCACGACGCGACGGGCGACGGCACGACGCGACGGACGACGCGACGGACGACGGAATAGGCGACGCGACGGCACGACGCGACGCACATCTGTCGCCTTTAGAACACCATAGTTTAGGGCTTGAACGAATCTAGGAAACCCTAGAAAGATTGAGGGCGCTATACGAGTTTAACGGTGCGGGTTTTTTTACTTTAAAAAAAATGGAAAAAATTTACTTTGTCGTTAATAAACACATATCAAATTCAAGTCAGAGTACCCATGGCGTTCAATTTGCCTGAGAATTTTGGGTTTTTTTTCTACTGACAATGTTTTAATAAGTTTTGATGCTTTTAAACTGATCGTCTATAAAACCTTTCTTGTTTTAAGAAACATTTGTGAATCCAGGACGTTAAATTTGAGCTTAATTGAAAAAACTGTGTTTCTAGAAGTCGGATTTGTTTTCACCATCTCTATGTGTTTTGTACACGGGCGAAAATGCGCAATAAATTACGTCATTGTGACGTCGTTCCACATTTAAGGCCGAAAAGCACATATTAAGTACCCAAGAAGTCTAAAACTGAAAAAAGTTTGACGATCGGCCGTCTACTTTTTGAGATAGAGTGGTCTAAAGTCTGGCTAATTAAATATTCACCTCGCTGTAAAGTGGCTAATTAATTAAGAATTTTAACATTTTTTACATTTAGAGTTAAGTTTATGTTCTAAGCTTCAATTTGATATATGATTTAACTCTTTCGTATTTGCGCTCTAGGATATTAGGCTTAAACAAAAAACGTGTGCAATTGCTATGGGATTTAGGTCAGAAACAAAGAATAATAATAATAAAAATAATAATAATCTCGACGAAAACAATAGCTGTTCCGACAGTAGGTCGGAACAGCTAAAAACTAGACTTGAGGTGTTTGTGTACAAACACTAAGCTGTTCCGGTTTTCTGATTCATAAACAAAATTTAACCCTTGTCTAACATTTACTGCTCAAATGGTTTATAACTGAAAAGAAATTGAATATCGGTTGTGTAGTTCTTGAGATGTGGTCTCACTTCCGGTTGACCTGGAAGTAAAGGTCAACATGGGGTCATGGTTACCCAAGGCTAATCTGCAATGCCTAAGGAGTCTATAACTGAAAACAATTTGAAAATCGGCTGTGTAACTCTTGAGATATGGTCCCACTTCCGGTTGACCCATAGGTAAAGGTCAACATGGGGTCACGGTTACCCAAGGCTAGTCTTCAATGCCCCACGAGTCTATAACTGAAAACAGTTTGAAAATCGGTTGTGTAATTCTTGAGATATGGTCCCACTTCCGGTTGACCCGGAAGTAAAGGTCAACATGGGGTCACGGTTACCAAGGCTAATATCCCATGGCCAAGGAGTCTAGAACTGAAAAATGTTTTAAAATCGGCTGTGTAGTTCTTGAAATATGGTCCCACTTCCGGTTGACCCGGAGGTAAAGGTCAACATGAGGTCACGGTTACCCAAGGCTTATCTGCAATGCCCAAGGAGTCTATAACTGAAAAAAGTTTGAAAATCGGTTATGTAGTTCTTGAGATATGGTCCCACTTCAGGTTGACCCGGAAGTAAAGGTCAACATGGGGTCACGGTTACCCAAGGCTAATCTCCCATGCCCAAGGAGTCTATAACTGAAAACAGTTTGAAAATCGGTTGTGTAGTTCTTGAGATAGGGTCCCACTTCCGGTTAACCCGGAAGTAAAGGTCAACATGGGGTCATGGTTACCCAAGGCTAATATCCCATGCCCAAGAAGTCTATAACTGAAAAAAAGTTTGAAAATTGGTTGTGTAGTTCTTGAGATATGGTGTCACTTCCGGTTGACCCGGAACTAAAGGTCAACATGGGGTCACGGTTACCCAAGACTAATCTCCCATGCCCAAGGAGTCTATAACTGAAAAAAGTTTGAAAATCGGGTGTGTAGTTCTTGAGATAAGGTCCCACTTCCGGTTGACCCAGAAGTAAAGGTCAACATGGGGTCACGGTTACCCAAGGCTAATATCCCATGCCCAAGAAGTCTATAACTGAAAAAAAGTTTGAAAATTGGTTGTGTAGTTCTTGAGATATGGTGTCACTTCCGGTTGACCCGGAACTAAAGGTCAACATGGGGTCACGGTTACCCAAGGCTAATCTCCCATGCCCAAGGAGTCTATAACTGAAAACAGTTTGAAAATCGGGTGTGTAGTTCTTGAGATAGGGTCCCACTTCCGGTTGACCCAGAAGTAAAGGTCAACATGGGGTCACGGTTACCCAAGGCTAATACCCCATGCCCAAGAAGTCTATAACTGAAAAAAAGTTTGAAAATTGGTTGTGTAGTTCTTGAGATATGGTGTCACTTCCGGTTGACCCGGAACTAAAGGTCAACATGGGGTCACGGTTACCCAAGGCTAATCTCCCATGCCCAAGGAGTCAATAACTGAAAAAAGTTTGAGAATCGGATGTAAACTTCTTGAGATATGACTGAAACAAGTTTGGCTAATTAAATATTCATACGGCTGTCTCGGGAATAATTAATTAAGACTGTTTGTCAATAACAACCCAGGCTTACTAATGGGCGAACTGAGATAAGTTCCATTATTGACAGACTTACAGAGTGCATAATAAACACATTCCAAATTGTTACTTATCTGAGGGTGATTGGACCTGATCCAAAAAGCACAACGTTGTAGCCACAGTGCCAGGACAAATTAACAATTAATGACTAATTATGGCTAATTATAGCGCTCCTTTGATTAATTTTTTTGGCTTGGAACATCACTTATATAAAGTATTTCACTTTTCAAAACACTTTATGTAGATCAGGAAACTAACAATTAACTTATTTTGAAATAAAATGTTTTAAAATAGTGTTTTTGTTACACTTATAGCGCAATGCGGTTTGTACACTGTAATAAACGCGCAAAAAAGTGACGTCATGATGACGTGGGGAAAATGTTACGTTAGAATTTACATCTGCAATACAAGACAAGTCCATAACTGAAAAAAGTTTGAGGAACGGGTGTATACTTCTTGAGATGTGACAGAAACAAGTTTGGCTAATTAAATATTCATGCGCTGTCACGTGAATAATTAATTAAAATTGTTTGTCAATAATATCTAAGGATTACTTCTCGGCGAACTGTGATAAGTCCTATTCTTAATAGGCATTCACAAGTAGCGAACCATATTCCAGGCTAACTGAACAATTTGTTGGTGACTGAACCTAATCAAATAGCACAGCTTCGTAGCCATGGTTTGTGTTTGAACCACCAAAACGTTACTAAAACGTTTTTTTTAATACGAAAAGAAAAAACACCTACAAATGACGTCATGATGACGTGACGAAAAATGTTAGACCGGAATCGACATCTACAATACAAGACGATGCCATAACTGAAAAAAGTTTGAAGATCGGCTGTGTACTTCTTGAGATATGGTGCTGCAAAGATTAACTAATTAAAGCTTTGAATTACCGTAATTTGACACCTGATGACGTCACAGTAACAAAAATGTGTTTTTCATACTAATAAATTTGATAAGCTACACGATGGTATGTAACTTATCCCAATCCAATGCCTTTTAACGAAAACCCTATTAGAACGTACCTATATCCTCTCTCGATTCCAATATCACGGCAGTCTTTGACGCCTAGCCGTGATTGCGCAATCACGGCACAATTTGCTTCGTAGCCATGGTTTGTGTTTGAACCACTAAAACGTTACTAAAACGTTTTTTGTTATACGAAAAGAAAAAAAACCTACAAATGACGTCATGATGACGTGACGAAAAATGTTAGACTGGAATCGACATCTACAATACAAGACGATGCCATAACTGAAAAAAGTTTGAAGATCGGATGTTTACTTCTTGAGATATGGTGTAAATCAGATTGGCTAATTAAATATTCATACAGCTGTGACGTGAATAATTAATTAAGATTTTTAATCTAATTACATCTAAAATTCAAGTCAGGGCATAAGCTTTAATATGATATAGGATTTGTCTGCTTTTGATAATTCTAAGAATAACATATGGTCTTCGAAAGAGACACAGGTTAAGTCAATACGATTTTAGGGAAAGAAAGAAAAATAATAATAATAATAATAATAATAATAATAATAATAATAATAATAAAAAAAATAAAAATCTGGACGATTTCAAAAGCTGTTCCGACTGAAAGTTCGGAACAGCTAACTAGAGATAGTGATTGTGAACAATCACAGAGCTGTTCCGGTAATTTTTGTAAACTTTGAGCCTTAGCTGCAATAAATCACAAACATCAAAAATAATAATAATAACGAGAATGGAACTAATTACTTTGTGTATATCCGGTTGACCCGGAAGTAAAGGTCAACATGGGGTCACGGAGTCTATGACTGAAAACAGTTTGAAAATCGGTTGTGTAGTTCTTAAGATATGGTCCCACTTCCGGTTGACCTGGAAGTAAAGGTCAACATGGGGTCACGGTTACCCAAGGCTAATCTCCAATGCCCAAGGAGTCTATAACTGACAAAAGTTTGAAAATAGGTTGTGTGGTTCTTAAGATATGGTCCCACTTCCGGTTGACCCATAGGTAAAGGTCAACATGGGGTGACGGTTACCCAAGGCTAATCTCCAATGCCCAAGGAGTCTATAACTAAAAAAAGTTTGAAAATCGGTTGTGTAGTTCTTGAGATATGGTCCCACTTCCGGTTGACCCGGAAGTAAAGGTCAACATGGGGTCACGGTTACCCAAGGCTATTCTACAATGCCCATTAGGAGTCTATAACTGAACAAAGTTTGAAAATCGGTTGTGTAGTTATTGAGATATGATCCCACTTCCGGTTGACCCGGAAGTAAAGGTCAACATGGGGTCACGGTTACCCAAGGTTATTCTCCAATGCCCATTAGGAGTCTATAACTGAACAAAGTTTGAAAATTTATTGTGTAGTTCTCGAAATACGGTGTCACTTCCGGTTGACCCGGAAGTAAAGGTCAACATGGGGTCACGGTTACCCAAGGCTAATCTCCCATGCCCAAGGAGTCTATAACTGAAAAAAGTTTGAAAATCGGTTGGGTAGTTCTTGAAATATGGTCTCACTTCCGGTTGACCCGGAAGTAAAGGTCAACATGGGGTCACGGTTACCCAAGGCTAATTTCCAATGCCCAAGGAGTCAATAACTGAAAAAAGTTTGAAAATCGGCTGTGTACTTCTTGAGATATGGTGCTGCAAAGATTAACTAATTAAAGCTTTGAATTACCGTAATTTGACACCTGATGACGTCACAGTAACAAAAATGTGTTTTTCATACTAATAAATTTGATAAGGTACACGATGGTATGTAACTTATCCCAATCCAATGCCTTTTAACGAAAACCCTATTAGAACGTACGTATATCCTCTCTCGACCAATATCACGGCAGTCTTTGACGCCTAGCCGTGATTGCGCAATCACGGCACAATTTGCTTCGTAGCCATGGTTTGTGTTTGAACCACCAAAACGTTACTAAAACGTTTTTTTTTATACGAAAAGAAAAAACACCTACAAATGACGTCATGATGACGTGACGAAAAATGTTAGACCGGAATCGACATCTACAATACAAGACGATGCCATAACTGAAAAAAGTTTGAAGATCGGATGTTTACTTCTTGAGATATGGTGTAAATCAGATTGGCTAATTAAATATTCATACAGCTGTGACGTGAATAATTAATTAAGATTTTTAATCTAATTACATCTAAAATTCAAGTCGGGGCATAAGCTTTAATATGATATAGGATTTGTCTGCTTTTGATAATTCTAAGAATAACATATGGTCTTCGAAAGAGACACAGGTTAAGTCAATACGATTTTAGGGAAAGAAAGAATAATAACTAGAGATAGTGATTGTGAACAATCACATAGCTGTTCCTGTAATTTTCTCTAACGGTTCAGGAGATATGATTATCTCAACTTATGAGCTCTTTTTTGGACCGGAAGTTAAGGTAAAAAAAAAACTGGTCTTCATTTTGATACGGAATTGAAATGAGCTTTTAAACCAGAAATAAAGGTCAACATGGGGTCATGGTAACCCTTGTCTAACATTGAATGCTTAAGGGGTTTATAAATGAAAAGAAATTGAAAATTGGGTGTGTGGTTCTTGAGATATGGTCCCACTTCCGGTTGACCCGGAAGTAAAGGTCAACATGGGGTCACGGTTACCCAAGGTTATTCTCCAATGCCCATTAGGAGTCTATAACTGTACAAAGTTTGAAAATTGATTGTGTAGTTCTTGAAATACGGTGTCACTTCCGGTTGACCCGGAAGTAAAGGTCAACATGGGGTCACGGTTACCCAAGGCTAATCTCCCTTGCCCAAGGAGTCTATAACTGAAAAAAGTTTGAAAATCGGTTGTGTAGTTTTTGAGATATGGTGTTTCTTCCGGTTGACCCGGAAGTAAAGGTAAACATGGGGTCACGGTTACCCAAGGCTAATCTCCCATGCCCAAGGAGTCTATAACTGAAATAAGTTTGAAAATCGGTTGTGTAGTTCTTAAGACATGGTCCCACTTCCGGTTGACCCGGAAGTAAAGGTCAACATGGGGTCACGGTTACCCAAGGGTAATCTCCAATGCCCAAGAAGTCTATAACTGAAATAAGTTTGAAAATCGGTTGTGTAGTTCTTAAGACATGGTCCCACTTCCGGTTGACCCGGAAGTAAAGGTCAACATGGGGTCACGGTTACTCAAGGCTAATCTCCCGTGCATAAGGAATCTATAACTGAAAAAAGTTTGAAAAACGGTTGTGTAGTTCTTGAGATTTGGTCTCACTTCCGGTTGACCCGGAAGTAAAGGTCAACATGGGGTCACGGTTACCCAAGGCTAATCTCCCTTGCCCAAGGAGTCTATAACTGAAAAAAGTTTGAAAATCGGTTGTGTAGTTTTTGAGATATGGTGTTTCTTCCGGTTGACCCGGAAGTAAAGGTAAACATGGGGTCACGGTTACCCAAGGCTAATATCCCATGCCCAAGAAGTCTATAACTGAAAAAAGTGTGAAAATCGGTTGTGTAGTTTTTGAGATAATGGTGTTTCTTCCGGTTGACCCAGAAGTAAAGGTCAACATGGGGTCACGGTTACCCAAGGCTAATACCCCATGCCCAAGAAGTCTATAACTGAAAAAAAGTTTGAAAATTGGTTGTGTAGTTCATGAGATATGGTGTCACTTCCGGTTGACCCGGAACTAAAGGTCAACATGGGGTCACGGTTACCCAAGGCTAATCTCCCTTGCCCAAGGAGTCTATAACTGAAAAAAGTTTGAAAATCGGTTGTGTAGTTTTTGAGATATGGTGTTTCTTCCGGTTGACCCAGAAGTAAAGGTCAACATGGGGTCACGGTTACCCAAGGCTAATACCCCATGCCCAAGAAGTCTATAACTGAAAAAAAGTTTGAAAATTGGTTGTGTAGTTCATGAGATATGGTGTCACTTCCGGTTGACCCGGAACTAAAGGTCAACATGGGGTCACGGTTACCCAAGGCTAATCTCCCATGCCCAAGGAGTCAATAACTGAAAAAAGTGTGAAAATCGGATCTAAACTTCTTGAGATATGACTGAAACAAGTTTGGCTAATTAAATATTCATACGGCTGTCTCGGGAATAATTAATTAAGACTGTTTGTCAATAACAACCCAGGCTTACTACTAATGGGCGAACTGAGATAAGTTCCATTATTGACAGACTTACAGAGTGCATAATAAACACATTCCAAATTGTTACTTATCTGAGGGTGATTGGACCTGATCCAAAAAGCACAACGTTGTAGCCACAGTGCCAGGACAAATTAACAATTAATGACTAATTATGGCTAATTATAGCGCTCCTTTGATTAATTTTTTTGGCTTGGAACATCACTTATATAAAGTATTTCACTTTTCAAAACACTTTATGTAGATCAGGAAACTAACAATTAACTTATTTTGAAATAAAATGTTTTAAAATAGTGTTTTTGTTACACTTATAGCGCAATGCGGTTTGTACACTGTAATGAACGCGCAAAAAAGTGACGTCATGATGACGTGGGGAAAATGTTCAGTTAAATTTACATCTGCAATACAAGACATGTCCATAACTGAAAAAAGTTTGAGGGACGGGTGTATACTTCTTGAGATGTGACAGAAACAAGTTTGGCTAATTAAATATTCATGCGCTGTCACGTGAATAATTAATTAAAATTGTTTGTCAATAATATCTAAGGATTACTTCTCGGCGAACTGTGATAAGTCCTATTCTTAATAGGCATTCACAAGTAGCGAACCATATTCCAGGCTAACTGAACAATTGTTGGTGACTGAACCTAATCAAATAGCACAGCTTCGTAGCCATGGTTTGTGTTTGAACCACCAAAACGTTACTAAAACGTTTTTTTTAATACGAAAAGAAAAACACCTACAAATGACGTCATGATGACGTGACGAAAAATGTTAGACCGGAATCGACATCTACAATACAAGACGATGCCATAACTGAAAAAAGTTTGAAGATCGGCTGTGTACTTCTTGAGATATGGTGCTGCAAAGATTAACTAATTAAAGCTTTGAATTACCGTAATTTGACACCTGATGACGTCACAGTAACAAAAATGTGTTTTTCATACTAATAAATTTGATAAGGTACACGATGGTATGTAACTTATCCCAATCCAATGCCTTTTAACGAAAACCCTATTATAACGTACGTATATCCTCTCTCGATTCCAATATCACGGCAGTCTTTGACGCCTAGCCGTGATTGCGCAATCACGGCACAATTTGCTTCGTAGCCATGGTTTGTGTTTGAACCACTAAAACGTTACTAAAACGTTTTTTGTTATACGAAAAGAAAAAAACCTACAAATGACGTCATGATGACGTGACGAAAAATGTTAGACTGGAATCGACATCTACAATACAAGACGATGCCATAACTGAAAAAAGTTTGAAGATCGGATGTTTACTTCTTGAGATATGGTGTAAATCAGATTGGCTAATTAAATATTCATACAGCTGTGACGTGAATAATTAATTAAGATTTTTAATCTAATTACATCTAAAATTCAAGTCAGGGCATAAGCTTTAATATGATATAGGATTTGTCTGCTTTTGATAATTCTAAGAATAACATATGGTCTTCGAAAGAGACACAGGTTAAGTCAATACGATTTGAGGGAAAGAAAGAAAAATAATAATAACTAGAGATTTAGTGTTTGTTGACAAACACAAAGCTGTTCCGTTTTGTTTTGCTTCGATTAAGTGCTTCAAAGCTTTAAAGTTGGTCTGATTTCAAGATTGAAGTCTCTTGACCTTGACAGGCCCCATTTTAACTTAAGGGTGCCTAAAAACCTAAACTTGGTCTTCATTCTGATACTGATGAATCGAAAGGAGCTTTTAACCCAGAAATAAAGGTCATCATGAGGTGGGTCATGGTAACCCTTGTCTATCATTTATTGCTCAAAGTGGTTTGTAATTGAAAATAAAATTAAAATCAGGTGTGTAGTTCTTAAGATAAGGTCCCACTTCCGGTTGACGCGGAAGTAAAGGTCAACATGGGGTCACGGTAACCCAAGGCTAATCTTCAATGCCCAAGGAGTCTATAAGTGAAAAAAGTTTGAAAATCGGTAGTGTAGTTCTTGTGATAAGGTCCCACTTCCGGTTAACCCGGAAGTAAAGGTCAACATGGGGTCACGGTTATCCAAGGCTACCTCCAATGTCCAAGGAGTCTATAACTGAAAACAGTTTGAAAATCGGTTGTGTAGTTCTTAAGATATGGTCCCACTTCCGGTTGACCCAGAAGTAAAGGTCAACATGGGGTCACGGTAACCCAAGGCTAATCTTCAATGCCCAAGGAGTCTATAACTGAACAAAGTTTGAAAATTGATTGTGTAGTTCTTGAGATACGGTGTTACTTCCGGTTGACCCGGAAGTAAAGGTCAACATGGGGTCACGGTTATTCAAGGCTAATCTCCCATGCCCAAGGAGTCTATAACTGAAAAAAGTTTGAAAATAGGTTGGGTAGTTCTTGAAATATGGTCTCACTTCCGGTTGACCTGGAAGTAAAGGTCAACATGGGGTCACGGTTACCCAAGGCTAATTTCCAGTGCCCAAGGAGTCAATAACTGAAAAAAGTTTGAAAATCGGCTGTGTACTTCTTGAGATATGGTGCTGCAAAGATTAACTAATTAAAGCTTTGAATTACCGTAATTTGACACCTGATGACGTCACAGTAACAAAATTGTGTTTTTCATACTAATAAATTTGATAAGGTACACGATGGTATGTAACTTATCCCAATCCAATGCCTTTTAACGAAAACCCTATTAGAACGTACGTATATCCTCTCTCGATTCCAATATCACGGCAGTCTTTGACGCCTAGCCGTGATTGCGCAATCACGGCACAATTTGCTTCGTAGCCATGGTTTGTGTTTGAACCACCAAAACGTTACTAAAACGTTTTTTTGAATACAAAAAGAAAAAACACATACAAATGACGTCATGATGACGTGACGAAAAATGTTAGACCGGAATCGACATCTACAATACAAGACGATGCCATAACTGAAAAAAGTTTGAAGATCGGATGTTTACTTCTTGAGATATGGTGTAAATCAGATTGGCTAATTAAATATTCATACAGCTGTGACGTGAATAATTAATTAAGATTTTTAATCTAATTACATCTAAAATTCAAGTCAGGGCATAAGCTTTAATATGATATAGGATTTGTCTGCTTTTGATAATTTTAAGAATAACATATGGTCTTCGAAAGAGACACAGGTTAAGTCAATACGATTTTTGGGAAAGAAAGAATAATAATAATAATAATAATAATAATAATAATAAAAAAAATAAAAATCTGGACGAAAACAAAAGCTGTTCCGACTGGATAAGTCGGAACAGCTAACTAGATATGTAGTGATTGTGAACAATCACAGAGCTGTTCCGTTCTGTTGACCATAAAAGTTGTTTTTGAAGCTCGAGAATGGAACTAATTACTTTGTGTATATCCTGTAATCGTGTTTGAAATGAATGCATGTGACCATGCGTATTCATCGCAGTGTAAACAAATCAAACAAGATCGGATCTTGTTTGAAACCGAAAGTAAAGGTCAAAGTAAGCTACAAATCATTACGAATTTATGACGTGTGGTTCGGGAGATATGGGTTTTTCGAGCTATGGGGTCACGGTTACCCAAGGCTAATCCCCAATGCCCATTAGGAGTCTAGAACTGAACAAAGTTTGAAAATCAGGTGTGTAGTGCTTGAGAAATGGTCCCACTTCCGGTTGACCCGGAAGTACAGGTCAACATGGTGTCACGGTTACCCAAGGCTAATCTCCAATGCCCAAGTAGTCTATAACTGAACAAAGTTTGAAAATCGGTTCTGTAGTTCTTGAGATATGGTGTAACTTCCGGTTGACCCATAGGTAAAGGTCAACATGGGGTCACGGTTACTCAAGGCTAATCTCCCATACCCAAGGAGTATATAACTGAAAAGATTTGAAAATCGGGTGTGTAGTGCTTGAGAAATGGTCCCACTTCCGATTGACCCGGAAGTAAAGGTCAACATGAGGTCACGGTTACCCAAGGCTAATCTCCCATGCCCAAGAAGTCTATAACTGAAAAAAGTTAGAAAATTGGTTGTGTAGTTCTTGAGATATGGTCTTACTTCCGGTTGACCCATAGGTAAAGGTCAACATGGGGTCACGGTTACTCAAGGCTAATCTCCCATGCCCAAGGAGTCTATAACTGAAAAGATTTGAAAATCGGTTGTGTAGTTCTTGAGATAGGGTCCCACTTCCGGTTGACCCGGAAGTAAAGGTCAACATGGGGTCACGGTTACCCAAGGCTAATATCCAATGCCATTAGGAGTCTATAACTGAACAAAGTTTGAAAAACGGTTGTGTAGTTCTTGAGATTTGGTCTCACTTCCGGTTGAATTAAATTAAACAATTTAAGATTTTGTGTTGGTTGGTGGCTGTATACTATAAATACAATTGTATTAAAACTATTTAGCATACAACAAGTCAATATGGTTGCATTGCAGTATAATGCCAGCACCGACTAACTTTAAGGTAAACACTGATTACGGAAACTGCAGCATAGTTAGTGCCCCTTTACGTGTACCCAAGAGACCAATTTATTGGCCTGTAAAAGTATAGTAGTATTACTTGTAATTAATTGAACAGTTTTAGCCATTGCCATGTAGCAGACAATAACATTACAATGAGGCCCTGTCGCCTCGTAACGTACGTGTTTTCTTTAAAGATCTACTTCAACGATAATTGAGAAATAAAACAGATTTCTGAATCTCATACGTAATGTTATTAAGTATTCTGAATTTGTAGATTGGATTGTTTTACACCAATATTTTTTTCGTAATTTTAACTGAAAAAATTAAACCTTTCTTGGGGTTTTTAAAACTCGCGCGCTTCCATGGCTCCCTCCATAGGCACTGTGCTTGTCCAATACTAAAGCACTTGCATTTACGCGCACCACGAACCCACTATAGGATACGTGCGTGAACCAGCGAATGATGACGTACTTGTTGGGACGGGAAACCAGGAAGTAGCGGGGTGTCGTGTGTTTACACGGTAACTATGTATGATGATCTCATTATTCGAAGACATTCACCAAGTTAAGACGAGATAATTTACCGTCCTGAACTCATGTGCTGTCGGTGGATGTACTCGGAACACAAATAAGAATCCAGATGCGAGTTTTTTTTACCGATTTCCATGAGAGATCCTGTCCAGAGAAGGGGGTGGGTTTCGAGACCAACACACGGAAAAACTTCACGTTGACAAAATGGACAATGATTTGTAGTGCCCATTTTACGGACGACTGTCGGGATTCAACATCGCAACTAAAACAACAGGCTTACGCCAGGGTCAATTCCAACCATGAAAGCGCCAACTACAGTGCCATCACATGCTTCACAAACGGAGAGTCAGACTGGACAGGCACAGAAGCATCAAAACATACTTCTGTAAGTAGCATAATACTATATACAATAGTTTTAAATGTTTGTTGATAATAAATAGCCACAGGTTTCATTCAAACTGGTCATCACAATATCACATCAAGTTTGGGAAAAATGCAAAATTAAACAAGTGGTATTCACACCATCAGCACTGGTGTTTTGTGGGAGCACTTTGATGGCTTCGATAATCTGCTCATAAACACAGGCTGTTTAGATAATCTTCCAAGTTAGCTAGTGGACAGTACAAAGGAAATATTCAAACATAATCTCCCCACTCCAAGCTGTGTACAATTGGGCTTTGTTAAGATCTCGTTTGTACTCTTAACCTTTTGAGGAATCCTAGATGTATTAGATCCTTTAAATAAAAAACAGTGACTGCTTAATTGGCAGTTTGAATTTTCTAGATAAATGCTGTTTCCAACAGCGCCATTTCAAATGCTAATGGTACGTTGACGTTAATGGAAATATATAAGTTCATTCAAGTGAAATGTAGATTGAAAACATAACTTCTGATAATTATGTGTCAGAATACTTTTAAAAACCCTTTTCAGGTGTTGTGCTAGCAGTGTTCCCAGCTTTCTTTCAAGTTAAACAAAACAAATAATGAATCCTTTCCTGTGATAATGATCCGTTTTATGATGTGTGTCTTATACAATTTGTACAACACTGGCTTTGCCCTGTTTGGTGGTTATTGTCTGTGAACCTCAAGCCATTCAAGCTATAGTTTCTTTGAGAAGCCACAAGGTTTTAATGAGCAGAGAATGACCTATAATGAATATTGGTTATTCAGGTTTACAAGAATCTATTCAATGAGAAATGTTAGATAATTGTTGTTTCTTCATATTCTTAATAATTTCAGATTATGTAAAGAATCAAGGCGGCAGTGCTCCTTTGTCAGCAGGGTGAGAAGACATCTAAGTCCAACTCCAATTTTCCTCAACTTGTCTGCAATCCTAGCCCCCTATCAACCACGGAAACAAGACAGACAAGGACACTGCTGTGGAAAGGTGGAGGTTTAATTTAATAACTGAACCTGTTGGCAGACCTCAACCCAAACCAGGCATTGAAGATGTCCAAGAAATACAGAGCAGGCCGGGAAGCATGATGGCAGGTACAGAGAGCAGAGCGAGACAACAACGGAAGAAAAGAAAAGTATTGACTGAGGAAGGTGATGATTCATCAATAGCAAAGAATAGCACAACTGGGAAGTCAAAGAAAAGAACAAAGGCCGATGATGATGGTTCAAAGAAGGGACAAGGGACAGCAATTCAGGGGAAGAAGTCTGGGTAGAAGAAGGGAGGAAGTTCTGGAAGAAAATGATTAGGCAAGCAGGACAAAAAGTGACCCCAAAATGTGGTTAAGGGAAAATTGTAAAACATGCGATAATACAAATTAATGTATCCCCTGTTTCAATGAGGTGATCAGGTTGGTGTAGAGGTATCTTTCCAGATCTTCCACCTCTAGGACTCTGGTTCGAATCCCGCTGGGGGCACTATGTGGACTGGGTTATCAGTCCCTACTTGACTGCGTGTGCTTTCCTGAAATAATTCTCTGGGGTTTTCCTCCCACATCTAAAACTGAAACTTCCTTGTCTTCTCTCCATTTGGTTCTTGGCTAGTACAGTGATTAAGTTCACTTTTCTGAGAGTCATTGGCTTCACAACCAGAATAAATGAAATAAAAATTAAGTCTCTTTTGTCATCCTAAACATGTATTGAAGAGATACAGTTTGCTATGTAAAAATAATGAGCAGCCCCAGTTTGTGCTTATTGCATGGTGAACTACAGAAGTTTTTTTTTTTTTTGGGGGGGAGAGAAAGAGGAGTTTGAGTATTGGGGTTTTCACATTTCATGCGTAATGCGTTTTCAATCCAGGGCGAACATAAAACAATTACATTATTTTGTGTACAAGTTGCCAGACACCCTGTCTTGTTTAGTGTTCACTGTAATTTGAAATTTTTGTTTACATTTTCTTATAAGTCTACATGAAGCTGAACATAAGGTGGTCTTTTAGTATGTCTGTATGCAAGAAGAGTAAGGAACGCATAGAATTTGTTTTGCAACATTCCCTTTTAATTTAGATGTTTCTATTTAATTACTCAATTAAAATTAAAACTAGACAGGGAGGTCAACTTTGCGAATACATGACTAGTGTTGTTTAATTTTTCTTGACATTAAATAATACTCTTAACTCAAAAAATAATTCTTTGTGTACATAAGGTGGACGTTTAGTATGTCTTATTCAAGAAGGGTAAGGAACTCATACAATTAGTTTTGGCAGCATTCTCTTAAAGGCAACGTGTCCCTTTAATTAAGCTGCTTTCTATTTATTTACTTAACTTAAATTGAAACTGAAGAGGGGTAGTTGACCTTTCAAAAAACAAGAGTAGTGTTTTCTATTTTTCTTGAAATAAAATAATTCTCCTAAACTCATAAAGCCTGATTTGTGTACATTAAAAGTGTTTTTTGTCATTTACTCGTGGATTATCTAAAAATTGATAGTAAATGGAGGCCACCATGTTTGTATCCTCAATTCTGAAAACTTTCCTGAAAACCTGAATATGACTATTGAATTCAACACCAGATTAGCTGAACATGTTTTGATCATATCTAGAAGTTAAGAAAGATTTGGAACTTTGCATGGTGGGGTCAGGTTTGCAGTGACACCATGTTTAAAATATCGTTTGAGTAATGGTGGTTCTGAAAAGAACAGGTGGTTTGACAACTTCCTGAAGAGGATCAGAGCATACTGATCAAAAAATCAAGTTGTGACACCACTGTTTCTTTTCAGAACCACCAGTACTCAAAAGAGATTTTACACATGGTGTCACCGCAAACCTCACCTGATTATAGACATTGTTCTTGTAATGACTATACATCCAATCTCAGTGAGCCAAATATTGACAGATTTTTTTTATCCAAGATTGTGGTTCTCAAAAAAGTTCCCCTTTTGAAGCCTCTTTACTGTATAACTTCCATGTATGTAATGTGTACATGTAGTGTGAATACACACCAGTTGAATGCATTTCACTATTTTCCAGTGAGAGACACAACAGCATGAGCTTTATGTTTGACAAATAATTTGTACATCCAACTTTTGAGTCTCATTTGGGAGCATTTACAAACATTTTATCAACTATAGGGGCTATAAATAACACACTAAATTCGGGTGAGAAGAGGAATTCTTGCAATATGATTGGCAATAACTTTGGGGGGTTTTAAGTTACTATTAGTCTAGTGGTGGGTTGGGATGTCCTTCGGATGGCGTCCATGATACATGAAGGAAGTGGCACTCTGTTGAACCTTCCAAGGTAGCCCCAACACCATCTGACAACTTGCCGGTAAGCCACATGGCGATATTTTCTGCAAACAAAGTAGTAGAAGAAAATCAAATTAGGTAAACAGTTGATGTTCTTCTTCTGATTTGTCCAGTCGAACAACTCATAGGAGATCACCCACACCCCCCCCCCCCCCCCCCACAACACACACCCTTACATATGACAGTAACGGGGTACTTCCATTGAGTAGTTAGTTATTCCCTTTTCTGAAGAAATCCTCTGTGGGGTACCACTACAACAAAGACAACCTTCTGGGGTAGCATTGTTCCATTGTTAAAAGTGCCCAGTAAGTTGGCATGTGTAAGCCCACATACACACACTTTTGGGTTCTGTAAGCTGAAAAAGATGGGTCTCTGTTTTTTCTGTAACAGACTCGACAATTGTGACAGAGATCACAGTGTTTGGAAAAATTCTTTTACTGCTTTTATGGTTGATAGTTATCCTGAATTGTATAAATCTAATCCAACAGTCAATTATACTAGGGTTGGCTCATTACATTAATTTTACAGTTCCATTTAAAAACAAGACACTTACTGGTCTTGGTCTAGAGTCCCTTCAACTGCATCCCTGCCATAAGTATGCCCGGTACTGTAAATAAGCAGTTTGGCCCGGTACTGTAAATAAGCAGTTTGAAGTACAGCCGGGTGCAGACAGACTGCTTCAAACCAATCATGGACAGCTAGGCATTGGTTTTCATCCTCAATATCAATGTTCAATGCTGCCATTTGCTCTCTTGTCTTCTGCACTTCCTTACAGCAGATACAGTTCACTGCCAGTGGTTGAACCACATAGTGGTTGCATGAGCACCTGAAAAAATAAATAAATAAAATAAAATTAGGGAATAAGAATGTTGCTGTACTGATAAAAGATACAATTAGTAACATGACCAAGGCCGGAAATCCATGTGTCCGCAAACAGGTACAGACGGCTCACACAATGTTTCGCATTGTTTACCGATTGCAATGGCCGTTGTTTTCACCTTTAGTTTGTGTCACTGGGAATTTTTATTTTAGTTGAAAAATTGTTTGTAATTGTTTGTAGTTCTGTTTTAAAGAATAACATAACATGATACTGGCCTAAAAGAGAAATAATAAGCAAATGAGCTTGACATTAAAACTAATTAGGCTAGGACCTACCTCACTATTTATGCATTGTTAAACAAGTCAATGCGGTAGAACAGTGAAAGAAAACACGGCTTGTCCGTGGGGTATTGAAAACAAATATTATCACGGACACACTGAACTGAGATTTGATGATTGATTTGTGAAAACATTCATGGATAAACGAAAAATTAGAAAATAAAATAACATTCGTCCATTTCCCTTTCTCCATGGAACACAGTTCTCCAATAAGGATACCTGCGCTAACCCAATGGGGAAAACTTTTGAGTGACACCGATTCAATTTTGACATGAAAACGTTACAGCAACCATATTGGACAACAGCAACCATTTCGTGATAAAAAGAAATCAACGTTTTGCTGTTATTTCCATCCATTAGCTGCCTCATTCTTTGCAAATATGCCGCATAAAAATAAGTACTTCATGACGATAAACAGTGGGGGAGAGTAAACAACAGTAAACATTGCATTGTTTGTTGTTCAAAAACCTGTGGGACTCACCATTCAGTGTTATTTATTCGCTCAGCTTCGCCTCCTGCATCAGGATTATCACCTTCGCGATCCTTGGCAGCCAGTGGCTCAAACCAATATGGTTCGGCAACTCCCCAAGCTTCATCAACGCCCTCTTCGTCTTCGGAGGAGCTCCCTCAACCGTCAGAGCTATCCTCACTATCAATACTATCATATGTATTTGCTAATTCTTTTTCGTCCACACTATGTTCCTCCCACGATCCGCTAGTGTCTGACTTTTGTTTTCGTTACCGTGAAAATAGCTATAGACGCGTACAATAAACACACTCTGCTGCGCGGGGGGTAAACAAGCCGTTTCCACTTATGTACGTCATCAAAGTCTATGGTATATTTTCATCACGTGACACGCTGTTTCCAAAAACTCGCTATGAGGAGCTGCTGAACGCTGGTCAAAATGACCTTTTTTTAAAATTACGCAACCACCGCTAAGGATTTTCGTTGAAATATACGTAATCATGAAACACAAATTGATTGGATTTCGGTAACGTTTAAATTATCTTAGTGCCGTTGAAGTAGATCTTTAACACCCTTGCACATGGTGTTATTTAAAAGTTTCTCTTGGACTTCTTACTACCTAAAACTGCAAATCATATGTATAAATAATAGCATTTTTATATTAAAAATCATTAAACTTTTTTGTTATTGCACATGTTGCAGATCGAGACATGCCCAAGGTAAGTAATTGTTCTGTTAAAAACTAACTGGAATTTTGAAGGTACTCGTAAGAAATCAGAGCTTTTTCTAATCTTTGACTTTTTGTTGGGAAACTTAAGACATGGTGTATTTCGTTTTTAGTTTGATTTTATTTTATTTTTTTCTGTTTTTTTCTTCTTTAACTTATAATATTTGAAAACAAACAGTTGAAACTGTTTTCAGTTAACTTTAATGCAGTATGAATAACTTAAAAGTAGATTGGTTGAATGAAGATTATGAATAAATTAACCTAGTCTTAATATGGAAAATCATTACATTATCAACTACAAGTAAGTAAATAGAACCTCAAATTGATCTGTTTATCTTTTTTTCAGTGAACAAGGTGAAAAAATGTAAGTAAAGGCAACTAATGGATCTCATTTAAAAAATATGGGATAATTAATATTTTTACACTCAGCACCAAGGTGAAAAAATGTAAGTAAAGGCAACTAATGGATCTCATTAAAAAAATATGGGATAATTAATATTTTTACACTCCATTAAATTGTATACCATAAATATTAATTTCTATATGTATGTCAAAAAGATAAGCTACACATAGTGCGTCACAAAAAGCTGCAATCTGTAAAGATCTAGTATTGGAAAAAAGCTGTAGTAAAGCTTAATCCACATGGGGGTGTTGGTGGTATTATCTGAAATAGAAGACATACAACTTTGTGTCTTATTTTTTCCACTCCTGTAAAAAGCTTCACATGTGCTTCTGCATACAAAATGTTGAACTTTTTAATTGCACATGCAAGTCAAAGTGAATTTATACTTGGTGACTCTTAATCGTTGTATTATTGTTGAGGCCGTGTTCATTTTTTCCAATGCGATTATTAATTCTATTTAAGTATCAATAAAAGGTTTGGTTTTTTTTTCTTTCAGGGTGCCGGAACATGTTCGCTCTGATGATGAGTAAGTACCACATACAAACTTAAAGTAAAAAAATAATTGGAAATGTATAGATGATTAGATAAAAAAGGTTGTATTCACAATAGTCATCACAGCACACAAACTGAATTGCCACTATATTACACTATACAAAAGCTAAATCTACATCATTAAAAGGACATCAATGTATAACAATCATTCAAATAAAAGATAGCAAAAGGCTAAGAGACACACACCAGGGAAAATATACAAACCTGCACACACACAAATGGTACTAAAACGAACCCACACATGCCAAAGCACTCAAGTGTATAAACACATGCAATTGGGAACCTCCTGTTGTCCCTCTTTTGTTTGTACTTTTACTTGTACTAAGTAATTGTTTAGCAGCAGCTCCCATTTTGTTTTGTTCACGCTCACCAACTGGGGACCTTTCCCCAACTGGGGACCTTTCCCCAACTTGAAACCCTATTGTCCTCTTTTGTTATAGGTTCCTGGTTTGAATGTATACACTGTACCTACCCAGGCACCACAAGACACCATGCATGCACCCAGCAACACTCACAAAACCAATACTTCAAAAAACACACTAAAGGGCCCAAAAATGTGAAGACATTAAATTAAGAATTGATACTGGCTTAATAAAAGAAAACTGCCTGTGGTTGTAGTCATAAACGAAAACAGATCAGTTGATTGTCTAGGTAGCATGTCTCTTTTCATTTTTTGATAAAATTCAATGCATCTACTTAACTTGTGATTGATTGTTTTTATTTGTCATCTGTAGAATAGCAATTTCATCACTTTCTACCAGAGACATCAAAATTGTCTTAACCAGGAATGTTAGCTACCTGAAGAAGGTGTTCTCTGGCAAGGTTTTTTTTTTTAGTTATTTAATTGTGCTTTGATGTTTTTCAATTGAAATTAATTGAAACAATTATCGGGATGTTTAAGGAAAACACCTTGTTTATTGTGGCACCAATTTCATTCTACATGTACTTTGGAAACCCAAGGTTAGTAAGTCCATCTTCACACACCACTTGTATTGCAATCTCTAACATTTTATTAGGACAGAACATTTTTGGCTTTCTTGTGATGGAGGTAGGGAGTCAGACATGTTCTCCAACATGTTCTCTCCTCTGTGACACTCTTATCTCTGCCTCTCTATAACTCATATTATTTGGCTTGAAAAAAACAATTGATATAATTTGAATTTATCCTTTGCTTAGCCTTTACGTGTTTTGTTTTTTCCAACTTGGTCCGAATTTAACATAGTGCAACAACAGCATAATACATTTTGTGGACAACGTACTTGGCATTCACAATTTTATAGAGCTGCTTAAACCACAATTATTACTCCATGTTCTGCTATGAAATGGTATTTTCACTGTTAAATTTGTTTGGAAGGCACATAATGTTATCATCATTAGCAATTTTATTTACATTCTTGAACATTCTATGAAATTAAGCCCTGGGCCCAATTTCATAAGGCTGCTTAAGCAGAAAATAATGCTTAACAATGTTCGGCTTAGCACAAGAGAGCAGGATACCAGTCACAAATTGTACATGTGACATGGTAGTTTGGCTGGTAACCTTATTCTGGTAAGCAAAAATTTATTGTGCTTGGCTTCTTTTTGTGCTTAAGAAGCTCTGTGAAGTTGGGCTCTGATGTTAAGTAATTGTGGTAAGATTAACAATTTTACCGACATCAACTGACATTTAAAGTTGTATAATATCGATGGCTACAAATTTATCATGTTTGCTATGGGTCAGGCTAAGAGTTGGAGGCATGATGTTTATAAGAAAGGGGGAATCAGTAGAGGTAGGTATGATGATAATATTAGATTTTGAAATATTCTTTATGCTTAAATGGCATACAAAAGCAATAACTTATTTGGAAGTACATGTTCTTTATGTGTTATAATTTTTGTTATATTTTGTTTGAACATCAGTTGTTGATGTACTCTGTTTCAAAATAATTTTAGTTTGTTGAACTTATTTTGGTCCTTGATTTAGGAATTAACACCCAGATCTTCAGATTTGGCTTCCACTGATTTTGCTTCTACTTAAACACAATCATTGAATTTGTTTTTATTATTATGTTCGAACTGTGTCTTCAGTGGCTGATTTCAAACAACACTGTAAAACTTTTCTGTAATTATTTTAAAGTTTGGCGGCTGGTAGTTTTTCTGATTACCTCTGCTTCTCCCTTTAAATTGTTTTGCTTTGAGGCCAGATGTTGAGGATCTGTGGACCCCAAATGTTTGATCCTTTTTTTCAAATTTGAACGGAAAATAGCCACCCTTTTTGTGGAAAGGTGAAATCTTTCTTCAAGTTATGCTGTGGCTGTGTACCAAATTTTAAGCTGGTATCAAAAACACCAGTGGTCAGCACTTATCTGCGGGACTAGTCCATTGTTTATCATTTATGCGATCATCATTGATAGGATACAAGTACTGACTACCCAAGAAGTGTTAGTACTGCAATAAGAGCGATGTTGGGTGACACAAGTTAATACCACCATTACAAAACTGTTCCTGGTCCAGCCTGGTTAATTGATTTCTTGTTGCCATTGTATTATTATAATCATGTTAATTAACACTTTGTTTGGTTCATTTCTGGTTTATTTGGTCCAGGTTCTATGTTTAACAACGCTCACAGCTATTTGATGAGCGTTTTACTAATATAGTACATTGCTCAATGCTCTTAATTTTGAAGAGCTTTGGTGTTGTATGAAATACAACTCTAACACTGTGTTTAACAATTGTAATAGGAGTATTTGCCCCAGAAACCATTTCAGTTTGCGCTTTATTTTAACATTTGGTTGTTTACTTTATGTTTTCCTCTTGCTTTTTTTATTTTTATATGTTTTTTATTTAGCAAAGCTGTAATTTTAATTGCTGAATTATTTCATTTTATTAGTGAATTTGACTTACGAAGTCTTTGGTCATCCATTCACTGAGGAGCAGGAGGAGTTTCTAATGACAGAGTTAATAGCTATTTTTAGCCCGGACGACTACCCACGTAAGTTAATTCACTTAATTGTTGTAAACTTAATGCTATAAAAACTAATCTAGGCACATTCCAAAAGTTTAAATTTCCCATGTGATTGAAATATTAAATTAACCTCATATTTTCTCCCAGCATTTGATGAGTAAGGATACTTATACATGAACTTACTAGGAAGCTCTCCTAAATCATTACAGTCACCATGTACGGCTACTAAAGTTTATACAGAATCAGAAGTCGGTACTACAACAATAAAGTTTTCTGGATTTGCAGCACAGCATTCTCGTATCTTTGGCAGATTCAGATGTTTTGGTTAATTCCTGACTTTTTCAGAGTGAAATTTGAAACATGACATCAATAGATTTCAACAATTAATAGGTCTTTACATTTCAATGACGAATTTTTCAACAGTCGAAATGTCAAATTCAAAGGCCATTAGGATTAAATATCATTGAAAATCAGGATTGAACCAAAACATCCCACACTAAAATGTACAGACCCATTTTTATCATAATGATGTCATCGCATGTTTTGGATGTTGACAAATTTTGCACTGGGCGGGTATCGAATGCAATGGCAATTTACACCATTTTAACGTCAGGTTACAGACATGTAATTTTCCCCACTCCCATGAGGACTCTATATATTGGGAAAATAAGTACAATACATAAATGGATTTGATATTTCTCTTCCTCTTAAACGGATATACTGCACAAGTCTTGTGTCTTGTGCCTATTGAAAATCTGAACACAAGCCGAGCAAAGACCATATTTTGTTATGAAACCGAAAGTGTCCAACAAGTACAGTCTTAAACTCTGGCCTTTTCACTGGATTTGTTAAATAAATTTGTTCTTTCTTATACTCACAATTTTTACGGTTTTCCATCAATATAATATAGTCTGCATATCCATCAATTTTGTTCGACTAAAGTCTTTGAAGAAACAGCATCATTAGCATGTAAAACTCAACATGGTTGGGACCAACTTGGACAAGAAAGTTTGAATATGCACAAGTCTTGTACAGTTTGTACTTATATTAAAGGGGGACTGTCGCCATGATTATGCAGATTGCGGCTGTTCATGGAATTACACACTTAAACCCAGTAAACCCAGTGACTGCACAAAAACGCGCATGTGATTGACGCAGTCATTATAATGTAAAGGCTAGTGCGAACGAGTGTTTTGATGAGAATTTACAATTCCATGTACAGCCACACAAGCCTGCTATGTTCATTACAACAGCGCCTCTTCAATGATATTTGTTTTCTATTTTCCAAATATTGTCCAAATATCTGTAACTGCTTTTAAGAGTTTGAATGATACAGGCTGAATACTTGTATTTTCAAGTGGGTTCACAGTACATGCAGTAAACAAATATTTGAATAATTTTTTATATTGACAATCAGTTAGTCAGCAGTTATGTGTTTAACTAGAGTTAATAGAAAAGTTTGATATTCGACTTTTTTAATGATACAGGCTGAATACTTGTATTTTCAAGTGGGTTCACTACATGCAGTAACAAATATTTGAATAAATTTTTAGCCTCTGGTTTATAATATTGACAATCAGTTAGTCAGCAGTTATGTGTTTAACTAGAGTTGATAGAAAAGTTTGATATTCGACTTTTTTAATGATACAGGCTGAATACTTGTATTTTCAAGTGGGTTCAGTAGGCTACATGCAGTAACAAATTGTCCAAATATCTGTTACTGCTTTTAAGAGTTTGAATGATACAGGCTGAATACTTTAATTTTCAAGTGGATTCAGTACATGCAGTAAGAGATATTTGGACAAATTGGTAGCCTCTGGTTTATATTGACAATCAGTTAGTCAGCAGTTATGTGTTTTAACTGGAGTTGGTAGAAAAGTTTGATATTTGACTTTTAAGAGTTTGAATGATACAGGCTGAATACTTGTATTTTCTTGTGGGTTCGGTAAATTTAGTGATATTGCAGTTGTGGTGTGTTTTTACACCTTAATGTTGGTGTTTTTAATATGAATGTTCACTTGACCTATTACTAATATGGTAAAAAATGCTTGGGCGATTGGAAGTAGTTTGTGAAGAGTGATTTGGTTGGGAAGGTTTTAGTGATGGACACTCAGGTACACACATCCATTAAAGTTGTCAGTGGTTGTTGTTTATTAGCAGTCCTTATAAGCAGTGCACCGGTCAGTCATTTTTAAATCAGGTCAATGTTTTGTTTTTTTCGGTAAATTAATTTATTATGAATTATGTTTATCCATAGATCGATGATTGCAAGGGTGAGCATACCTGGCAAGGGTGAGCCTAAACCGAGAGAGTTAAAATTTAATTACGTATATAAGGGCAGTTATTGTGCTCTCTACTTTCATTTGTTGTGCAATATGTAAATTGATTTATAAAATGTGTCTGTTGAGCAGTTTTTTCCGTTAACTCCGGCAAATAACGATTACTACATTTTAATGAATTGTAATGAATTTTCTTATTTGTTATTATTTACTTTGGGGTACAAGTTTTTAAGGTTGTAGTAAAACTCCAAAAAGAGTTTTACATTTCAATTAACTGAATATGATAACAGCATATTTGATAATGTGATTTTGGTGTGTAACATAAATGTTTGCTTGAATAAATTGATGATTATGGGTTATAATCATTTGAAATACAGTCAGTTTCCCTGGTGGGTTGTTATTTAATATCTTAATAAATTGATGTGTGAAAGAATATGCCAAAAATTCCCTTAATTGTGTGACGTGTTTTGTGTTTTTAATAAGAAATCAGAAATGGGACAAGTTTCCGGTATTGAAATAACGATAACCTTTCTTCTAGAATTCAAAATCATAATATGGTTTAATAAAAAGTAACTTTATCGAACTTTGTATTAATAATGGAACAAGGTTATAGTTTCTTAGTGCTTCCACCACACCAACTTTCTTGTTCCGCGGCAGGGTAGTTGCCCTTTTTGAACAACAGTTTGAAAACACTTGCTTGAAATATGACAAAGTGTCAGTTTGTGGGTAATGTGTTTGTAAAGTCATTACAAAATCGGAATGAAAAATATATTATATGGCATATAAAAGACATATTTAAGTCAATGGCTGCAACAATTATACACATTACTAAAAATACAATTCAAGATTTCAAGGAAATACTCACAATATTTTGTAAGGGAGAATAATTTATTGAAAGGTTACAATTTCAAGATATTGCTCAGGGAACAAAATGGCAATTTCTCAACCACAAGATGACAAAAAGCTTAATTTTGTCAAAAAGATTAAAATATTCAAATTTGTTGTATTTAATAGAACGAACAAAATGTATAAACACTCTCAGCACCAGTTTTATAACCATAATTTATACGTGAAAGAAGATATAAGCCATAGAAGATAATATGAAAAACAAAAGTTATTGTCACGTAAGGTCGCCATCAGGTCAAACAACATAATGACAAAATCCACAAACTGACCAAAACCACAATTTGACAAAAATTAATGCTTATTACTCAGTCCACAGAGTGACAAATTGTTAATGTAAATAATGTCATTCTGTGGCTGCATATACGAACTGCTCAACCACTTACTGACAGCCGGTGCACAAACGTATAGGTCGGGTTTTCCTTCCCTCAAAAGGAGATTTCGTTCCCTAAAAAAGCTTTTGATTCCTCGAAATACGACTGAATTTTTTGCCCGAAATATACTTTCATTCACCCGAAATATGCTTTCGCTCCCTAAAAATACACTTTCGTTCTCTAAAAATATGCTTTCGTTCTCTCGTAATGAGAATTTTTTTCCCCAGAATTCCTCTTTCGTTCCCTCAAGATAGCATTCGTTCCCCTGAAGTTCAATCACACCAATTTGTTACATTCCTTTGTGAGGGGCGACTTTGAGAGGAGGGGATGAGTGGATCTACTAGACTACTGACCATATCACGTCCATCAGTCTAATGACAAAAACTATGCTTCACGGTAAATTGTGTTGCAGTTCAACCTGATTTAGAAGCTTCTTTAGAGCAACACTTAAGAGCCTGTAAATCTTATGTTCCAACACCAAGAACATAAAAATAAACAAGAACGGTTCCGCTGCACTTCGCTGCGAAATAGCTCTAACATATTCCACACTTGTAAAAGTAACATGGATTGGCAATATCAGTGTTTGGTATGTTGTAGTGATACTAAGCAGTGTTTAATGTGAACGTTGTTTTTTGATTTGTTAAACAGTTCAAGTAAAACAAGCAACTTTGCAGTTCTGATTCGTTATCCACTTTGGACATCAGTGACCATTCAGTAAAGCGAGATGCATCACCATGTTCATCACTGGCCTCCTTACAGCCACCTTCACAGAAATTGAGATTACGGTCACTTATTGCTTGCTTATGAACCAGTGTTTATATTGAACGAATGTTTTCCCGTGGCATACAATTTGGCCTCCGCAACATGCAACCCGTCCACTGGTAAATTAATGATTTGGTGCCTGCAAGCCTGGTTCACAATAACCAACAATTCATGTTTTTATAAATGCAAGCAGCAACTTGTAGTATAACCATATTCTAACCGTTTAGTGTTGTGTACCAGCATACCGCAACAAAATTATTAAACAAATTAAACAGAGCGACCCTACATTTTGAGGACCCTTTATGGAAAAACAAAAGTTTTTTATTGGGGTTACCTTAAAGTGTAGTTCAAAACATTGACTCATTATACCCACCTCTTGACAAGGCGATTGGTGTGAGTTCACACAATTCAATTTTGAATGTGCTTTTCCAAGAATGCTTTGTTTTTGTAACATTTTAAAACAGTTTTCCTTTTTTCTTCAAAATAATATACAGATTTTATGGAGGGCACTTTTTGAACAGTAGTATTGGACTTCCAATGGTTTTTGATGTTAAAACTTCGATCGGAAGTTGGTTACTTGTTGTTCCAACTATACCTTTATTGCTGTACATTTACATGTAAATGTAACAATGTTAACTTACACAGTGAACTGAACATGTGTATTAATATTATACATATTTACTTATTGGACTCGGGCAAATAGAGTATGACCTTTTATTCATAATCTTTTGATCCTCTTCCATTTGCGTACAAAAAGTGGATATTGTAATTTATGTATGTGGTTAATCCTATGAAGGAACAGGATCAAGTAATTGTAGATTTAGTCGAATTGTGGTCCTTGTCAGTTCCACACACAATCGTAATATCTCAGATTACTATTTATTACAGACACAACATTCACAACTTTGACAAGCTGCAGACTGCCCAATATCGTTATAAGCCAGCTGATTTTGACCCTCGACCCAAGAGCTGGCGATCTAAAACGCTACTCTAGGGGAATGGACATCCGAAGAGAAGGTGCAATGCCAAAGACATTTGAATAAGTGACAATGTTTGAGGTGAACATATTAATCATGCTGAAAAAATTTTGAAATATATTTTTTGAAATTTCAGACCTATTTATTTCTCTGGAGTATTGGTATTTGTACTCTTTTTTCCAATTGAAACTGATCAAACAATTTTTAAAAAAAAGAAAAATCTTTTGATTATTTACTACAAGATATAGGAGTGTTTTTCAGTACTGACATGATTGAACGACACATACAAGCATGTACAATGACAAAGTAAAATTAAAAATTTTACCGGCAGGTCCTTCAACATTGTTCGTGGACCAGCAGTCACAGGAACACTTATCATTCTATGTTTGGCACAAAATAGACTAATCAGGACTCCAAAGGTCTTCAAGGATTGGAGAAAAACAGTTCCTAAAACCATCAATTTTTGCCGTTTTCGAGCATTAAGATAAAACCGAAGGTCCATGAATTATCCAAACCACCTTTTTGGTTACCTCGTGATTTTCGGGGTTAGTTTTACTTCCAGCCAAATAAAAATTAATTACTGCACCGAATTCAACTCTGTTTTTAAACAAGTATTCATGAGTATTTGTCAAAAGAAAATACGTATTCAAAGTATTCAAAGTATGGACACAAGTTGGTAAGGCCGTTCCAATTTTATTAGTTGGTTTACGGATTGCGGCGACGCGTTTTGTTGAAAAAACGAATAAGAAAAAAAAAATGGAAAATCCATTAATTTTTTTTATTTTTTTTTCCCGGCTTCGAATATTCAAACTTTGGTCAGATTATTTAAAATAATTAGTCGACTTTTTATTGAGAAAAAGCTCATGAAAAAAAAAACCAAAACATCGTGTTACGTTTCGATCACGCATTGCGTTGGTCGATCATGGTCCGATGGATACAGAGTGCTTCGCGGGCAGTGCTTCCACTCCCCAAAATTGAATTTCCTTAGATTGACATAATTTTTTCCTTAGATTAAAAGAAATTTCCTTAGAGTTGGGAGGATTTCCTTAAAATTTCCTTAGATAAAATAACTTAAACTATTGATGGTAATTGATGAAAATTGTCATAGTATACCAGTCCCAATTTTAGTCAAACGGCAATGAACAAACAACACAACATGTACAATGTACAGTATGCAAAATCTACGACGTGCAAACCACAATACAGTCATCATGTGGTCGGTAGTAGTGTGGATGCGCGACCCCGCCGCATATCAGGCCTGGGCTCAGCCTACGATGCAATCGAAACCAGACTAATTACTTGGGGGCGCCAGGCGCAGCAGTGGAGCGATGCTTTTAGTACGCACCGACCGGGTTCTAATTCTATGGTACGCGCTATAAGCAACCAACCTCGTTCCCAGCCGTGATCGATCTCACTGCGCCATTTTTCGCTGATATGAACCCGAAAAATGGCCAGTTTTCATGTTTTATTGTATTTTTTGGTATGATTTGCTTTTATTCTCAAATTTCTTTAAATTTTTCTTAAAATTTTGAAATTTCCTTAACATTTCTTTAGATTTTTGAAATTTCCTTAAATTTCCTTAGATTTTTTTTTTCCTTAGAAATTTCCTTAGGACGTTAAAATTTCCTTAAAATAAGGAAATTTGCTTAGAAGTGGAAACGCTGTTCGCGGGCCGGCAGCGCACGGCACAGAGAGCATGGAGCTATGCTCCATTGTAAGAGCTAGCTACATGTAACTCTGTGCCTCCCTCATGTTTCGATATCAATTACACACAGCGCATGGGGCTGTGCTTAATAGAGAGAACAGCCCATGTGGACCGTTCGGTAGATCAGTGGGTATGCAATACCGGCGGCTCTGGGGTTGTGTGCTAGACGGGAAGTGTAATACGCGATGTAAACGAAATAGTCTGATACTTGATGATGTAAACAAAATGCTATGTCGCATGTGATCAAGTGCAAGATTCAGCGTTCTGTCAAAGTTTGGTGGATCCAAATCACAATGAATGGCAAGCACGATCCGAGCAAAAATACTTGTTCAGTGACTGTAAAAGAGGGAAACCCCTTATTGATTGCTGTCTCACTGGATTAAATGATCGGTTCGTTGACCAATGCAACGGGTGTCAGTAAAAGTCCCTTCAGAACTTCAGGTACAATTTTACTGCAACAAGTGCCGTCGACATGACGACTACCTCCGACTGCGGAACAGCTATTTAGTATTTAGCGTGGAAATTAATTCAGTTGAGTGACAATTAGAACTGCTCCAAAATCCATCAAAGACCTGTATAAAATACTTTAAACTCACCAGAGGAACACAGGATGTTGCTGTTAACATGGTGGTACGATTGTGTCAGGTACATTTCTCGAAAATGTGAACTCAAAATTTCTGTTGTGAGTCTTTAATTGTTTAGCACATTCTTGGGATTTGCACAATCTTTAGATAGCGCACAATATGAGATTGAACTGCTTAACCTTCACAGTGCAATCTTCAGGATGTGCAAATCCCAAGAATGCGCTTCTCGAGGAACGACGCACAAAGCCAATTTTTTATTTTTTATTTTTTTGGGGGGGGATTGTCACACTAATCTTCAATAAGAGCAGTTTTGACAATACGTATCTTATGAACACAAAAAAAATAGACAAACTGTACACACTTCTTTAGAAATTAACAAGAACTTAACAAAGTTCTTTAATTTACAAGGGGAAATAATATGTACAGAAATGTACAAGACAATATTACAAATTAAAGTTTGCGAAATTTAACACAATTCTTTCAGCCTTGGTTTAGTTTATAATTAACCAAATGCAAATTATTATTGAATATATTCTTCTTCCAGATTCTTAATTATAATTCAGCAAACAAAGATAATGCCATTTCCAAATTTAATTAAAATTACGTCGCAATTCTATACTAGAGAGAGTCGCTGACGTGGCGACCTCCCACTACTTAAATTATATTGGACTGACTAATTCCGTTAATGCAACAAAAATAAATGATTGGTTTAAACCCGTGTTTCTGGCTAACATGCAGCTCTTTGGGTCACTCTGGCTCGGTTTGTTCCTCGCTTTAGCGACTCAATCTACACATGGCAACTCCTTAGCTTCAGCCAACTCTTTGGGTCACTCTAGCTCGGTTTGTCCCTCGCTTGAACTTCAGCTTCCGTATAGTCAGCCAGTGGAAGACTCGGCTCACTAAGACAATCCCATTGATCGTCGACTGGAGTTAGACGGTCATCTATAGTAAAATAATTAACCAAGAAACGTCCAAATATCTTGCCAATAAGCACACTATTTTAAACGTAATGCATCAACTAAAACACACTTTCAAAATTGTTTTGCTTTAAACTTCAAGAATACAATTATCCACATTAAGTAGTGAAAATCTAACTTACGATATTTCGCCTCTTTGGAGGGCTTGGATTCCAGGCTGTGGGCGCCGGTGGAAATCGGTCACTTAACGCATCGTGGACCTTTCTGTCTCACGGAACTACCTCTATAAACGGTGGAGTCTCAGTCCCGAAACCTGCGAGGGCTCGACTCACTCGCCGGGTGGTTACGGGTGTTGACCCACTTTCTCTCTCTCACTCTCCCCACTCAGTTGCGACCCTGCTCGGTCGAAATCATGTTCGATACTGACCAACACTTTCAGTCAATCTTGCCCTATGTACAGAACATTCCCTCAATTGCCACACCTACATTCCAACTAACAATAGCCAACACTAAATATCATGACCAAATAAGGAAATACTGCAACCTCGACCCCAGAACAATAAATGAACCTTCACTATACACGCACGTCAATCAAAACAACAAAGACGCACTGGGCTGCTTAATCAACTTTCCGTGAACTGAAAGAACTAAGGAATTTAGAGCGCTAATTCTTTCTACCAGCGGGCCACAATAACTAAAACAATTTAAAGAATGCACAGAAAATGGAAATACTTTGACATTTCACTCCCATCTGAGGAGAAAATGCTTGCCATTTTCTTTTCTACTCATTTGTCATTTATTTTACTTGAATTTAGCCAATTGCCTTCAACTTGAATTCTACTTTCGGCTTAGGTAATCCGCACCTACATTATCGGTTCCTTTAATGGCTTCGATTCTAATTCGGTACGGCTGCAGTGCTAGCGCCCAGCGCATAATTCTTGGGTTAGCTACTTTTGTTTTCTGCATATACTGAAGTGGATGGTGATCCGTTTCTAACACGAACGGCTTACCGTACAAGTAACATTGAAATTTGTTTACGCTCCATACTAGTGCTAAACATTCTTTTTCCATTATGGAATACGCCTTTTCGCGTTCTAACAATTTTCTGCTTGCGTAGGCTACCGGAAAGACTTCGTCATTATATTCTTGCAGGGGTACCGCTCCTACTCCCGTGTCACATGCGTCCGAACGCAGAATGAACGGCTTTTTACAGTTGGGAAGACGTAAAATAGGTTCCTTGTCTAGAGTACATTTCAACGTGTCAAACGCTCTTTGCTCGCTTTCATTAAACACAATGCGATTGGGTTCTTTCGATCGCGTTTTTGACGTGAGCGGCGCGGCTAGTGACGCATAGTTCGGGATGAATTTCCGATAGTACCCCGAAAGGCCTAAAAAGGACCGGAGTTGCTTCTTAGTCTTGGGCACTGGAGCATTTTGGATCTTCAGCATTTTGTCGGGTTGAGGTGCCAACTGGCCTTGGCCTACAATATGTCCCAAAAATGCAACTTTCTGCATCCCAATCACACATTTACTTGGCTTAGCTGTCAAATTTGATTCTCTTAGTTTGCGCAGAAGGTCGGACAATACTTTCATATGCAACTCCCATGTTGGGGTGTGTACGAGAATGTCATCTATGTAATTATCAACATTAGTTAGATCTGCTAACAACAATCTCATCATTCTACTGGATGTAGCCGGCGCGTTCACAAGCCCAAAGGGCATCATCCTAAACTGATATAGTCCACTTGGTGAAACGAACGCAGTTTTCTCTCTAGCAGCCGGGTGTACAGGTATTTGCCAATAGCCTTTACTGAGGTCAAGTTTGGTGAAATATTGATCGCTGGCTAAGCGCGCAAATATTTGTTCTTGGCTAGGAATAGGTTCGGCGTCAAAAACTGTGATTTTATTGAGTTTTCTGAAATCTACGCAGAATCGATTTGTTCCGTCTCGCTTTTTAACTAGGACTATCGGTGAAGTGTACGGCGAGTCCGAACGTTCGATAATTCCCATGCGTAGCATATCTTGAACTTCACTATCAATTGTTTCGCGTAGTGCATAAGGCAACGGGTATGGTTTGCTGCGAATCGGATCAGACGACGAAACTCTAATTTCATGTTGAGCCAAATTTGTTTGACCTGGGATGTCAGTCATCACTTCTTGATAATTATTCAACATTCTTCTAGCTTGTTGAACTTGTTCTGAACTAAGGTCACTGCTAATTTGGACATCTTGTAATGTTTCCTTCGCTTGCAATGATGGCAAGGTTATGACATCTTCATTGTCAGTTTTTGTTTCCATGAGTGATTCATGTACTTCAGGGTTTTGTTCACATTCAATGATACTAACACAAACACGGTCTAGCAGGTTTTCATCTGACCTTTGAACTTCACTTATGTTTTTTTCAGTGTGCACCTTATCCGGTTTCACTGAACTTTGGTTTTCTTCCAGTTTGGGTCTGCTGATATATTTCTTCAGAATATTTGCATGGAATGTTTTAGATTTGCCTGAGCCAAAATCTATACGATAGTCTACTGAACCTATCTTTGCTATAACAGGGAAGGGGCCCTTCCACTGAAGTAGCAGTTTGTTGTGATCGGTTGGCAGAAGTAATAACACAAGATCGCCTAGGTTGAAACTTCTCGCCCTAGCTTTTGCATTATAGTACTTCTTGTACCTTTCAGCTGATTTCTGTAAGTGTTCTTGAGCCATCTCACAAGTTTGTTCTAAGCGTTCACGCAAGTCTAGTACATACTGATACGTGGTTTTGATTTCTGTGCTCGCAACTTTCCCTGTCCAAAGTTCCTTGAGAATTGACATCGGCCCTCGAACAGTTCTACCGTATAGCAATTCGAATGGTGCGAAACCTAAACTTGACTGAGGAGTTTCGCGGTACGCAAAGAGAAGAGGGGTAATGTATCGATCCCAATCTCGAGGTCTTTCAGCGCAAAGTCGCTTGAGCATAAGTTTGAGAGTACCGTTAAATCTTTCGACGAGACCATTACAAGATGGATGGTACGGAGTAGTTGTCAAATGTCTGATAGAAAGCAATCTACTTATCTCTTTCATAAGATCGGAAGTAAACTGTGAGCCCTGATCGGATAATATTTCATTCGGGATACCTACACGTGAAAATACATCGACCATAGCTTCAGCTACTCTAGTAGTTTCTATGCTTGGAAGCGGAATAGCTTCCGGATAACGAGTGGCGTAATCGACGAGTGTGACAATAAAACGATTTCCGTTTTCAGTTTTGGGATGTATCGGACCAACAATGTCTATCGCGACGCGCTGAAACTGAGTGTCGATGACGGGCATATTTCCTAGAGGGACCTTTCTTACTTTGCCTCTGGGAATTGTTCTTTGGCATATGTCGCATGAATGGCAATACCTAGTAATGTCTGCTTGACAACTTGGCCAGAAAAATTCAGATAGTACTTTGTCAGTGGTCTTACGTGGGCCTTGATGACCTCCTAGAATTGCTTCATGGGCTAGTTTCATGACATAGCTGCGAAATTTCATTGGAACTACAAGTTGATGACAACAATCTCCAAATTGGACTTTAGGTGATTTGAACTCTCGGTATAATAAATCGTCTTGCCAGAAGAATTTAGAGTGCGATCCATAATAGTAATGTTTCTCATCCTTATCTGAAGCGAGTTCGCGTACACGAGACAGTGTTGGATCATCTAGTTGCTCTTTCGCGATCTCTTGCTTTGAAATATCCGGAATGATGTCAGGAACTTTGAGTTTTCTGAGCGGTTTGCCTTGTGCCAATTTCTGTGCTCTAGTTACTACAGCGTTAAGTTCACATTCTGCGTGCGCTTGATCAGCAGCTGTATTTTCTGGTATTTTACTATTCTGCCAATTTAAGTCTGGGTCATTTGGTGATCTTACATTATCAATGTTTCCAAGAATGACGTCATATATGGGATTTGTCATGCAAAGCGCATAGGTCCATCCTACAAAGTAAGGCGTGTCTAATTTGATTTTTGCGACGGGAGCAGTTCGAATTGTGCCGTCAACCAGGACACAAGACTTTTCTACGCCGGTCAATTGCTCATTTGGTACTAAGCTACGTCTGATTATTACGCTGCTGCATCCACTATCGCGTAAAACTTGAGCGGCTTTATCGTTGACTATACCGTTAGTCACGGGCATTCCCGATTGATCTCGTTTACTGCAGGCAGCGGTCATGACAGGGAGTTCGCAGCCACAATTCAATGTAACATAACCATCTTGTACACAGCAGTCTGCAAGGGTTACAGACTTGGGGACAGTTACCATGCATGCTACTCTTTCATGCGATTTTGGTTGGGTCGCGCTACTACTTTGTTTTGTGTTCTCGGTTGGCGATCTGTAGTGTTCACGATCGTCTTCACCTAATATGCCAGTTAATGCGGATGCAATCACATTTGCTACTTTTGTGATATGATCCCGAGACCTACTACGACAGTCTCTAGCATAATGTCCTTGCTTATGACATATGAAGCAGGTTACTGTTCGCTGGAATGTATTATTGCTGGCATTAGAACTTGTATTTGGATTGTGGTTAAACCTGCGTGCATTTGGATTTTGTGAATACGTTGGTTTGGGAACTGACCTATAGTTATCAGAACGTTTGTTAACGAATTGCTGTCTTTCCTGATGCGGTTTTTCTCCAGTGGGAAATAACCCAAAGGAACCATGGGCATCTGCATATTGCTCAGCAAAATATGCCATCTCTGAAACAGTGGATGGTTTTCGTTCTTTCAAAAACAATGCTAGATTTTCGCTGGAACAGTTCAAAAATTGCTCCCGCAGAAGCAAATCTTTGAGAGAGTCATATTTCTTTTCAGATTTTGCCATAGTCACCCAACGCGTCAACAAATTATCCAAACGGACGGCAAATTGAGGTGCGCTTTCGTCTTTATCGGGTCTTGCGGACCTGAACTTTAGTCTAAAGCCATGCTCATTAAGATGAAATCGCTTAAGCAATGCGTCCTTGAGTTTTTCGTATTCGGCGGATTCGCCAGCGCCTAAACGCGAATACACATCCAAAGCTTTGCCCTTTAAGAGTGCGCTTAAATTGATCGCCCATTCCTCACGTTCCCATGACTGACTTGATGCATAACGTTCGAAACGTTGCAAGTATGCATCCAGATCGTCTTTTGTGTCATCAAATGGAGGTAATTTGGGTGCTCTAGCCTTTAACCTTGAACTGTGACCACTGAAAGACGTTTCATCACTACTGACACTTTCTCTTTTGACCTTTTCTAGTTTAGCTTGTGCTTCAAGAATGTCCTTATCTTTTTTTTTCATTTCAAGAGTGTAAGCGCGCTCGTCTCTGTCTAACCTTTCCTTTTCCTTCCTTTCTCTGAGGCGTTCTGTGTGCATTTTCTCACGTTCTTTCTGTACAAAATCTAACAGATCCTTTCCACTCAATCCACAACTCACACCCAACTCACGCAACTCGCGAATTTCACTTTCCATCACACCAACAGTTGTAACCAACACGGCACCGTACAAGAGAAAAGGATACAATGCATCAGGCGGGATTGACCGAGTTCCACGGCAGCACACAACATGGAGCCATAGCCCTATCACTACGAGAAGAAAAAAAAAAGGATGGAGAGCATATGTCCAAATAATGAACAATTATAAAATGAATGACTATTATTTAGGTTCAAAGGATACGATTTTTTTTCCGTCCACTTCCCGGACAAGCCCCCATAAATTGTCACACTAATCTTCAATAAGAGCAGTTTTGACAATACGTATCTTATGAACACAAAAAAAATAGACAAACTGTACACACTTCTTTAGAAATTAACAAGAACTTAACAAAGTTCTTTAATTTACAAGGGGAAATAATATGTACAGAAATGTACAAGACAATATTACAAATTAAAGTTTGCGAAATTTAACACAATTCTTTCAGCCTTGGTTTAGTTTATAATTAACCAAATGCAAATTATTATTGAATATATTCTTCTTCCAGATTCTTAATTATAATTCAGCAAACAAAGATAATGCCATTTCCAAATTTAATTAAAATTACGTCGCAATTCTATACTAGAGAGAGTCGCTGACGTGGCGACCTCCCACTACTTAAATTATATTGGACTGACTAATTCCGTTAATGCAACAAAAATAAATGATTGGTTTAAACCCGTGTTTCTGGCTAACATGCAGCTCTTTGGGTCACTCTGGCTCGGTTTGTTCCTCGCTTTAGCGACTCAATCTACACATGGCAACTCCTTAGCTTCAGCCAACTCTTTGGGTCACTCTAGCTCGGTTTGTCCCTCGCTTGAACTTCAGCTTCCGTATAGTCAGCCAGTGGAGGACTCGGCTCACTAAGACAATCCCATTGATCGTCGACTGGAGTTAGACGGTCATCTATAGTAAAATAATTAACCAAGAAACGTCCAAATATCTTGCCAATAAGCACACTATTTTAAACGTAATGCATCAACTAAAACACACTTTCAAAATTGTTTTGCTTTAAACTTCAAGAATACAATTATCCACATTAAGTAGTGAAAATCTAACTTACGATATTTCGCCTCTTTGGAGGGCTTGGATTCCAGGCTGTGGGCGCCGGTGGAAATCGGTCACTTAACGCATCGTGGACCTTTCTGTCTCACGGAACTACCTCTATAAACGGTGGAGTCTCAGTCCCGAAACCTGCGAGGGCTCGACTCACTCGCCGGGTGGTTACGGGTGTTGACCCACTTTCTCTCTCTCACTCTCCCCACTCAGTTGCGACCCTGCTCGGTCGAAATCATGTTCGATACTGACCAACACTTTCAGTCAATCTTGCCCTATGTACAGAACATTCCCTCAATTGCCACACCTACATTCCAACTAACAATAGCCAACACTAAATATCATGACCAAATAAGGAAATACTGCAACCTCGACCCCAGAACAATAAATGAACCTTCACTATACACGCACGTCAATCAAAACAACAAAGACGCACTGGGCTGCTTAATCAACTTTCCGTGAACTGAAAGAACTAAGGAATTTAGAGCGCTATTTCTTTCTACCAGCGGGCCACAATAACTAAAACAATTTAAAGAATGCACAGAAAATGGAAATACTTTGACAGGGATAAATGGATCTTACACACAACGTGCCACCATATTAAAGTATTTTACACAGGTCTTTCATGGATTTTGGAGCAGTTCTTTGTCACTTTCTGTTTGAGGGTTGTGAATCTTGTTGTAGGGCATCTGACAGTGCAACAAACGCATCAGCATTCACTTCGACCCTACATTACATACGCCAGATAATGTCCAAAATGTTTAGGAAGCAATTTAAAATTAAGCAGCAGTTAAATTCATTTTTGTTCTTAATATACAGTCCAGAACCATTTATCTTCATTTTATAAATTTGGGTGGGTTGGGTAGTCCAGAGTTTTTAAGTGTCAAATAAAATTTTCTATCCATTCACGTGTTCGGTGGCAGAATAATAAATAAATCTCACAAAGAGATTTAAAAAAAATAAAAATAATTATGGTATTAAACAGAAATTTAAAAGATGCAAAATACTTTAATAGGCTTATTGGACCTGACATGGAATAGCGAGATGGATATGGAGGCACATCCCAGTATTAAGCAGATCTTTGATTGTTGGCCAACAGATTTCGACACTTATCTGTTATCATTTTTATTTTTATCCTGTCTGACGACTTTTTTCAACACCTAAAAAATCCGTAAACCAACTAATAAAATTGGAATGGCCTAATAATAAAAAATAACAAAATGTAAGATTTCATTTCAGAAAGTCCGAGCAACAGAAGCGTGTTGTACAATGCACAGCGTGGTCTAGCTACACAAAACACAGGGGCAATCGTGTAGTTGGCGTGCAGAGTGTCTCGGCGGGGCTAGCACGACAGAAACGCCCTAGCCAAGAGATAGCTTGTACCTGAAAGCTCATGAACATGTGGGAGGGGTAGGGAGCCAGACCACCAACTACATTGTTGTCATTGCGGGTGTTTGCCACTCTGTGTACGTTTCTTCTCTCGATTTGTACTGAATTTCTTGGCAAATCAATACAAATTATGTCAATACATTGGAATACCACTTTAATTTTGACGGTGCAATTAGTTTGAACAATTGTTGTGGGGAAAAAATTACAGAAAATCAACCCCCCCCCCAAATAAAAAACACAGCCCCTGTGGACAGGTCAAAAAGAAATATAGAATTAAAAGGTGGAAAGAAATACCCAACTTGAAATTTCTATTTAATTTTTCGGCACACAAAAGCCCAACAAAATCGTGTCGTTTACTCTAAATAATATTTTATCCAATATAAATTTGTCACACAAAATATTGTTAATTTTTTTTTGAACGGTGTGTTTTAGGGGTAACGAAAAAGATTATTCCTAGAAAACAGACTGTCCTATAATTTGAATAAATTATGCAGAGTATGTGGAAATTCCATAACAAAATGGAAAAACAAAAACAAAAAAACAAAAAGATGCAGTGACTACTCTGAAAAGATAAAAGTAAAATATGGAATTGACATCACCGCTGATGAACAACATCGCCATCCTTCACAAATTTGCCACCTTTGCTACTCGAACCTCTTCCTGCCAAAACCTCATAACCCCCCCAATGATTGGCCTCCCCATCCTGAAAGAGGACCATGCACTGTGTGTGCAAAATTAGAAGGCAATACAACTGGACGGCCAGGGGCCAAGTATGCCAGACTAGAGAGACTAAATACAGATGAAGAAACAGCAAAACAAGTAGTAGATGAAGTGTTCGGCAAGTTGGCAGAGACAACCACCACATTTGTTGTTGAAAACTTCACAACTGACGAGTTGTCAATACAATGTACCATTTGCTGCAAAATTTTGAATAGACCAGTTGAGACCCCATGCCACCATGTGTTCTGCTTGGACTGTTTAAGAAGTGTTTACAACAAATCCTCAACATCATCTGTACTTTGTCCGAGCTGCAACAAATATATCGCCCTTAAGGACACAAATCCTGTTCGAGAATATTTTCTTAATATTCTTGAAAATGCCAAAGTTACATGCATATCATGTAAACGAAGCAGCTGGCTTAAATGCACATCTAAGCATGACTGTAAAGACCCCAATACATCTCAACAAATTGATGAACAAATCTTCAAAGACATAATAAATAGAAATATGTCTGCATCCGGAAAACTGGGGCAACAGGTTACATCAACTTTGTTAAAACAAAATATGGAAGGTGATGGAGGAAAAATTGTCAGACTTTCAACAGGCGGAAAGGTAAGCTTCAACATACTTTTTAGTTTCAGTCAATGCAATCTATTGATAAAATAACTAATATTAATTGACTAAATATATACATTTTTGATAATCATTTTACTTTTTTCCCAATTACACAGGCACTATATGTTCAAAAAATAACAAACCCCAGCAAGCCCAGTACAGAAGTCTCCACACGAACCCTTTTCCGAAGAACGAAGGCGATACAAAATAAACTAAAGGACATCAGTGGTAGTCAACCAACTCATCAACTAACTCATCTTCTTCGAACAGCAACAAGAAAAGACCTCCAACATCTCTTGAAGAAGATACAACCCAAAACATTCATCCCACCTCTTGAAGAGCTGGCAATGAAATCAGAGATAAGTTTGTCATGGGCTGCCCTTCGTGAACTTAAACTGTAAGATTTCAATGACTGAATTTTTCCTCGAATCAATCAAAACTAAATGTTTGACAATATTAATAAATACTAAATCCCATAACCTACACAAAAGTAACAGTATTGTAATTTTCCTGATCCTAGATGGTTACGGCAGTACAATATTGTCATGGCTAATGAACAGGCAAGCCGACGAATGAGTCAAACCTCTGTTGGACAAGATATTCTTGATGCAGAAAGACTTCCTTTTGTTGCAAATAATCGCAATGGTCTGGTCAGCCAGCCAGCTCCCTGTGTCTTTATTACAGACTTGAAGAAGTACATCTTTGGTCTGTTGGATGAATATGAAAGGTAACTTTATCAATTCACATATGTAACAATACACCTAAATGTGTAGTGCAACTAACAAGTTATACACACCTGAGCACCACTGTAAAATAATGTTACTGTATTTTGTAGATGTGGAATGTTGCAATGGACAGAGGGAATACCAGTAGAGGAGATATGGCTGAAGATTGGAGGGGACAAGGGGGGTGGAAGCTTCAAGCTTATGCTTGAGGTTGCCAACATAGCTTGCCCTAATTCACGCCGGCACACAAGTGTCATTTGTGTATTCGAGTCAACAGACAGCGCATCCAATCTCCATATTGCACTCGACAGGTACAGGGAACAAGTTGAGTCAATTTCTACAACATCATGGAGGTACGTTTAGGTATAGATTTTATCCAGACAAAAACTAGGTTTATCACCAATGTTTATACAACTTACATATTCACAATTGTTTTCTTAATAGGGGAAAGAAGCTGGTTGTGTTTCTCTTCGGAGATTATGAGTTCCTGTGCAGGATGTACGGTTTGTCTGGGCCAAGTGGTATGTATAATAAAACACTGAGCTTTGCTGAAAAAGAACAACAAAATACAAAATACAAAATAAAACTGTGCCATATTTTTATAAAATAAATTATTCAACATCTTCTGAACATAAAAAGGACAATAGTACAAATCAATAACAACATTGCTACATGTTTATGATTTATCCAGGTCGTCACTCCTGCTTGTGGTGTAGCATTACAAGCAAAGACATGGCTCTGCCAAAAGCCAATCGACCCCAAAGTGAATCAAGAACTCTTCAGAAGCTGGCCAATGACCACAAAGAATTTACAAAAGCTGGCAGCTTGCTAAAGAATGCAAAAAGCTTTAATAATGTCATTGGCAAGGCATTCTTCGACATATCACCCTCTCTTGTGAGTTAAGTTAAATATTGTACATGTAGTTAATAATAATATAGCAGTTTAATTGCAATTTTGCTTTATTTCTAACTAAAAAGTACATAATAAAAGTTGTACAAATTTGCTATGATCAAATATTTATTTATTTTAATCAATACATTATTCATATATGTACTTACATGTAGGTCTGTCCACCTTCACTACATATCAGCCTTGGGGTGTGGTTTAAGCTCTTCACTCTTTTGGAGGAGGAGTGCAATGGCTTGATGGAAGGCATTGTAGATGCACTTGCAGAGACCCCAGAGACAGTACCTTCTATGGCCAATGGCGCATTTCCGTTATATGTGGCCAAGCGGTGTGAAGTTATGTCTGCAAAGAACAGAGCTATGGAAATATCAACCGAGATTGATGAGTTACAGGAACAACTTGCTGTGGTAATGCTGGTCAGCGATAGTGTTGATGTAAATGAAGTTACCGTCGAGACGGCAGATCAAATTCAGAAATTGAATGAAGAACTAGATAGACAGGTAAACCTACATGATCTCCAAGTGTGTTTTCCATCTACATGTACAGTGTACACATGTAGTCAGTTCATCAAGAATTTCTGCATCATTGTAATCCTTGTCATACGTTAACCTGAATAATGCAAAGATAAATTCAACATTACTCATATTCATATTTATGTATACATTTTTGTATGTTTATTTATAGAGGGCAGTAGCGGCCTCAAAAGTGAAAGAACTACCTACAGAACAAAACCCACTGATTATCAAACTGGAAGAAACACTCCAAGAAATGAAAGTCAGGAGACAGGCGTACTACTCAAATACTTTCATCGGCAATCATGTGCACAAATGCCTTAAGGTATTGTACAGATTGTTTATTCTTTGTTATTGTTTATTCTTTGTTATACTGATCAATATTTCTTCTGAAGAAAGTAGCAAAATTGTGTTTTTTATGTTCCTGTTCTTTTTCCAGGAGGTGAACATTCAGAAAATAACAACAACAATTACTGATGAAACTTCTCGTCTTTGTCCAGCCAAAGTTAACGAAGCCAAATGCATTGCTGACAAGTTTTCATCAGTATTTACGCTTTTTTCCAAATGCCACAATGTGTACAATTCAAGCAAGTACCTGAGTGATACAGAGATCACAAAGCTTGGTAAGTTACTAATAGGTTAACCATGATTTAATTATTTAATGGCTTTGCAATTTTACATTTCCTGCTCATCTTTTCGGCAGATAACATTGCAGCTTGTGTTTTAAGCCATATAATTGCGATCGTGGTCAAATTTACGTAACATCAGTATCGCTAAATAATGTTAAAATATTTTCTTTTTTATTCCAGACAATGACATCCACAGATTCCTTGATTTTTTTCGCTCCAATTTTCCAACTAAAACAATCCCACCAAAAATGCATATGATGGAAGATCATGTTATACCGTTCATACGACGCACCAAGCATGGCATGGGTCTTCTATGTGAGCAAGGCGGGGAGTCGATGCATGCCGTGTTCAACATCTTGGAACGAAGATTTGGTGCAACACGAAACACAAAGCAGAAAGACCCTGACCTCTACAAGCTTGAGTGCTTGATGCGGGAACACCTCATCAGCGTTAACCCCTCCATTGCAGATCTGTGCCCAAAACGAAAACCTAGGAAACAATCATCCAGAAAGAATTGATCCCCCCCAAAAAATGTCATTGTCAATCAGAAGATTCGCACAAAAATACAGGTACAGAGGTAGGCCTACATTTTTCATGAAGCTGTAATATGTATGCAATATGGCCAATTAACCGGTCATCTTTGCTTGATGAGTTGAAGATGAAGGGCATCTTATTTAATAGGCCTATAGCAGGTATATGGGGCTTATTAAAAGTAATCACTAATTATGATCCGAGTGATGATTAAAAAGAATTCCCCCCACCAAAAAAGGAATATTAATTATTATATTGTTGGTCATCTGGGACAATCTTCATTTCAGCCAAATATGCTTCTTGTGACTGTATATAATATACATCAAATAGGCCTATTTCCTTTTTATACCATTTCCTTCACGTTTAGACACGTTTTTCTTAGGCCTAGGCTAGGTCTACACCCAACTTGTGACATGTCAGTTTATCATGCACGTGTGATGCATCATCACGGATCAGCTGATCAGAGATCAGCTCTCCTCAGACAGTTAGTTAATCACTTTGGATTATCATCAATCATTAGGACTAAACAATGCTAACATGTTCCATATTATTTAAGCATGAAGTTCCATGATTTAATGTACACGAATATTGCCACAATGCACACGTCCCATACACACAAAGCGACGTGTACCCATTGCTTGTGTGCATTACTCTTGATAAAAATGGTGTTACAAAAATAAACAGGAAATTGTTTTCAAAGGGTTTGCTCTCTCAATTTTGAGTGGAATACATTATTTGTTATATATTACTTACGTGTGAGGTCTGTTTCTCATTAAGAAAATTCACGTTATGTACTGTTTTGAAGGATCAATTTGACTCAAAATCCCACCATCGCAACTTGAGAAACGCCACATTACAACCGTCAAAACACTCCCGATGGCGAGCGTAATTACTCGAACATGCTTCGGCATTTAACTCGTTCGATGAGGGGAGGTCAATCGTGTTCCCTGCCAATACCCGAGCTGCCTGAATTTACAGTTACCTTTGAATGGTTGACAAAGGCTCTTTCTTCATTGTCATCTCACAAGGCACCTGGTCCAGACACAATCTCATCATCAATTCTTCGAGCTGCAAAGACCCCACTTGTCCCACCATTACTGCGAGTGATGAATTCATCTCTTGTTAAAGGCTCCGTTCCTAAGGATTGGAAACTTTCTCAAATCACCCCTGTATTCAAAGCCGGCAGCCGCAACTGCGTTACTAACTATCGACCTGTTGCATTAACGTCGGTAGTTTGCAAGGTGTTGGAAAGAGCAATAGCTGAACACATTAATAACCATGTGAACTCTTTATGTCTGGTTAATGAGAAGCAGCATGGTTTCACAGCTAAGAAATCATGTGTTACCCAACTCATCAATGCAACTCATGACTGGGCAAGTATTCTCGACAAGCCACATCCACCTCGACTTGACATCATCTTCCTAGACTTCAGCAAGGCTTTCGACCTCATGCCTCACCACATTCTTCTTAATAAGCTGGCTCGCAACTTTAACATTCGTGGCCCCACCTGGAATTGGCTGAAGTCCTTTCTCACTAATCGACAACAGCGAGTTACCTACCATGGAAGCGTCTCTTCTTGGGCATCAGTCGCATCTGGAGTTCCGCAGGGAAGTGTCCTCGGTCCACTTCTCTTCAACCTTTTCATAAGTGACATTTCAAAAAACATATCTGCAACTTCTCTTCTGTTTGCTGATGACACCCTCATTTACCGGCCAATTATAACTCCAGCTGATGAACAATCTCTACAGTCTGACCTTACAATGCTCAATCAATGGAGCATAGCAAATGGTATGAGGATCAACAAGGACAAATCGAAAGTGATGCATATGTCTCGCTGCAAAACACCCAACGACGAGCATCTTCCTCATTACACACTCCAAGGTAATGCCCTTGGTGTTGTGTCATCTTATAAATACCTTGGGATAACTGTTAACAACAAGTTGAACTGGAACGTTCATGTCAATTCCATTGTATCTAAAGCAAACAAAACTCTTGGTTTCATTTGGCAGATTGCTGGGGGGTCATCCTCACATGCCCTTCGGTGCCTTTATATATCGCTAGTTCTGCCTATCTTACAGTATGGATTACCAGCCTGGTACCCATACACTGCCACATTATCAGCAAAGTTAGAAGGCGTACAACGTAGGGCAAGCAGAATGTGCTTGAAGCAACGGCGAGGTGACATGCCTTATGAGGAACGTTTAAAGTCACTCAACTGGATGAGCCTTCCTTACAGGAGACAGCAGCACATCATTGTTTTCACCATTAAATCTCTGTTTGGACTAATTGACTGTGATGCCATAAAGTGTAACACTAAAATCAACACCCGCCATTTAGACTTGACCACATTTCACCATCACTTTGCCAGAACTCAAGCTCTCAAGTACACGCCAATTCATTCATTTCCTCGGTTATGGAGCAACTTGCCTTCATATTTAAAAGACTCACTTATTCTGGATACTTTGAATGTTTTTTGTAACAAATTGTCTGCTTATTATCTTGACCTTCAATCCCAACAGGATTAGTAGTTGGTTTTGGGTTTTTTTTTTTTAGACTCATTTATTATCCTATCATCTTCTTTATTTATTTATTTGTTTATTTATTTATTTATTAATTTATTAATTGATTGATTGTTTGATTGATTTATTCATATTTATTCATCCATTTATTTATGCATTTATGGTGGAAAGAGGAGATTGTTTGCTTTACTTTTTGCTGCTTGTGTTATTTTATTTATTTGCTTATTTATTTATTTATTTATTTACCATTTTATTTGTTTATCCATGTATCATCCTACATTGAATTATTTATTACTTTATTTCTTTTTTTACATGTACTTATTTATTTATTCATCTATTTAATTATATTTTATATCTATATTTTTTAAATTAAATATTCATTTAATTATTTATTTGTTTATCTAATTTCTAGTTAAATTATTTTCTTGTTTATTATTTGATTGGTTGTTTTGATTGCATTTACTCATGATTGTTCATGTGTTCATGTATTTATGTTGGAAAAGGAGATTGTTTGATTAACTTTTTCGTTGCTTGTGTTATTATTTTTTCAATTTGTTTTCTTTTATTTATTATCCTATTTATTTGTTTATCCATCCATTATTGCATTATTTATTGCTTTATTTCTTTTTTACATGTACTTATTTATTTATTTATTCATTTATTTATTAATACTTTATATCTATATTTTTAATTTAACTATTTATTTATTTTGTTTTATTTGCTTGTCTTATTTCTAGTGTTTGTTTTTGCCATGCTCTTGTTGTAAAGGTTAACCTCTTTTTGTATCAAATTATATATATATTTTTTTTTATATTTTAAGTTGTGCTTTGTGTATGCAGATTATATATATTTATTCTAAATTATTTTTATTTTTCCAAAGAGAGTATTTTATATAGTGTTTTTGCCTCCCTATGTGACTGGATTAACAGGCTTTCGAGCTACAGTGTTTTATTATACTTTTGTTGATCCTGGCCATCACATTACGGTTGTTTTGTAATTTAGTTTTGCCCTTACGGTTTGTCTTGCTTTGTTTTTACTTTTGTTTTCTTTTGTTTTTATATATCCATTTTACATACTGTCTGTTTGTAATTGTTTAAAGGAGCTCTATACTTCTAGTTTTATGCCATGGAATGAATCCCTACTCACTGTGAATAAAGATGTATATAATACAATTTACCTGTAGAAGTTTCAGCCTCATAAGTCGTCAGGTTTTTCAGAAAAAAGTGAAAATTACACGGAAGTTTTTCAGGAAAGTTGTGTAAATCCGTTGCAGATTACAATTATTGGCATGGCGCCCTCTTGCAGCGAGAGACTCATGATTCGTGAACCGGCGATTCTTACTTGTGTATGAATTCGAAAGTTGACTGCGCCCGTCTAAAAATAGAGAGAGATCGGGTTCGAGGTCATGAAAGGTCACTTGCCATAGCCACAGCGATCGATAACACCACCGTGCGTGTCGCGCGCTGTGTGCTAATAATAGCTTTTATAAATGTTTGCGGTTTTTGAACTGCACACACACGGTCATCGTGTAATGTTTGTACATGTACTATGTACTTGCAACGAAGCTGGGTTCTGATGTTTGATTATTGCTATGAACTACACACCGCGGCATAGCTGTGTGTAAAGATTACTGGTTTTTACTCTGTGATTTATAATTACACATGCTTTGCGCTTCACGTAATAAGTAATGCATTCAAACAAATCTTTCAATAGTTGTACAGTGTTATACACTTTATGTTGGAGGGTGGTTTTGTGGGCTGGAGTAATTACTTTTGTTCGGTTTTCAAATCACTTCTGTAACAGTCAGTGCATGGAGAAAAGTGCTTCCTTTTATTTGCATGACCGCCACGGTTTTCCATAAACAATGAGCTTGGAGGACACGTTTTCAAAAATTCATTTAGGGAAAATTTATTATTGTAACAAAACAAAAACATCACATAACGAAGCAACAATGTTTCATTATACCTACAAAAACTATGACATAATTTTCTGTGTTCAAAATAAAGAAATATAAGACCAAAAACAAAGCATCCGTGTGCAGAATTAGAAATAAGTGTCTCCGGAAGTCATTTGCTTTTATGATAGTTAACGGAATTGGGCAGAAGAATTTTACTCATAGAATGTTAGCTACATTGATCTAGTCTTTCACTGTATTCTTTATTTCTAAGGATTCTCGAAACAGTCAAGAATACTTTAAGAATTCGTCTTCGTCAGCGTTTATACCGTTCAGAATCGAAATGGCCGCCATATTTCGTTTGTAAATGAGAGCCCTTACTTGATTGGTAAAACCGTGAACCAAACTGAGTGTGATATGTTGCTATGTAACCAATCAGCTGCTGCGTAAGGAAACGTATGGCTCCTTACTTACTACACAGAACTGAATGCGGTTTTGAGTAAACATTGAGGTGCCCGACTAGTATCTTGTGAGAACACTCACGTCATTGCTATTATAACAAAATTTCATCAAGGTTTCGTTTGTTTTGTTTGAAAAACGTTTACACTTGTCCTCTAGATTACTGAGAAGGAAAAACCAACAATGATTGCATTTTTGGTCTTACAAACTGTTCACTGTGGCTTCCTCACGTTTGGCTCTCCAAATGCTTGGTGCATTCGTCTAAAGAAAGAGGCCTAATCCCGCAAGCCCACTATAAACAAATATAATACAACAAAATAAACAAATATTTTAAAGCATAATTCCATTCCTCCAATATAAGTAGATAATATTGTTTTACCCCTCTCTCTAGGGAACCTATGATCAGTTAACCAATTTAAAAAAATGTTTACCACCATATTAATGACAACACTTTGACATTTGTTTTCTTGTTTTATGGAAACATTCATTTATTTTAAGTTTCTTCCTTCAGCTGTATGAATTTCTCAACACATACCCACATTTACATGTACACTAGTACAAATTAATTATATTAAACATTTAAATATTAATGCTTAAATATTAATGCTAAGTATAATTAAAAGCAACTAAAGGACGCCCAGGCAATTAGTAGACTGGTATAAAGCATCAATGTTGAAATATTTGTTGTATGCTCCCTCTTATCTCTGGAGTGGATCCATTTGCAATACAGCATTTGGCACACTTGGTCGTGAGTATTGCTTAAAATAAGTTTACTATTGATACTAAACGGAAGCCACAGAAAGCAATTATCGTGGCTTTTTCTTTATCTTAAATCCACAATGAACATTGATTTTTCTTTATCTTACAGTCATTATACAGAATTGAAAACTTTATGAAATTCACACTGGAACCTTTTTTTTCTGTGAAATATGAATTCATAATCAAGAAAACTGTATCTGAAACTCTTAAAACAAATGCACTATATTACTGATTTCGGTTGTTAGAACCCAAAATAACGACAATGTATTTACGTGCTGACAACTGAGCATACTTGTTCACTATTTTCTCCTGACTCACACAACGGATTGAGCAAAAATGTTCACAGATTTGTTTTTTCAAGTATACGGTTGATCACACAAAACATCAATATTGTCTGCAACTATTTTTTGTTGGCTGTACCAATCCTCTATAATACCTAATAAACAAACAATTAGGCAATTACCTAGCAGTACTTTGTTACAACATAAATAATAAATGACCGAAAAGGTAGGGTCTTAGATTGTTTTTGTTTTTTTCTATGTAAAGGCTTATTTATAGGCAAAATTATACAGAAAGATTCTATAAAATCACATGTGAAAGTTTCAGCTGAATACAGTGTCTAAAAATGCTGGTAAAACAGCCAAAAACTTTCGTGGTATTTACACAAGAACGCAAAATCCATCCACGTTTAGCGAAGTGACGGATATCTCTGGTTGCAGAAATCTGGCCAGGTTACAATATCAGGAAGACACCAGACACTGGTCAAGTTCTCCTGCTGCAAGTACCTCCGGACAGAATCCTCCAAAACTTTAACGTGATACAACGGTAGGTCAGTCACAGAGAGGCCTGAAATTTGAGGGGGAAAAAAAGTACCAGGTTAGGTAACATAATTACCAAAAATGGACTCAAAATAATATAAGGTTATTGAAATAACCAGGGTTACTGTGCACAGAAATGTCTTAACCTGAACGTAAATGGTCAAGTTAAAGACTGAATTTTTGCATCTGCACAGATATCAGAATAAAAAAAAAAATTGAGTACAGCGACCCAGTTGGGACCCAGTTGGGACAAGTCAAGACCAAAATGTACTATAAATGCAATAAAACCAAGTGCAATTCGAATAAAAGACTTGTATTGCACAATACTATCATACCTAAAATAATAAGAGGAAAAAAAAGGCTAAATCACTTTGCGTATGATCATCATACATGGTGTACATAAAAGCAATGATGAATGTTTGGTAAACTTCTTGGGCGCACTTGTATTTCATGCATTTCTGATAAAGGAAATGTTTTACTATCTCTGGACTAAAAAACCCCAATAATTGTCTCTTGTTGTAATGACAAAATTCAGCATGATCACACCAAGACAAAACGAATAAAAAGCAGCCAAAGGATTGTGTTTACAACAAACGTATTGGCTACAGTGTCGTTACTGTCAACTCGCCCACTCCAAAGTTGCCCACTACAAAGTCGCCCCCCTATTAAGACGCATTGTTTATGTGTACAACTTTTTGGGGGCCTTAGTTTTTTCACCTGTCTCGTTAAATTTTGTTTTTGCCATGATGCCCCCTAATTCAGACAAAAATGCTGTGGTGCCCTTTTCACATAATTGCTATCTCTGCCTCCTCCTCATTGGCTTGGCATAGTATACATCCCTTTTTTCAATTGCGTTGTATGTTCTGACATGAATATTGGCCAAATTCATGAAACGAGAAATGAGTTCAACTTACCAGTTAACTAGTTTACATTTAATACTAATAGAGCTGAAATTAACAGAAATAAAAATGTGTGCACCTACCACTTTTCTGTTGGTGATTCAAATGGTGCAACTCCAGAAATAACAGAACTACAGAAGATGCACAAAATAAATAAAAATAGTTGAAGTAATGAATCTGTACAACATGTCTAAAATTAACACGTACACATCATACATGGTACTTCTTGTTGAATGCACGTTAACTTCATGTAAATAAACACAAACAAGAATTTGAAATTGCATCCTTTCAAACAAACTGCAAAGTCATCTGGATCTACATACGGCGGGACTACAGGTATACTGTAATTGATGGACAGCTGGTAATGGTTACATCTGTACGTACATGTATCATTGTATGTTCGCATAAATTTTTTTTTAAAATCAATAAATTATAGGTGCTTGGCTGTTGGCCAACAACTCGCCTTTTTAAAAGTTTTTAATTGGTACCATAAACTTACACATTGGAAGATTCTGAAATGTCCCCCTTCAACATTTTCTGGTCCAACTCCACGATGGTGTTGACGTAACCGGTGGCTCAAAAGGGGGGTAGCAGTGGCACTGATGATTGGACAGCAGATCTATAAAAGTTAAAAATATTTTTGTTTGTGTTAAATTTAATCAAGAAGTAGACCTAATGAAGAATATATATCAATAAAAATAAATAAAAATACATGGGAGGATGATTATGTGATTGTTTTACTGTTAAAAAGTATGAATACTTAGAGAGCCTTTTCATTCAATCAAATGGCACACTTTGACACTATCAAAATAGGCCCACGATTTCTGGCAAACCAAAATGCCTCCTACAGAACAGAGTGGTCACATCGACATTGGTATTAAAATAATCAAGATTTATATGAAGAAAACTCACTTGTGTGTGCATATCTAGCAGCAATCTCGCCAGGTCAGCGTTCGAAAGACTCAGTCCCATGGCTTTACTTCTCCAGGTATCTTCCTAGTCCTAGTCCTACGTCCAAGATGGTCCAAGCACCGACGACACAGGACCCTTTCAATTTCATGCTGGATGGAACTTGGAAGTAACATAACAACTTTTGAAGTTTTCTATACCTGACAAGGCGTTTGACTGACGCACTCTTTGATCGTTTTAGGGCCTATTCTGTCAACTTTGGCCTCCCAATTTTCTTCCTGGGTTTATTGGCAACCGTTGAATCCAGTTTAGATCTAGTAAATTCACCTTTCAGACTCTAACATCGATAAAAGCCGTGGTATAACTTATGAAGATTGCAAAGATATTTGTTATCGACAACGCGAGTGTGTACACAGCAACTCCAAACAACCTCGCACGCGCAGAAACTGTGCTCAACACTATACACGACAAACACAAAATAGATATTCTCCTATTTTAGTGGGTACGAGGTAACATAAACATGAACCATTTGCGAATCTTTCCAACTAAAAATGTACAACTATTATCGAGTGTGTGAGGGCAGCATTCAACGAATTGTCTTCAAAAAAGACTTCTCGTCTCGTGAGACGAAAAGTCTTTTCGTGATATTGTTTTACTAATTTCTCAAAAACTACAGCACCTCAGCCACTAATATTTTAAGGGAAGCTTTCGACTATCAATATCTTTAAACCATGTAAGTTTAGTGTGAATCTGTGAGCTTTTTTGTTTTGTATCTTACCAGAAGTATAGAGCTCCTTTAATGGCCAAATAAAGAATAAGAATAAGAATAAGAATTATTATTCAAAAGCTATTTACGGACGTTGCATATTCATGTTTAGTTTTCCATCTTCGCTTTTAATTGGTCGAAGATCGCGATGACCCCGAAACGTTTTCAACGGTTGGAAGGCTATGTTTTGTTTACGATTTCGACACAAGAGGGCGCTCGTCAACCAACCGAAATTCGCGCATGCGCAAAACAAAATGTCAGCGAGTAAGCAGCGGTGACTAATGGACCCTTTCGGAGGGTGACTTGTACATATGCCTATATTCAATGTTCCATATTTTAAGTTCTATTTAACAAAATTAATTAAAAACAAGATATAAGTTTTTCATATGTTATTGCCTAATAAAAAAGACAGTTTTGACAATGTGTGATTTGTGTATGAGTTTTTAAGGGAATTATAGAAAAATGTCCAGTGGTGTACGTGATGCTCAAAGTGTGACACAAAATTACTGACGAACTAAAGTGAACCGCTGATTTATATTTGCGAATATTTGCGAAGTAGAAACCTCGTTTTAGAGCTATATCATCTTAATAAAGGATGATGCTTCATAGTTAACTAGTTTTTAACGGATTTCTGGGGATTAAAAAATATTTAAAGCTTATTTAAGTTGGGCATTAAGTTCGTAACGGTGTCGGTCCAAAATGTTACGAACAGCAAAAATGTCATAGCATCGAAGTGTTCCAGCAAACTTTTGACCAAAAGGCATTTTTCAGTAGTAAAACACCTCAACTGTTACGGACATATCGATTTAATTTGCATTCCTTTGTTGTCTATCACAGATAGTAAAGAGAATTTCGGACGATAGTTGTCTGTCCGTTTTTATTAGGTTCGTAACACTTCCTAAATTCCAATCAGTTCCCGCCAATTTTGCGGAAGATCCCTGAAATCGCGCCATGGAAACTCGAAATACAATGCGTCATCATCATGTGTATTTATGCCCCACGTACAAACACACGACGGAGTGGGAAAACACTAGCTGAAGATCGGTCAAAACATTCAGGTAAGTTACGAACCGAACGACATGTTACGAACGTCTGAAATTACTACCACTTTACACCTTTTAACGGTTAGCAATTTTGGTGAAGAAATCAAACATTTGTTTCAAGTATTAATTGAGGAATATTAGAAAGTATTCGACTGAAAAAATGGCAATAAACCCTCAAGCATTTCCCTGGTAATCGTGAAATAGCATAGGTTTGACTGACACGTCGGAGCGTGGTGACCAGTTCATAAAATATGGTTCGCAACACGGACCGAAGTCCACAGACCAAGTTCGTAAATGGACAGAAATCCAGATAACAAGTTCGTAAAATGGACAGAAATCCAGATAACAAGTTCGTAAAATGGACAGAATTCCACATACCAAGTTCGTAAAATGGACAAACACCGTTGTATACGAATGAATATCGTCATATCACAACTGGTTAATGTCTGCGCCAAGGCTTATGGATGGTAGTAGTACTACTAGTACGTAGATAGTTGAGTCAAGCTAAACCAACCCATTTCGAACATAATCATAGTCCTTGCCCTATGATATAATAAAACATGATAAAACATACATTGAATTGAATTGAAATGTTTAACATCAAATATATGGAAATTTAGTTTTAATTTTTCTTTCTTTTTTTTCTTCTGCTTGTCATAATTAAATTTTTCTTTTTTCCTTAAATATATTTAAATTAAACCAGGCTCACAGTTTTTTGGTTTTGTGTTTATTTTCCAGATAATGAACATTTTAGAATTTGGGTCAACTCGTACCCAAGTCCTATTGTACCCAAGTTAACCCGTACGTTTGGGCCATATTGGGAAAAACAGAACATATTATGAATTTTTTTCAGGTAAAACAAATATTGATTATCAAAATTCATTTGATTTTTGCTACTTTTTGTTTTCTGTCTTTATCTAAAAAATAACTCAAATAATGAGTACGGTACAACACTTGTTCTTAAGTTCATACTCATAAAAGGCGTGTATTTCTTTCCACACGTATTTTACAAAAAGCTTATAAAATATTCAGGTTTTTAGTTGTTTTGTTTTTGTATTAAAAAAGTTTGAAATCTTTATAATTTTTAATTTTGTAATATGATTTTTTAAATTCTATTTCCAACAAACAGTTGACATGGTAAGAACTGGAATGCTTCAATAAATTGACGGAAGCCGGTCAAAAAGCCATTATAATTTACTTCAGGTTTAAACATGAAGGTTAACCCCGGCGTAGCAAGGGGCAAGAGGAAGCACCACAAGCATCTTTGCCAAGTAAAAATGCTTTAGCTGTCGGCAAATGGCTACAGGAAATGAAGACGCACAGACAAGATAAATACAAAGAATTTCGAGCTCGAGAAACTCTGCGTCTCAGGGACTTTAGGAAAAAAATGTCTGCTGAAAAAAGCTCAATACAGTGAAAAGTCAAAAGAGAGGGTACGAAAGGCAAGAGAAAGAAAGAAGCAAGTAGCAGCACATAGGACGACGAGTAACAGCAAAGAAATCCCAGTGACAAGGGCGCAAAAGCAGAGTCAAAAGCAGAAGCAAATCGAAAAAAGAGAATACTGGAAACTAAAGAAACGAGAACAGAGGAGTAAGATGTCAAGTCAAAAGAAGAGAAGAGTCAGAGAGAAGGATCAATATGCAAAGATGCTAAAGAGAGAAAAACCAAAAGTTAAGTCCAGACAGCCAACGGCGCCAAACAGCCCAAGCACTTCATCTACATGTAACGTGCAACAGCTGCTCTATAAACCAGCAGCCAAAAGAAAGGCACTGTCCAGATGCAAATCCAAAATGCCACATTCTGCTGATAAGTATGCTTCCATCGTTGAAACATTGATTACAACAGCAAGTCCCAAAAGCAGTTGGCTCTAAATAAAAGAGGCATCGATCCACAACTACTGCTGAAAACAAAAGAAGTAGACGAAGTTGTTCATGTTATTAAGAGAAGCTGCATGAGGATTGACCGTACAATTAGGCGGCATTTAGTCAGTCAACTTGGAGTCAATCTAAAAGACTCTAAACATGGAGTGAAGGCCAAGGTTTGCAGGTTTGTTGGTGTTCAACAAAAGCATATCCGCAAATATCTGCACACACCTTGGAATAGTAAGCGGGTAGTCACTCGGTCAGATGCTGTATGTGCAAGTACCTTAAGTTTAGTTGAAAACTTCTACAGTAGTCCAGATGTGTCCACTGAGCTTCCAAACAAGAAAACAGTGTCACAAAAGCAGTCTAAGCCAAAAGCACATCCTCCAGAGGACCATAGAAGAAACCTTTAAAGGCTTCCAAAAAAAGAATCCAACAGCAGCCTTGTCGAAGTCAAAGTTTGCATCTCTCCGCCCAAAGAATATTGTCGTTCAAAGCAAGGCAAAGTGGATTCAATGCCTCTGCGAGTATTGTGAAAATGTAGACTTAAAATTAAAGGAAATCAACAAGGTTATCTCATCAACAAAACAAACATGCCGAATAAAAGACAGGTATCATGCTGCCGACCTAACAATGTGTGGAAGTTTAGAGCTGTTCAATGATCTACAATGCATTGATAGAAAGTGCAACACTTGTGGAGTGCACCAGATACGTGACTACCTGAAGCCAGTTCTGGAGAAGGAAGGAAGCATGGATATGAGTTGGAAAAAGTGGGAATAACCTTGTATAAGGGTAAACCCAAGAAAAGCCCATTGAGAGTACAAGGCACACTTCAGCAACTGATAGATGAGCTGGAGTCAGAATTAGCAACATTCTCTGTGCATCTCTTCTTAGCCAGGTGGCAGCAACAGCAGTTCACATTCCTCATCCAGAACCCCCCTTCTCAGTCTGCAATTGTGGTGATGGACTTTTCTGAGAACTTTACTTGCAATGCACAGCGTGAAGTTCAGAGTGCTCACTGGACTCAAAATCAAGTCACATTACACCCAATGGTGGCATTCTACCATTGCCAAAATTGTGGAAGTAAGGACCCAGTCAGAGAAGCAATACACATAATTAGTGATGATCTAGTACACGATGCACATGCCGTTAACCACTTTGTAAAGTTGGTCACATGGTATCTCATGAATGGGAGAGGACTAGATATGTCGCGGCTTATCCAGTGGTCAGATAGGTGTAGTGCGCAGTACAAAAGTCGAACCCCATTCATGGACGTTGCGCATGGACCAGAGGATACAGGCTTGAAGTTTGTGGAACGCCACTTTTTCGGAAGTAGACATGGCAAAAACCCATGTGATGGTGAGGGCGGTGTTATCAAAAACAGTGTGACAAGAGCAGTGAAATCAGAAGATGGCGTTATGATCAGTGATGCACGATCCTTTCATGAGTTTTGTTCCAGATGCTTGACGAAAGCCAGTGTGGCTGAGAATGGAGATTGTCAGCACTCGAGGAGAAAGTTTCTTTTCGTTGAGAAACAGGAAATCTCCAGAGAACGACAAGACAAAACAAATGCCATGACACTACAAGGCACGAGAAAGCTGCATGCTATTGCTAGTCTGGGAGGGCCACGTGTAAAGATTCGCAGACTTTCATGTTTCTGCACCAGTTGTGAAAACCCGTCTTCCAAAGATCCATGTGTGAACTCCTCCTATACAACTTCTTGGGAAGAGAAAAGACTTCGCCTACGCAACAAAGAGGATCCAGACAGCGGAGAATTAATAGGTAGGTTTGTATTTAATACTGTAAAAGATGCAAATACATCCTTTTTGTAATAAATGTAAATCCCTTAAATCAAAATGGATCTTGCTGCAAGTTTAATACAAATTTTAAATCCCTCCCTCCTTTTTTTCCCCTGCAGGGAGTCATTCACGTGCTGTAAACGACACAAATGGCTTTCTTGATGAAGCACAAGGTATGCCTTTTGAATTTATTGTAATGATTTTATCTACAATTACAAACAACACATCTGTGGGATGTACTAAAATCATCAAATTCGATTCAATTTTTTAATTATATTTCTTGTATCTTTTGCAACCTCCACTTATAGCAAGTGCAATACTTGAAGCCAATGAAATAGACATAACCAACACTGAGGACCTTGAATATGAAGCAGCAGGTATGCCAACTTGAAGTACAATGGGAGACTTGTGAGACGATAGAGGGTGTCTCCACAGAAAGGTCCTTTTCATCGTTCTTGTTACTGGGAACAAAGGAAAGGGACCTGTCTGTGGGACACCCTCTATGGTTTCAAAAGTCTCTAAAAGTACAAATTTGTGTAATTTATATCAGGTGATTATATAGTGACTTTCAAAAAAAAAAATTCTTGTCTTAAGCACAGCACATTTAAAACTTGACAACTGGTGTTATATACTCCACGACTGTCACTGTGCGAAAAATGCTGTTTCCGTCAAAGAAAACTTGCTTCGAAATGGGCTGGAAACCAAGCCATTTCTTGCTCGTATCCTGCCGTTTTCCGACATCTCGTTTATAGCCTGTTTCGGGAAGCGTAATTGCACCCACTGATTCCTAAAATTACTGCGCCTGGAAACGGCTGGAATTGTGCACCCTGTTTCCCACGCTTACAAAGACTGGAAACGGCTTGGATGTGCACCCACCGTTTGCCATGCTTACTGCGCCTGGAAACGGCTATAGGATGTGCACCCTCCGTTCCCTATGCTTCCAGCGCCTGGAAACGGCTGGTATATATGCACCCTCAGTTCCCCATGCTTACATACAGCGCCTTGGAAATGGCTGGAAATGCACACATCCCTTATTGTAAAGAAGGATGGAAACAGCTGATGGAAATGTGCACCGGCCGTTTCCTATAATGCTTAGCACGCCCTGGACTGGAAGTTGCTGGTAATTGTGTGCAAATGGCCTAAATAATTTTGGGTCAAGACCCCCGACCATCGGCCAATAATAATCCATCACCCTTTAAACATTAATCCAAAACAAATCATAAAATAATTATGAAAATGCCATTGCCTTAAATTTCATTCTAACTTATTTTAAAATTTCTTGTTCCGATCACAATCTATAATAAGAAACACAGGAAGGCGAACTTTAATGTTGATGCTGGTTTATTTATTTATTTTGTGTTACTTTTTTTAACCAGTTGAAACTTACAAGGAACTTATAAATAAAATAGCTTAAACAGTTTGAAATAGTAGCATGGTTAGTTTGTGCAATTACAATGTCGTTCGCATTTTTAGGAAAGCTCCATTAAAGAAAGGGGTCTCAATAATAAATTGTGTATTTACCAACTCACACTGGATCATGAACAAGCCAGCAGTCCTGCTGACTGCCCCAGGCAGCTAACTGCTCCAGGCAGCTAACTGCTCATCCATTAAGTTTATTTACCCAAGTAATGACATTGTGAACACACTTACTCACTGAAAAGGATGTATAGTTCAAAACTCAGATTATTGGAGCTTGCCCGTAATGAGAACTCAAATTATCAAAAATAATGGCCCACAATGGCTGACTTAAATACTCAATGACAAAAGTAAGGTAGTATAGTAAAGGAATGTCACCAAACAAACGAATGTTAATATCAAGACCCATTTTTTTTTTTTTACATTTTAAGGGGCCAAAGCTTCAGGTAAAACCCTAACTGTTTCCCCGTAACGTCAGAACATTATAATAACGATACTTATACCGCACTTAAAGGCACTGGACACGTTTGGGTATTGTCAAAAATCAGTATTCTCATTTGGCGTAACTCAACATATGCATAAAATAAAAAATCTGTGAAAATTTGAGCTCAATGGTGGTAATCGAAGTTGCAAGAAAATAATGAGAGATAAACACAATGTGTGTGCTTTCAGATGCCTGAAAAGGCTTCTGGCCTGAAATATTTTTCAGATTCAAATATTTTAGTGAGAAAATACCCCTTTCTCAAAAACTACCTTACTCCAGAGGGAGTCGTTTCTCACAATGTGTTAACAACAGCTCTCCATTGCTCGTTACCAAGTAAGTTTTTTTGCTAATTATATATTATGAGTAGTTACCAAAAGTGTCCAGTGCCTTTAATACAACATGTATGTTTATAAAGCGCTACAGCAGATCGACCCATTCCTTTACAAATTACATAGCACCATGTTATGGTTTGTGGGTCAATGTAGCCAAATCAAACATTTGATGTGACCCAATAATTGTATACATAAAATAACAAACATGTGAAAGTTTCAGCTAAATCGGTCTTCGGAGTCACGAGAAAAACAGTCAAAAACTCCATAATATGTACTGTTTTCAAAGATCGGCATTTACATCAATTTTAAAGATCGATTATTTTACTCATTTCCTAAAAACCCAAACATTAGCATATTTTTATGCAACGGGCAACGCGCAAAATGCAAGTGATTTGCAAATGTTTATAAGGACGTTAATTAATGTGAGGATCCCAACAATAAATATGTTTAAAGTTAACTCACCAATATTGGCATTGGCGGATTGCTTTGTGATAGGCCTACTGGAAATGAAAGCATAAAATTTGTCGAGGTTTATGATTATGGGCCTCGCCATTAAAAACAGCTGTTTTAAATTTAAACCTAAATGTTTGGATCAAATCGGTAAAAATAAAATCGGACCAGCATCTGTAGACCAATAAACTGACTTAATGAGAAAATCTCGGAATAAATATTGAAATTGTAAATTACAGAAAACAGCTATGGTGTTGATACCGTCCTCGATCCTGATCCTCTGCTTCTAGTTCGTTGTTCTCTCCAGTCGCGGTAGTAATCAATGGCCACTTTCCCGGATGCTTAATCTGTCAATCTTTGCAGTGCAGTTTCATCCACTGCAATTAAAATGGTTTTGATAAAACAAAACATTAATATATTAGTATAAAATACTATGTTATACAATTATGCAAACAATTGTGTAAACAAAGTGTAGACTAACTCTGTCTCATGACAGGGTGAAAAGTACACAATTTAAAACACCATTTCACAGGTGTTGGTTTTTGATTTTGTATTTATTTCATTGTTTTTAGATCGAGCTCCCGAGGCTGAATCTAGAAGAAACTTAAACCCTTAAATACGTGAAATGAAATTAAGAAGTCAAAAAGAACACTCAATGGAAGAAGTTTATTACATCATCATAGTATCCGCTATAACATCGAGTACGGTATTTGATAATTGTTTGGAAACTAAAATTACCAAAGTTTTTGACTGATGCTAAGACTAATTGTTAATGACAAATGTATGTACATTACAAGACACTATTTTCAAACAACAATACACCTGATATCAATGAAAAAAATGTATTACACTCACTTTAAATTCCCGGTAAAATCGAATCATCAGCGCGTCTGGTGTTTTCGAACTGCAAACCTCATAACACTTGACAGTGTACTCATCAGTATAATTCCCTGTTTAAATATAAATAAATAAATTTTTCAGTTAATCATACATTGGTATAAATTCATAACGTTGTGGAGTCTGTTCAGTGATCAATTCAAAGGGAGTTTGATATACAGAATGAGTATTAATAATACTGATGGTGCAGGATACGTTATAAAACAGATGGTCAGTCCACGTGATTGAAAACAGTTTCACCATGGCATTTTCTTACCTCATGGTTTCATATAATCATAAAATATGAAAATATACATTTAAATCAGGCTTAAAATATCCAATCTCAAGAGTATATTAATATTATATAGCCTAAACAATCAAACTCACCATGTGCTGACTAGAAGTTATACGAATTGGTTGCGTTTTGTAGAGTAAAGGGCTGCAGTGGCACATTGAAACGACTTGATAAAAGCAGTACTCGGTAGCTATTATGCCCCAATGACCGTTTGTTTTGTGAAAACAAAATTTTCAAAATGTCGTGTCCTTCGTGGAGCCAATGAGCTTAGGCCTACTGATCCGGAATAACACCGAGGAATTTCTGGGGTGCGTCCGGCCGGCTACCCTTTGACCTGCGGTCAGCCACAATATAAAAAAAAGTTGATTATTCTGCATCCAGCCAAGGTCGTTTCCTTTGGCTGTACAAGTCTTGTGAATGAAATGTGTCTTAAATTCTTGGTTTTGCTGAGCCTATAGTTTTATCGGGGATCGTCTTTGATACTCGCCTTTACTAAATCCATGACCTCCATGCTAAATCATACGGCTATTTCTAAATAAACTTATTCCCCAACCTACATTCTCATTATTGTCCAATCACTTTCGGCGATATACATTTTTCACAATACAATCGAAACAACTTTGATTCAAAGGATGGCAAGTTTTCTGATAATACTTTAATTGTTTTCGTAGTAAAATATGAAATCCCATCTATGCATATTTATAATTGTCATAAGACAACTTCATTAGGTGGTTTTTTAAAGAGCGGATTGCCAGTCATGGAAATGTGAGCATAATGGTGAGGTTTGAACTATATATGTATTCATAAAAATGTCAATTTGAATATTATAGAAAAAATAGCTTGTTTGCTCCATGGAGGTATAGCAATAAATCCATGGTTGATCACAATTATGTTTCGAATACTAGAATATTTATTCATGTTTAATTGATAGATTACAGAATTAAGGGCCGTTCTTCTGAACACCAGAAGAAGTCCACAACGCACTGGGCTAGTCAAGGACGGATTTTTAGTATTTTCTCAAACAATAGACATAGGAAATTAAGGGGGCATGTTAGGGTGGAGATGTTTTCCCCCGTTGATCGTGAGTAGCGTTCAGAGAATGAAGGCTTTGAATTATTTTTTAGCCAGCTATCTAGACATTAATTACAGGTGGCTAAATTCATTAAGTTTTAATTCAGTATTCACCAACTACGCAATTTCAAAAAAATCCACGTACGCAATATTTCGACAAAACTACTGTCACTTATTAAGTTTAACAAATAGAAAATTCATCATATAACATGAACAATTTACTTGATTTTCTTTCGATAAAAATCATGATTGTTCTACGTTTATTTTTGCATACAAAAGTTTTGAAAAGAGAAAATTACTTCAAGATCCAGTGGGGCTCGTCCTTGGGGTTATTAAAGAGGTTGACTAGAATATATTGACCCTTGACTGAAAAAATGAGAATGGTGAAAGCATGTAGGAAGGAATAGAAAGTAATTCAGATTTGTTTACCTCTTTTCTGAAAGAGATCGACAGTTGTTTTTATGCTCCCACCGGGACGAATAATACTTATTGTGACGTAGCAGGTACTTTTTGTATATGCTTAGGCCTAATCTAAATTATACAGGAAGTTCAAACCATCCACAATGCTCAAACCCCATCGGGTCGTGGGGGTAATTACCCCCCTAGCTCCCTTCCTAAAATTTGTGAATGCACTTGATGGAACATACATAGCAAAAATATTATTGACAAAAAGTAAAAGACACAACTTGAAGAGTATTCCATTAATGTTCTAAGTAATGGAGAGATATTGATATTTGACTAAACATTGTTGTTATAGAAGCTATGTCGAGGTATGAATACGACCATTGATCAAGGGATTTTTTAGCCAAGTCCGTTTCTCAATGGATCCCCCGCTGCGAATATTTCAGTAAAGTTAATAGCATAGCTACTCGTATTATGGACATGCCCAGTGTGACCTTCATGGTGTGGCAGTGTGACCATGGTGTGGCTATACACACACACCATCAATTAACAGTGCCCCATGCTGTTAAATGGTTTGTAAAGTTGAAAAAGGATTACTCATTTCGCACTATGAAATAACGTAGTAAAAATAAAAACCCACACACAAAACACACGACAAAACAAAGACAATTGGTTTAACATCTGGGCTAGGTCTACTTAGGTCATACCCGCGGCACAACAACAATTACAAATCGTTCTGGCAATGTATTGCTGCAATTGTTATAGACAATTGGCTTGATCTGTAAACGTTTTAGTTTGCATTGATTTCTCATTCTAAATGGTGCAGTAACTTATTGAGCATTAGTTCACTAAAGTTTAGAATGTTCCATCACATTAACCGGATTTGTTGAAAGACTTTGAAACATTCCCAATAACATGCGAGTCAGATCTGACAACAGTTCGTCATTATAAAATAAAGAGCTGCAAGAGAATTGGACATACTTGTTCGAGTATTTGAATAGCAAGAGGGATTGTAGTTTTTAAAAATATTAACGCCAAAACAAATTTATCATTTATAATAGCCAACAATCTATAGTAGGTTCACACTAGTTCCAAACTGCCCTTCCCCATAAACAACCTGATGAATGGCTTTTGCTATGACACACCTGGATGAACCTGCTGCCTGAATGAACCATGGTTATAATTATATAGGGGGGTTTGTTTATTTTAGATGCTACGTGGAAGACTTTTAGGAAGCAAAGTACAGTTTGCAACATCCTAATTTTTCTCAAATGGGGCAAACACTCATGCCTGTCTGTTGTCGGTTACATGATGGCCCACCAAAAGTTTACAATGGGAAAAACTACAAAACACGCATGTTTTGATTTACAGGGATTTTGACATAAAAATAAAAACCTTAAAAACAAATGTTCTTATTTTTAATACAATTATATTGAGACTTTTAACAATGATTAATACATTCAACGTTTTTTGTGTTCATTACAAAGGCTTTCAAATACCAAGTATTCATTGTTAGGTATTGGATTGTAAATACATTATCGATATAACTAGGGTTGATTTTTACTGTTTAATTCTTTGTATTTACTTCAGAAAAGAGGATGCATTGATATATTGGCTCCAAAACGATGTCTGTGTTCGAATGCAATGTTGGTTTTGGGTTTTTGCTTGTTTTGTTTGTTTTTTTACTTTTAAAAATAACTAGACACAAAAGCTTATAAATTTGAGAAAAATTTAGTCAATAATTCTCTGCAATACTCAACTTATTTACGACGGAATGGTGTTATAGGCTCTGTACGGTGCTAAGGGTTTTTGGCTTGCATTTGGATGTATACTAGGAACATACATGTACTTCCATGATTTTTCCTTGCTCTATACACTGGTGGGGGTTAAGTTTGAAGGCCAGAGGTTTTGATGTGTCCAATGTTGTCGAGCCATTGTAGGGGTCAAGCCTTTGCCGTTCTCCCGTAATTAATTCATCCTTGCAACGCTCAGCAGTGCAAAGGGTTTCTTAATAGCCGATCGTAGAATCCATGTCTGATTTTCTTGTAGACCTACATAATACACCTGGCGGTACAATAGTCATGAGGGCTTCAGAAGAGAAAATGTATGCACGCTTGGACCAATGTTGTGTTTTATCCTTTCTATAGTTTCTGGTATAAATTGGCATAACTATATAGTCAATGAATATAACGTATGGTACATTTTCATGGTCAATTTCTCTCACCCATGTCTTTTTCTGAGTGTTGGGGGGGGGGGGGGCGGGCACGATCGATGGTTTTCTTTTCTTGTTCGTTGTTATTGATATGCAGAATAAGTTGATGACAATGGGGCACTCCGATTCCTATATTGCACAAATAAAACAACTTTATCTGTTTCAAAACATCACCCTGGCATATACTATAATTCAAGCCTGTTTTGAAAGAAGCTTTTGATAAAGCGTGATACATTTTGTTAGAATTACATATATGCCAACAGTCTGACTGATTCCTCATGAATGATCATGACTACATCACCATAAATTAGTCAGCTTTTCCTATGAACGACCTAGACAAAATAAAACGAAACACCTTGGGCTATTTCTATACACCTGTGTCCGAATGATGTTCATTAAAATATTGAAATATTAAGGCAGTACATGTTATTGCACATGTGCATCAAACAGATGCATGAATTAACATGGATAATTTGTTCTTTATTAAAACTCATATCAATAAAACATAGGCCTACTATTGAATTTAAAAATAAATTGAAACTGGCAGAAAATAGTCTTTTGTTGTGAGAATTTCTAGATGAGTCAACCATTTGGTGATTTGAAACGTTCAGAAGAGCTTGGCTAATTCTTATAAACAAAGAATTAAATAATCAGACGTACCCCATAAAAATGTCCCTTTACTCTTTGTAGGCCTAATGTACACAGTAAAGCTACATCAGTTTGCCATTGACAAAAATCCAACTTTGAACTGTTTTGGTAGGTAGCATGGTTAAGACTTCCGAAAACCATTTTAATTTTAATTTTAATTTTTGGGGGGTAAAGTTTATTTACATTGGAAAATTTTACCTCGTTATCTCTAAAACCATGGAGGTAGAATTAAAACACTGCACCACTAATCGGGGAATGTTTTTTTAAAGTAGGTCTAAAGCTTGGTATCGAGAAAGTTTTGTATAGCATCATACAGCTGTTGGATAATACCGTTTTACTGTTATTTTCACTAATAATCAATTTCCAAATTGTTTTTACACAGCAACTTTGACATCACATTTCTTCTGTTTGCTTTAACTTTTAGTCCACAAAAACCACGATTATTTGTTTTATTTCAGGTTTCCACTTCATTCACTTTTTGGGATATTTTGTTGTTGTGTTTGTGCAACTTCATTTATCGATAAAACAGTTTGAAATTTAATTTCAATCAATAATTATGTAATTTGCCACACACCATAGTTTGGAAGTATTTAATACACCAGCCATAGATCAAAATTATACCTTCGGAGTCGTGATCACGTATTGGTCTGACTGTGCCCATGGAGGTAGAATTAAAGATAGGTCTTGACCATGTCACCGAGTGTTGTCTCCAAGGAAAATGGACTCATTTTCTAAGACTCATTTTCATACTGATCGTATGGCATACTGCAGGTGGATGGAACATCCCTAAATAGATCCCAAATTATGTTGGAACAATATAGCAAATAAACACCGAGTGTTAAATTGTGACAATGGCTCTTTGACTTCTGGATTCAAGGGTTTGCCAGTTCAGAGTACATGGGTTGCCTGCTGTGTCTACAGGCACTATTACAGCACTGAAAAACTTGAAAATGTCCAAAAACGAGAGCTACGAGGATGTTTCTTAAAAGCAACATAAAGAGGTGTCTTAAAATTCTGAAATGGCAAACCCTTGAATCCAGAAGTCAAAGAGCCATTGTCACAATTTAACACTAGGTGTTTATTTGCTATATTGTTCCAACATTAATCTTGATTTCAGTCAATACCAGCACACCGACACCTGCTTGCATTCAGCCATATATGCTATAGAACCCTCAGCCTGAAAACACTTCAGTTCATTCTTTCCCTAGTGTTTGGAATAAGTAGTCTGCCAACAATATCTGAAATTCCCTCACTCTTAATATATAATAGTTCTGGCACTTTCGAGACCTTTATAGTTCTTCCAAATTAATTATCATTACACCCCTATCAAGAACAGCCTTTTGGTGTACTTATTTCTTCGTTTGTTCTTAGTTTTGAAAACTAAAGAATATATGCTCTTTCAAGTTATCTTGCTGCATGTGTATGGATTTTCCTTTATTATTTCTTTTGTCATAATAAATTTTGTTTCAACAATTTCTCTGTTATTGTTTCTTAATTATTTGTGAAAGATTAAATTCCCAATTTATAATTGGATTGATGGGATTTCGTGTCACAGTTGTTAGGTTCACTTTCATCTTAGGTTGGGCTTGTCATGTCGGATTTTTTAATTGTTCTAGGCGTCAGAAATGTTTGAAAGTATACATTTCTTGTTTCTTGGACTGCTATTATCTGCTAAGTTGTATCTTGTACTGTTCGTTGAAATCCTGATCTAAATTTAGTAGTGTTATAAAACAAGCCTTTTTGTCTGTATATACATTTTCTAATCGCCGTCTTTTGACATGCATAGGCAATTCTATGAATAAACACCCCCGAATTGGCAAGCTAAACATTTGTAAACGTACAATTTGATAAACAGACTTCTATAAAGCAAATTATTAAGAGAAAAATAAAAATATTGTTGAAAATGCAGGTGCATAAAAAGTTGGTGTGTAACCATACCGCTTACAGTGCGTTCTATTTGTAAAAAATCGGCCGAGTGTTGAAAAAATAGAAATAACATTTGTTGATTTTTTCTTTGTTTAAATAAGTTTCCGGTACACTGTAAAAAATTTCCGTACAAATACGGTTCATTTTCCGTATTTTCTACGGTCACTCACCGTTATTGTATCACACGAAAGTTTTACAGAAAAAATCCCGTAATTTTGTTTATTGCATTGCACCATGGGATTATCGTGTTGCATTCTGGGGACTGCCACATTTGCACACCGTACAAATACGGTTCACATGAAAGTTTTACAGAAAAAATCCCGTAAATTTGTTTATTGCATTGCACCATGGGATTATCGTGTTGCATTCTGGGAACTGACACATTTGCACAATTTGCCGCCATTTCTTCCATTACATGCATTACGACTGCAAGACAGCACATTTTTACATTCAAATATTGACAGTTCTAGCAAAGGTAAATGGTTTATCACTCTTTTCATCTGTTCTTTTTGTCATAAAGATACTTTTTGATCACAGATTGACAGTTTGAAGGTTACTTTTTTCTTGTAATTATTGTGTAAACTTTGACCTTTGTTAAAGTTTACTGTTCATTCTTTGAGTGCATTGAACTGTAGTACTGTACTGCTGTGGACATACACGCAACGTTACGTACATACAACACAGTATACAGTGCGGGCCTGGATTTGTGTACGTGCGGGACTCGACTGTGACTGTGAGTCTGTTGTGTTAGCTAGTTGGAAGATGACATGTTGTGGTTGTGTACCCAAGAAGGTGGACAAGTATGGATGTATCAACTGGCAGCCACAGCTTCTGCCTGATGACCAGACACCAATGAGCCAGCAGGTTTTGAAAAACGAACTGAAGGAGCTTCATGTATCAACTGAACAAAATATGGAAATCATCGGTAACAAAATGGCCTTGACATACTACAGCCAACGATGTGCAATAAATAATGGTGCACTGACGGATGACCTGTTGCAGGATTGGCCATTCCTATTCTCAAAAGTGGGAATGCTGGGCCATTTTAAGCAGTTAGTAAATATAGACTTGGAGTCGACCATGGAAGATACCATGCAGGTGAAAACAGCAAGGATCCGCGCATTCATGGGCAGCCTCACCAAGCAGAGCATTCACACCGTACAGAGGATACAACCTCGGCGATTCACACCTAGTGGCAGTAAAGCACCAGAAATGCCCGGGATGATTTTGTGCATCATGGCCTACCTTGGAGAGAAAGCTGAGTCTTTTCCTTGTTGCTGATGTGAGTAATTGTACATTTAGTCGGGCAGATATATGTATGTGAAATAATTGTGGGTTTTGTGGTAAAAGCACCAAAATTGATAAATAATTTAAGAAATAGTGCCAATCCAAAATGGCTGCCACCCAAATCTAAATATCTATTAATCAAGATAAGAAGTGTGCAAATGTGACAAACGATGTAAAGACAAGTTATTAAATCTTGCCCTGACACTGATGTGCCACAAGCACTGCAGGCTCAGTGCCCCCCCGGGGTCTGCCAAAAAAAAATCAAGACACCTCGGGCGGACTCGAACCCAAAAGCGGAAGATCATGGGTTCAACTCTTGCCCAAGGTGTCTGTGGATTTTTTTTTCTGTCGACCTCGAAGGGCTAGGGAAATCGGCATATGTTGGTGTCGGGGCAAGATTTAATAACTTGTTCAAATATCTGACGCACAAATGTAAAGACAATTTGTTGTCACGAGAGAAAACATATCAAACTCTGTACATCAATAGAAAAATTACTGGCATTTTCTACAAGTACCAAGCTACATATTGATTTTATAAAGGTTTTATTTAAGTTTATTCGGATAAAAGTACAGCAAACAGCAAAAGTGAAGAATTAAAAGGGGGAAAATACCACAATTTCATGCAAGGATAACCCAAGAAAGCTTAAAGTTTTGTTCGCTGTTTGTAAAATGTATCGATATTGCTGACTACTGAGCTACGCATTACAATTTCATAAACAAGTTTCCTACAATTGTTTTTATACAGAAAACATTCACGCCCTCGGAGGTAGAGAATATGATCAACCTGCCAAGCACTCCATGTATTATAGCCTGTGGTAAGTGTACTTTTACTTTATATATACTTACGTGTTGGCAGCTCAGAAATAGTATGTCTATATCCAAGCATGGCATATATGTCATAAGGCTGCCCCTTTTTCAGATAGTGTAAGGTTGGCAAAAAAGGGGGAACGTTGTTGCAGCGGTAAGCGCGTGAGTGCAAGGACCAAAAAATTAATTGTTAATTGATTTTTCAGACAATACAGAGGATTTGTCCAATGTTTTGAAAGAGCATTGATACAAATAAGATGCATTTAGCTTCAAGTTGAATTGTTCTCTGCAAATATTTCCTTTTTTCTTCAAAGCCCCTGTACACTATTGGTAATTGGCCATTATCTGCATCCATATTTAATTTGAACCAAGATATGTAATAATTTACAATCTTACTAATAGTGTATAGGGCTTTAAAATTTTAGGATAAATTGACTTTAACAAAAAAATGCAGTCAAGGCAGACCTCTAGTGCATTTGCTTGTTTCAACTAAAACACTAAATTATTTATTATTGTTTTGTGAAGGTGATTGTTTGCTAACTAGCCAGCTGTTTATGTTGTCCATCGACAATCGTGTGGTAAATGATGACATCAGGACATTCCCCTTGGCTTTGATGATGCTAATGGCCAGCTTCTACTGTTTCAATATCCAGTACCCCCAGGGTGCCTCATCAAGTCTTGAGTTTATCCAGAGGTATGATATTTTTTTACTTGCAATATTCGTGACACTGACAGCATTTCGGTAAATTGTACTGCAAAATAATTCAATTCAAGCCCATTGATATATTGCTGTATTTTTCAAAGTCACATCCATTTGCCTTAAAGGCCTGTACACGTTTGGTAATGACTCAAAACAAATATTAGCATAAAAACTTACTTGGTAACAAGCAACGGAGAGCTGTTGTCTTGATAGTATAAAACATTGTAGGAAACGACTCCCTCTGAAGTAACGTAGTTTTTGAGAAAGAGGTAATTTCTCACTAAGATAATAAAAACTTCTTGCTAGAAGTTTTTATTCCCATATGAAAGCACACAAATTTGTACAACAAGGGTGTTTTTTCTTTCATCATTTTCTTGCAACTTTGATGACCAATTGAGCCCAAATTTTCACAGGCTTGTTATTTTATGCGTATGTTGAGATACACCAAGTGAGAAGACTGGTCTTTGACAATTACCAATAGTGTCCAGTGTCTTTAACCATTTCTTCATATTTTGTTTCAATGCAGATGTTTCCTACGCATGAACCCGGATCGTGGATCCAAGGTGAAGCAGGCCAAAGGGAAGAAGGTAGCAGTGATGGGCTGCAAGGTGCTTTGCCTTATCAACAACATCGCTGACCATGAGTGGACCGTTGCTTAGCATGTCCTATTGTGTCTCCAGAGTTTTTGTTCAGTTAGTTGGTTTTTTCACAACAGTTGCCTCATTTTGAAAGTAGAATTGATTAGTTCTACACTTGATAGAATTTACGAAAGTACACTGTGTAGGCCTGTTTTTTTCCAGAAAACAGTGATATGTTAATTTTTTTTTAATAGCACACATGCATGACAATTGCAGCCCACATCAGAATTGTTGAGGGTGCTTTTAATGGAGTGGGCAGCCATTATTTTGCTCTGTGATGGTTGTTTTTTAAATCCAATTTGATTTGATAACTTGAAAAACGAAATTACACTGTGTATGTTTTTTTCAAGAAAACAGTAATAAGTTGATTTCAAAAATTAGCACACATGCATGACAATTGCAGCCCACATCAGAATTGTTGAGGGTGCTTTTCATGGAGTGGGCAGCCATTATTTTGCTCTGTGATGGTTGTTTTTTAAAGATGCTATGTCAGATTTTTGGCCCCAAACATTAAAAAATAGATTTTTTTGAGTGAATGGTATTTCAAAGAGTATTACCCGCTCTAACGAAAACAAGTTTAACTTTTACTTTTAATGGTCAGGAACCATGACAAAAATTTAAAACGTTTCTTATAAAACACATAAGAATTGGTCACGTGATTGTCGGGATCCCGACAAAAACTAATTTTGAGCACTTTATTTCACTGCTACTAATAATTGGCGGACTTTTTCGAGCAATGGCTCAAATGAAAGCTTGTAACTTTCTCAACCCCCATCAAAATACCTATTGAATTTTAAATCAAAATTTTGGGGTCAAATCGGCCAAAAATCTGACATAGCATCTTTAAATCCATTTTTATCTGGTACTTGAAAAACGAAATTACACTGTCTATGTTTTTTTCCCAGAAAACAGTGCTAGTGATATGTTGATGTTGATGTTTTAACAGCCCCTGGCTGCTATAGAATTTACAGTGTTTGAATAAAACAAAATGTACATTTTTCAAATGTAAAATGTGTACAATTTACTAATCTTTGACTGTGTACATCAAAATTTTCTTAAAGTTGTTGACACACTTAAATGAGCTCCGTCTGGATTTAGATGAGGATACAGGATTGTGTACCCAGACTCCCATCCGTGAACATGATGAACATCCGGACCACATCACAGTGAAACAGGCTGTCTCCTCCCCCACCCTCCCTGCCAATTTAGCCTAAGCCCCACCCCTATGCGCTAAAGACTACCGTAAAATTACATACAATTCCCGTAAAACTACGGTTACCGTCATCCTTCTTGCTTGTGATGTAACCGTAAAAGTACAGAAAATTACATACAATTCCCGTAAAACTACGGTTACCGTCATCCTTATTGATGGTGATGTAACCGTAAATTAACCGAAAATTTCAGTAAAAACTACGGTAACCGTAATTTTGCAGCTCGTAAATGACCGTAATTTTTACGGTATTTCGTTGGCACCCTGGCTGCCAGGCTTTTTACCGTAATTTTTACGGGAAATTTTTTACAGTGTATATAGTTAAAAAGTTCGCGTAGTTTTTTAAGCGCTGAATGGTTTGTAAGTATTTTATTTCAAATTAAATAGAAAAAAAATAGTTAGACAATAATTATTTGGGAACTACAAAGCGCAGGAGGGCGCTACATTTGACTCATTTTACTAAACTCGTTCTAGCTTTGGTTAAACTGTAAAACGTGTTTATTGGAGATATAAATGAATCTTGGTATTTTGCAGTCAATAAGTTGAAAAACTGCACAAATTATGATTCATGAATGTATTAATGTTGTGGATACTCTATCATGAGACAATTTTGTTTGCGTTTTGTGTTTGTCAAAAGAGTAAGTAAGTTGACTGAGCAAGTCTAGGAACCCGGCTGGCTGGCCCCGGGCCTGAGAGGGTATGATCACAAAGTACGTAGTTGCATGCAATTGCCGGTAGACTGGCGTGGGCCCAGCGGAGCTCCGCTCTCCACGAGGTGGCTGGAGCAGACCGGGCAAGGGAGAAAAAACACCCCGATACAACCAGCTCTGTTCCACACGAAGTAGTTGATGATAACGGAATAGTTGGACCTCCTCATGTTATTATTATGTACAGTTTATGCTGTGACTCCAAAATATGAGCTTTACTTCTCTATAACTTGAAAATGTCCAAAAACGAGAGCTACGAGGATGTTTCTTAAAAGCAACATAAAGAGGTGTCTTAAAACTCTGAAATGGCAAACCCTTGAATCCAGAAGTCAAAGAGCCATTGTCACAATTTAACACTAGGTGTTTATTTGCTATATTGTTCCAACATTAATCTTGATTTCAGTCAATACCAGCACACCGACACCTGCTTGCATTCAGCCATTTGTATATGCTATAGAATCCTCAGCCTGAAAACACTTCAGTTCATTCTTTCCCTAGTGTTTGGAATAAGTAGTCTGCCAACAATATCTGAAATTCCCTCACTCTTAAAATATAATAGTTCTGGCACTTTCGAGACCTTTATAGTTCTTCCAAATTAATTATCATTACACCCCTATCAAGAACAGCCTTTTTGGTGTACTTATTTCTTCGTTTGTTCTTAGTTTTTAAAACTAAAGAATATGCTCTTTCAAGTTATCTTGCTGCATGTGTATGGATTTTCCTTTATTATTTTTTTTGTCATAATAAATTTTGTTTCAACAATTTCTCTTTTATTGTTTCTTAATTATATTTTGTGAAAGATTAAATTCCCATTTTATAATTGGATTGATGGGATTTCGTGTCACAGTTGTTAGGTTCACTTTCATCTTAGGTTGGGCTTGTCATGTCGGATTTTTAAATTGTTCTAGGCGTCAGAAATGTTTTTAAAGTATACATTTCTTGTTTCTTGGACTGCTATTATCTGCTAAGTTGTATCTTGTACTGTTCGTTGAAATCTTGATCTAAATTTAGTAGTGTTATAAAACAAGCCTTTTTTCTAATCGCCGTCTTTTGACATGCATAGGCAATTCTATGAATAAACACCCCCCGAATTGGCAAGCTTAACATTTTTAAACGTACAATTTGATAAACAGACTTCTATAAAGCAAATTATTAAGAGAAAAATAAAAATATTGTTGAAAATGCAGTTGCATGGTTCACAGAGGCCTCAACAGAGGTGGCCAATATCTCTGAATTTACTACCTTCAGCAAATCTCGTCAAGTCAGAAGAGGAGGTGGTATTGCTGTTTTTGCAAAAGATCACTTATCAACTCACATACTACCCAATCATAACTGTGAGTATGAATGTTTGTGGCTGAACGTTAAAGTAAAAAAAGCTAGACCAAAATGTTCTCCAATAAACCTATTCAGACATGTCAGCGATCATCATGCTTATGGGAGATTTTAACGAACTTGACTGTGATCCGATTGAGTCTAATTTGGACATGACACAACTGATATCATTCCCAACGCGTGGAAATGCCATCCTCGACAAGATTTTTACCAATGCACCCGCTGTGTTCAAACATCCTGAACGGTTGTCACCTCTTGGAACCAGCGATCACTGTTGTGTTCCCCTGACAGCGATCTGTGACCTCCCCCAAGAAACACGAAAGCTTACAAGCTTACGACCCTTCCGAGACTCTGCTGTGCGCTCGTTTGGTCGATGGATTATCGACCACAAATGGGATGATGCTATCAATCATGAAACGGCCTCAGATTCAGTTGAAACATTCTTGTCTGAAATCACCAATGCTTATCAACTACACTTCCCCTTGGTAAACTCAACACTGAAAGCAAAGGACAAACCATGGATGACAAATAGAATTAAACAATTACTCAAACAGCGTCAACATGCCTTTAGCTCGGATGATATGAATAAGTGGTGCTCACTACGCAACAAAATACAAAGAGAAATAAAGGCTGCTAAGAACAATTTCTACAGGGACTCTGTGCAACACCTGAAATCTAGTCAACCCGGGAAATGGCACTGCCAAATTCAAAAATTGTGCCATCTTAAGCCAAAGCCTACCTTGATTCCTGGAGCCAATTTAGATCCTTTAGCAAAGTCTGAAGCAATCAATCATCACTTTGCCAACATTTGCAACCAGCTACCTTCACTTAAGCTTCAAGAATTGCCATCTTATCTACCAACCAGGCTTCCACCTCCCACTATTTACAGAGCTCAAGTGTTGCAAACTCTCCGAAGATTGAAACCATCAAAAGCAGGCCATCCATCAGACTTGCCAATTCGACTGATCAGAGAGTTTGCTTATGAGTTGGCAACGCCTCTTGCCCATTTGTTCAACAAATGCCTTGTGGAAGGAGTTTTTCCAAATGTGTGGAAAACAGCAACTGTTGTACCAATCCCTAAAGAAAGAAACATTTCCTCTTTCGACCAGCTTAGACCAATTTCCCTTACACCAATTTTTGCTCGAGTATTTGAATCCTTTATTGCAAGATGGCTACTAGAGGACATTTCAGCCAAACTTGATCCCAAGCAATACGGTAATATCAAGGGCAGTTCCACAGTACACTACCTTGTGGATATGCTCAATTTTGTTCATCAGGGAGTGGATAAGCCAAATCATTATGCCAAACTCTGTACTGTTGACTTTACCAAAGCCTTTGATCGGGTTAACCATAACATTGTGATTAATAAATTGATACAATTTGGAGTAAGAAGATCCATCATCCCCACTGTCTGCGGCTTCCTCACTGACCGAACTCAGAACACTAAACTCCATGGTGTGGTTTCCACCACTCGGGACATTTCCTGTGGTGTACCCCAAGGTACAAAACTGGGACCCATTTTGTTTCTGGTGTTGGTCAATGATGCATCAACTGGAAGCTGCGGGCGATGGAAGTATGTTGACGATCTTACTTTAGGTGAAGTTATTAAGTATGATCAACAATCTTCTATACAAGTTCACCTTGATAATTTATCTTGCTGGTGTAGTAGTAATGATAAATGCCGCACAATGACAATATCTTTTTTGAAGCGAAATATACCTCAAACTTCAGTTTCTCTCAATTCGATAGATCTCAAGTGTGTAACTTCAATTAAATTGCTTGGTGTGACTGTTCAAAACAACTTAAAATGGGACATACACATTGCGGAAATTGTTTCTAAGGTTTCCCGTAGGTTGTACACTTTGTGCGTACTACGTAAATCCAAAGTACCTATAACAGACATGGTGGCAGTCTATACTTGTTATATTAGACCTATACGAGAATATGCTAGTCAAGTTTGGCACAGCTCCATTACTGAGCGACAGGTCATTTCTGTTGAAAATGTTCAGAAGCGTGCCGTCCGCATCATCCTTGGTCATCAGTATCACTCCTATACCTTGGCACTTGAATTACTAGGCATCTCACCACTCAAGTCTAGACGAGAAGACCTTTTTATTAAGTTTGGTAGTAACTTACTTAGATCAATTAAATTTAGGAACATGCTCCCCCCTGAAAAAGCAACTGTCGGTAATAGGGTACTACGAGCTAGTACAGTAACCGGGCTTCGCATCCCCAAGTGCCGTACTGAAAGGTACACTCGTTCCACTATCCCGTCTCTTGTTCGCATTTAGTAAATTGGTTTTATTGGATGACCAAAAGTTGTTCTGTATTTTGCCAACTGTGATTTGCCATTCCTTTAGTTAGCAGTGTAATAATTTCAATTCCAATAATAATTACTTTAATGTATAGCCATGCATTTTGGTTTACAACGTGATGCCTTTTTCTCCACTTTGACATTTTTTCAGGCTCTTTTGATCTTGAGCAATGGGTGAATTTGAATCTAACCAAAACTGTTGGCTTTTTGAGTATTGTGCTGTCACAAATTTGTTGTGTGTGTTTTTCTTAATAACTATTTGATATTTCAATCTTTTTATGTAATATTGCTGGTGCTTTTATGAGATTTTTAATGACTGTTTTTGTAAACTGTACATTTCGGCTTTTAGCCGCTGTATTGCAGTTTTTTTAATAAACCATAAATAATAATAATAATATAATAAAAAGTTGGTGTGTAACCATACCGCTTACAGTGCGTTCTATTTGTAAAAAATCGGCCGAGTGTTGAAAAAATAGAAATAACATTTGTTAATTTTTTCTTTGTTTAAATAAGTTTCCGGTATATAGTTAACAAGTTCGCGTAGTTTTTTAAGCGCTGAATGGTTTGTAAGTATTTTATTTCAAATTAAATAGAAAAAAAATAGTTAGACAATAATTATTTGGGAACACAAAGCGCAGGAGGGCGCTACATTTGACTCATTTTACTAAACTCGTTCTAGCTTTGGTTAAACTGTAAAACGTGTTTATTGGAGATATAAATGAATCTTGGTATTTTGCAGTCAATAAGTTGAAAAACTGCACAAATTATGATTCATGAATGTATTAATGTTGTGGATACTCTATCATGAGACAATTTTGTTTGCGTTTTGTGTTTGTCAAAAGAGTAAGTAAGTTGACTGAGCAAGTCTAGGAACCCGGCTGGCTGGCCCCGGGCCTGAGAGGGTATGATCACAAAGTACGTAGTTGCATGCAATTGCCGGTAGACTGGCGTGGGCCCAGCGGAGCTCCGCTCTCCACAAGGTGGCTGGAGCAGACCGGGCAAGGGAGAAAAAACACCCCGATACAACCAGCTCTGTTCCACACGAAGTAGTTGATGATAACGGAATAGTTTGACCTCCTCATGTTATTATAATGTACAGTTTATGCTGTGACTCCAAAATATGAGCTTTACTTCTCTATAATTATGCATATACGTAAATGTGATTGGAAATTATTTTCAATTTCAGGACTCGGGCAGGTGGTACACAAACTTGTTTTAAATATTTTGTTGAATTGATGACATCAATTTGTTTACATCATTAATATTTTTGTGTGACAGGCATCTACCCTTTTAAAAAAATGTTTAAGATACCCTTTTAGCACCATTATTTGTTATAAATTATTCCTCAGTAGACAAATTATAAGAGCCACAGTAGTCTTTCCATTATCAAGCTACAGCATTCTTGGAGTTATATCAATGAATGTTCTTTTTAGTGGTTGTTGAACTTGTTGTAGACTCGGCTTACTGTCAAGCATGCAACACAGAGATCATTATAATTATTTGTGTCATATATGCAGGGAAGCTAATTCGAAAAATCACAATGGATGATAGCCCAATTCCCCTTGGTTGTCGTCGATGTTATTGTTTTGATGTTGTTGTTGTTTTGTTTGTTTGTTATGGTTTTGTTCTCTCGTCTGGTTATTTTTTGTCATCTTTGAAATAACCAAATAAAACATCGGATGCATGTTCTGAATCTAGCACGTTGCTGATAACATGAGGTAGAACTAATAATGATAAGACGATATACATTCAATCAACTTCGATATAAATATACTACCAAACAGCTTGCTGTGTGGGATTTAATCGTCGAAAAAACAACACAAAAACCCCGAAAACAACGGTATTATCATCGCAAGAATAAAGGCCAAGTATGTCGTGCCATCAGATTTGACAAAAAATAATTGCTTACAATTTTCGTGTTTGAACCGAGTCGACGAAAACCTCATGAGAGCTTTACAAATGGCAACGGATTGGATGTTTTGTGTTTTTTTTGTTCAAATTCCGCCGAAAGAATCCTTCATGCAAAATTAGGTGTGTTTGTGGAGCTATTGTGGAGTTTGTTGTTTGATTTATTTTCCTTGTTGGGGTGTTTATCTGTTTGTTGTTTGTCTGTTTTTGAAAATATAAAAAGAAACAAGCGAGGGCATAATCCCACGGTGTGTAATTTTTTGCATGGACCCTCTGTGTTTGCAAACGACGTCGGAAAGCCTTGACACACGGATGACCTCCCGGGGTAAATCCCATACTCGTATATTTAGCCTTCTATGGAACTGTTGTGTGATTATGGTCGGCTGTAAGTGCACAGAGCATTCCGCGGTAAGCAGAGCCGTGAAATACGACCCAGGTCTACATGTAGTTTGTCTAAAATTATAAACATATTGGCTTATTTTGGATTGTTCTCCTAAATACATGGCTGGAGAGTTTTGTCAGTAGCGGCGTTGGAGTGTTGGTGGTGTTTGGTGGTGTTTGTTTGTTTGTTTGTTTGATTGTTTGTTTGTTTAATTGACGTTTTCTTTTACAGTAGTAAAACAGATATTATACATAAACAGGACGGTCATAATAGTCCTGCAGTGCGCGTGGGTGATTTTTTTATTGTACGGATCTTCTCTACGCCGATCGGTTGACATTCTGGTGTCACGGTCTCGACTCTCAGCTAGCTGCCAACAGTAAATGCCACTAATGCCCGGTTACGTCACCCAGATAGCTGGATAAAAAATGAGACAGTATAATATAATAACACCGGAAAGCCTTGACCCACAGACTTCGATTGACCCCACGAGGTAAATCTCATACCTCACATGCAGACATCGCCAAGTAATCTTTGTAATACCCACCACGGTAACTACCTATGGCTAGAGCCATTATGGGATATTAGATACCCCCAGGCATTTTACGGCAACAGACAGTGATGGGTTAAATTCGTTTCGATAGCTGGCGCATGTCCCGGGCGATGGTTAATAGCCGATAGCTTTGAAACGGGACCACTAAATTTCAATAGCTACATAAACTTACAACATTCCCATAATGCCTGGAAGTCCATATTCACATTCTCTAAGACACATTAATAGTATAAACTGATCGTGTTAATTACTTCAAAGTTCAAGTACAAACCCAGTAATGCTTAGGGCGCTATATAGATAAAAGACTTCACACCCTTAAACGACCCGGCTTTTGTAACACGTAAGAATTATTTGATGACACAAATTTATTGACAAAACAGTTAATTTTGTTGTGAATGACTATGGGAAAACATACACATTTAAATGGCGTGCACATTTTTTTCACATTATGATATGAAGGGGGTAATCTCCATCATTTGTCTTGACAACATGGCCTAATCTAAAATAAATCCCGTATACCATGTGCATGCGTATTGACTGACGCAAAGCTGTACATGTAATGTCTATTACTGCACATGTACATGTAAATAAGAGTGATATAATGTGACATTTTGAACATAAAACAAGGAGTTTCGACACGCCAGAAAAAAGGAAACTCTTACACTGTTAGTGTTACAGTGTTCAGTTTCCTGGCGATGTGTGATGCCCAACGGAAACTTGCCTGTTATATATGTATTGGCCAGTTTACTAAGAAGTTTAAAACACAGAAAACGAAGGAAACCCTTTCAACGTCCAGTTTCCGTACGACGTGTAATGCTCACCGGAATTGTTGGAAACTGGACTATAATTGATACGCCAGTTTACTTCGCCGGTAAAGCCGCCACGGAATTGACTGGGTGCAAACACTGCATCCGTTTATATGGGGTGGGTGATTCTGGAAACTCCCGCCGTTCGCACGGTGTGTTGTACACAAACGTTTGCTTAATTCCGCAGTTAAATTAGATTTTCTTTGTCACATGTCTCTCTTATGTGTTTTGCCCTGCAGCATCTGAATTGTTACTAGAGGTAGACCTTCCATGTGACATTGAGGACTTGAACAACAATACAGATGAAACAGGTACATGTAGACTTGGCCTAGGGCCATTTTGTCTATTACACTACATTTTTTTTTCTGGGGGCCACCTTGGGATGGGGTGGGCTCGTAGTAAATTTGAATGGTTTTCTATTAATTAAAGTACTATATTATACATGTACTCGGTACTTCCCCCAGTCCAGTGAAAAAAATCACAGCTCTACTTGGGTGGGATTCGGTACCCGCTGCCAACAGGATTCGAACTGCCTCTAGCCACCAGGCAATCTCGGTGGTCTAGCTGGTTTGACGTTGCACTAGAGACGCAAAGGTTGTGGGTTCGAATCCCACCCGAGTACAGCTGTGATTTTTTTCACAAGACTCTGGGAAAGTACTGATTAAACAGTATTTACCACACATCGGTGTAAGATAATTTTCTTTATCCCCGATGCAAATAAAAACATCTTGAATGGTATTCGTTCAGTTAATCATTGCTGACATTTTTTCTTCACCATGATATTTTCATTGACAGGTGTAAATGAGCATCTGAAAGTCATCCATGATACAATAGAGGAAATGCTTGAAGAAACTGCTTACTCTGGGGATCTAACCAAAGGGGACTGGTGCATTGTTAGATATGATAAGGATTTCTACCCCGGTGTAATAGAAAACATCGTTGGAAGGGACTTCAAGGTTTCTGTCATGGTCAAAGCTGGGCGTAACATGTGGAGGTGGCCGGATCCAGTTGATTGTGTCTGGTATGACCAGACAGATGTCCTTCACAAAACATCTCCACCAGATTTGGTTGGGTCGCGTGGCCTGATTCGTTTTGATGATGCGTGTACTCAAAATGAACCATAAAATGTAATGTTGATTCAGTTATGCATTGATGTTACTCTTGCATCAGGGGACAATTAAGAACAGTTCAAATGAAAAGATTTGGTTAATTTTGCACTGTATACTTGGTGCTTTTCAAGCGCTGCAGAGAAGCTCCACAGGGTTCAATTCAGCCTGTATCTCTCCAGATTATGGTTCGAACCCGTAAAACATTGCTTGTTAATCACGATACCTACTGAGTCATGTTGGTTCAAATTGGCATTTCGTACTTAACCTAATGGTTAAATATGTTCTAGAATGCAGCTGGTTGCAATTTAAATCCTGCCTATACACACCAACTATGGGTTGTGCTTACTGAGAGGCTCCATTAGTGTTTGGCACTTGTTTCAAGTTAAGCAGAATATTACTGTAAGTAGTGTTGAATGTGGAGTTAAATGAACTGTTGCCTTACAGCAGGAAAAGCAGTTGGTATCTTATGTTATGGAAAAGGGGTTCCACCAGTATGAAGTTTTGAGATAAAGGATGCATTTTAAGAAAAGTTAAAAGTTATCAAATGTTGAATTAGTTAAAGTTAAGTATTTCAACAAATTGCTTTTGAAAAAGTTTTAAAGCCATTGTACACTTTAAAAAGCCATTGTTAGATATACATACAACCTTTGGCAAAACCATAACTAAAATAGGCACTTATATTGAGTTAACCTTGATGAGATGTGCAGATGTTATACCAAAATAAAATATATAACAAATTGGACATTACTGATTGTCGAGATATTGTTTCTTTTGAGTGGGAGATATTATTTTCTTTTTTCTTTCTTTTCCAGATAACTTTTAACTTTGGAAACAGCAAAACAGTTAGCAAATTCCTCAACTTTTTTTTTTTTTTTGTAAAACTGAACTTTTTGAACTTTTAAATTCAACACCTTGAAATTCAACTACTGAGTATACCATGAGACCATTCATGTTTAGACATAGTCTTTAAGATAAGAGGGTGTCTTTTTGACTCTGTTACTACGTCTAGGTTTGTCCTTGGTACAAGTCTCTGTGAGCTTTGGTGAGGACGCGCGATGCCCTCCTGGTTGGTTGGCACTTGCACCATGCGTATCTGTAGAGCGGTGTATGCTCGGAACAAACGATTCTTGACTAGGTTGAGCAGGGGTAAAAGTTTCATTGGTGGCGTGGAGATGGCGGCGATTTAGAACATACTCTGAGCCATCTTCTGTTTGGATTCTGTATGATCTGATGTTCACTTGTTGGACAACACGCGCTTTACGCCACGTTTTGTTGTGACCACGGGGTTTTAATCTGATGATGTCACCTTTGTGGAGAGGGGAAAGTGGCTTAGCTGTACGATCAAAGATTTCTTTCTGTTTCAGTTGCTTTCGTTGCTTGTTTTCTTTGACTCTGCGTGTGGTCTTTGGTTCCAATGTGGAACTCTTTGTTGGAAGTAGTGTTCGTGTTCTGCGACCAAACATACGTTGTGCTGGAGAACTTTCTAAACCAGCGGTGGGAGTGTTTCTCCATGCGAGTAGGGCTCTGTGTATGTCTTTGTGGTCTTTGTTTGTTGTGCGTACAAGTTTTTTGGCGATCTTTACCGCGGACTCAACTTTCCCGTTACTTTGAGGATACTCGGGTGAGCTATATGATGTAGTGAAGTTGTAGTCCTTTGCGAAGTTCGCGAAAACTGCAGAGTGAAACGGTGGCCCATTATCACTTTGAACAATAATGGGTACTCCGTGTCTAGAGAAATGTCTCTTCAAACGGTTGATGACTGCTGATGCGTCTTTGCTAGTCATGCGATCCAATTCAAAGTAGTCAGTGTAATAATCCAGACCACAAAAACAGTCGGTAGCCTACTCACACAACGAGAAAATCCGCAGAAATCAATCCATTCTGACACCATGTTAGTTTATGTCTATAAACACCATATCTAGCGTGAGCTACATCGAAGGATGACATAAGATTCTTCTGATTTCAGGATCACTGATACTTTATTCATTCATCATGAATGGTCGCCATTTACATCGTCCCAGCATGCAATGCGTGAGATGACCTTGGGGTCAACAAACTTAAGTAACGTTACCAACAACTAATTGTTAAGTTAGTTTAACACTCCCACAACACAGTTTCATTTGGGTAGGGATAGGATGGGGTTGGGGCAATACTTCAGTAAATTGTTTGACAACAAGAAATTTAATCTGATCCTAAAATGATGTCTAACAAACCTGTTGTAAACAAGAAATATGACGTGCTCAACACTCATGGGCACTGAAGTAAGGTACTAGTCTGATCCAAAATAAAAAGTGGGAGAGAAATTATTGTGTACTATTTTCTTGGTTATGTGTCATTCTGATGTAATACATGTATACAAAACATATCTGTTTTTAATTCTTTGAGTAAATTTGTAAAGAATTAATTCAGTATATCAAACTCATCAAAAGATCTTGTTGGCTTCAAGCAACAGGCAAGCTTTTTTAATTAAAAAAATTGGTCTATGTTATGTTATGTATGCTTCGTTCTTGAAAGGGCAAGGGCACCAAGGCGTTTTCTCCTGGGTAAAGGGCACCTCTATGAGGAAATTGTACATTTCTGTTGGAACATTTCAATGGCATCAAGGCAATGACCAAGGGCACTGAGGCAAATTTGAGGCAAACAAAATGTTTACTATCCATTAATTTTCTGGAATAGTGTAGGTTTGCTCAATGTGTTGATTTCAATTCAATATCCTGACAGATTTATAGTTAAGAGAAATGTAAATATTCAAACAAATCAACGAGTTTTATGAGTTTCAAGACATGTCTGTCCTGGTTACAAACATTACGTCTGTCCATTCGAGTATGTTACAAACCGCAACTTTTTTCAATTATTAACAGAGTAGACTGATGCTATTGCTAGTTGCAACACATGTACATGTTGTACTTAAGTTGTCTTCAGTTACATGTTAATCATTATAAGAAATGACTCCATTTCAAACAGACTTTTTATTTAATTCAAACAAAATATACGTCCATGTTACGAACATAACATCTTAAATGTCTGTCCATGTTACAAACCAAACTTATGAGAAAATTCAGGTCCTTATAATTTCTTAAAAATCAAACGGAATATCCTAATATGTGATAGGCACATTACCCAATAGGTAATGATACTCTAAACCAAAAATTGGAGGAGAAAAAAAGAAGGTAAGATTTTAGGACACATGTCACACCAAATGGGTCCATTAGTGTGGACAGACCCAGCTCGTGTCGTGCGGTGTCTGTGTACAAACCAAGGTACAACCCAGCATTAACTCACTCTCAACATCGCGTCGCCGTTCGGTCATCATCAGTGTATAACATTCCATTTCTGGTTTATAAAAATAGTTTAGTAGTACTACTGTACAAGTATGGGAATCATTTGGTTATTACGCTGATAGCCATATTTTTTATTTTTTAACAACTATAATTATAGTACGTATTTCGGCCAAATTGTTGCAAAGCAATATTGTAACAACCATTAGCAGTTTCAGTTGAAGTTTTTTTTTTTAAATGGTCTTATTTTTTTATATTACCTGCTTACTTTTTACAAGTTGTTAAACTTTAATATTTTTGTTGTTGTTAATATTCGGAATAGTTATAGCTCGGACAATATCAAATTAATAAATTAGAACAATTGGACTATTTGACTGAGTTGGAATGATTAATCTGAGTCCATTTTTAAATTTTGACCCAAATTGAACATAATTATGGCAGCTCAGTGAATTTTCACCCATATAACCTTTTGACTAAGGGTTTGCCCTAATTCTAACTTCAACATAGCCTTTCTAAGGGTTTGCCCTAATAATAACTTGGACATAGTCGCTTTACTAAGGAATTGATCTTAATTATACCAGCTGTCTATTTCCCCAAACAGGGAGCTTGCAAAAGGTATGTCTCTATACACAAATAGTTGGACTGCATCTTTAACTTAGAATGCATCTGAAACTTTCGCTATTTGGGGGAATTGTGAATTTAAGATATATACCATGATAAAAACACTTTGAAGTCTTTAACAAACAATTATTCAAACTCTATAGTATGATGGCTAGTACACTCTAAAACACTCTCTCCGGACGGCATCCACCTACTACGACATGGCCAGTCCATCAACTGATCAAAGGCAGCCATCCACCTACTACGACATGGCCAGTCCATCAACTGATCAAAGGCAGCTTTTGCAATGCACAAATCAATCATGAAGACAGCCACAAGGACTTCACCTCGGTAAGTTTTGATAGGTCTGTTACACAACTTCAAAGAAGTTTCAAAAACATGTTTCATTTTTTTAAGTGAATTTTAATAGAAAGCAAGAATTAAGCTAATGCAAACTGCTTATCAACCAAAAGGACCTGTGGTATAAATGCAAAAGTAGTTAATGGCCTTATGTTTCGACCATGGCGGAGAAGGCCTCTTTCTTAAGAGCCTTTGAGAAAGATTCTGCTAGGTTCGAAACATGAGACCATTGACTAATTTTTGCTTAGATTTTAATAGTCCAGCACTGAACTTTTCCCCTGACACCGACGTCGTTTTAAAAAAGCAATGTATATTGCTTTCTGAGTTGTCTACAGATCTACAGGCTACTTGGGCGGGACTCGAAGCCACAACCTTCTGCTTTCTAGTGCAGACGTCTACAAAACAAGACCACCGACTAATGCCCAGGAGCTAGAGGGGAGATGTAGTCTTAGGTAGCTGGCGTGCAGAGTGTCTCGGCGGGGCTAGCGCCACGGAAACCTCCTAGCCAGAAGATAGCTGCTCATGACCATGTGGGAGGGGTAAGGAGCCAGACCACCAACTACATTGTTGTCATTGCGGGTGTTTGCCACTCTGTTTGTTTCTTCCCCCGATTTATACTGAATTTCTTGGCAATTACATAAAATTTAAACAATGGGAATGTAAATGAAGATCAGGGGATGGGTTTCAGAATATTATTGAGGATGGGAGTGATTTAGATGTGTACAGCGTAACATTAGAAGATACCTTTAATTTATTTTTAAGGGAACAAAGGGAGGGATTTCAGGAAGTAAATGCAGCACTGACCAGGTTGACAGCAAGGGTACGAAGATTGGAGGAAAATTTGGCACCAACTCAAATAGCAAGGAGTCTTCCTGTCCCTTGTGTTGCTGTTGAGCAAGTGGACCCTGAGGATGGCAACGAGCTCTTCACAGTGGCAAGGCTCATTGCCATCCACAGGCTTAGTAGCTCAAACGGCAACTTTGCTGTCATTTGGCCAGACAGGTTTTCACCAGAGAAGAAACGAAGAGTCATCGTGTTCGAGGAAAGAGGGGTGTTCCAGCCGAAGAAGCTCAGCTTTGACCCCATTCGGCTTCAACAAGTTCGCACCAACTACTTTCGAATAGTTGATGTTGCAGATTCGTTAAAGCTGAATGAGTGGAGACGCTGCACCAAAGCCATTGATGCAGCAGGGCGTGATCTTCTTCGGGTGGAAGTCCGGATTGCCTAAAATAATGAACAATAATTGGTTTTTATTGCAATCTTAATTTTTAAGCATGTTTTTTGTTTGTTTTAAGGTCCGTTTTATTTAAGGGGGGGGGGGGGGGGGGGGTGGGGGCCCAATGTTTTTGAAAGACCTCCCTCCCCCACCCATTGGTTATGCCACGGCATTCAATATAATTTTCAATTGCTGCAGCTGGTTACATGCTCATTTAATTAGAAATTGATTGCCTGAAATAAAATGAATTGAAACCACAGTGAGGAGAAGTCCGTTAATCAATTTAATTAGTATTTTTTTAATGACATGGTGGGAGGGACACAAAGGACTTGCAACTTGTTTAAAACGACACCTTGCACTCGCAAACATTTGTTGACTCAGTGAAAGTGAGTTTTCAGTTTGTTCTTCAGTTGAAGTAATTTGAGCACAAAAGCAGGGCATGGACTTCCTTTTGTTAAACTCTTCTGTTTCAGTGGGATACATGCTCTTTATAACATCAGCCTCAATCCCATGTAAGTGCCAATATAATTTTGTCACATCAAATATTATTTTTTATTTTGTAAACAAAGTGTGTTTTTCTAGGTAATGAAATAGATTATTCCTAAATTATGCTTTTGTTCCCTCGAAAACGCTTTCTTTTCCCCACAATATGATTTTGTTTCATTTGCAGCAAAATGTAACTAAAGTTTAACAGTCTTTTTCGTGTGTGTGTGTGTCGGAGTATAATAACGTCGTATACCTACTTTGAAAGCAGAGATTTCATTGATGTCCAAAATGACTTTCCAACTCAACGAGATAATTTGTGGTGCTGGGACCACGAGATAATAAATGACTTCCTAACTCAACGAGTTCAGTTTGTGGTGCTGGGACGGTGTACATCTAAGGGACAGAGATGGTACACCTCTGCTCATTGAGCTGGTACAAAAAATGAGAATTCTGTTGAAGGGAATCTTGCCTAAGAAAGCACCACCTGTGCCTCACATGTCTACCAAAGGTTAACAGAATTGTTTAACTGTAATTGTTGGAAAGAAGACCGAATTAATAGGAAAACTAGCCATTAGGTGTTTGTGAACAAACACAAAGCTGTTCCGTGTATTATTGTTTTGCTTCGATTAAGTGCTTCAAAGCTTTAAAGTTGGTCTGATTTCAAGATAGAAGACTATTGACCTTTGACAGGCCCTTTTTCACTTAAGTGTCCTAAAAACCTAAACATGGTCTTCATTCTTATACTGATTCGAAAGGAGCTTTTAAACCAGAAATAACGTTTAACAGGGGGTCATGGTAACCATTGTCTAACATTTAATGCTCAAAGAGTTTCTAACTGAAAAGAAATTGAAAATCGGTTGTGTAGTTCTTGAGATATGGTCCCACTTCCGGTTGACCCAGAAGTAAAGGTCAACATGATATATGATCTGACTCTTTCGTATTTACGCTCTAGGATATTAGGTGCCAACAAATAACGTGTACAAAAGCTATGGGATTTAGATGGAAACAAGTATAATAAAAATAATAAAAATCTCGACGAAAACAAACATGTTCCGACAGTAGGTCGGAATAAAAGTGTTTGTTTTCAAAAAACTACAAGCCCTATATCGACACTATGAATGACGTGCCGGTATACACTTTACTTGCAGCTGATGTCCCCACTACTTAATGAATCCCGTCTTAAAGCTGAACTTGAAATAAGTGAAAGTGTTATTTGTCTAACTTACAATGAACTTCCGTTGTTAAACATTTCACAGTTGTATTTCCTTTTTGCAGCCTCCAAAAGGTCTCTTTCAGTGTTAAATCATTGCTTCATCGATGAAGTTGTAAGGAATGTTGATAGTAGTAGTCTTCAGTTGCCAAATATAGAGCACGAAATTAATTGTTTCTCGTATTGTCAAATGTCCTTTACTTAAAATCGGTTTAGGGCAGTGCAGGAAGAAAAACTACAAATATTGCTCCAGATATTTTAACTAATTTGTTAACGTTCTGCGACAATAACACACCTCCAGCTCAGAGGTTGTCCACGGAGGTAGTCACTCAATTGAAAGACGTCATTTTAAGGCATTCGTGATTCAATTGAAAGAGGTCATTTTAAAGGAACTGGACACGTCATTTGGTAATTACACAAAATATTTATTAGCATAAAAACTTAATTGGTAACGAGCAACGGAGAGCTGTTGATAGTATAAAACATTGTGGAAAACAACTCTCTCTGAAGTAACGTAGTTATTGAGAAAGAGGTAATTTCTCTCTTAAATATTAAAATACTTCAGGCCTGAAGCCTTTATAGGCATCTGAAAGCACACAAATTTGTGCAACAAGGGTGTTTTTTCTTTCATTATTTTCTTGCAACTTCGATGGCCAATTCAGCCCATATTTTCACAGGTTTGTTATTTTATGCATATGGTGGGATACACCAAGTGAGAATACTGGTCTTTGAGACAATTACCATACGTGCCCAGTGCCTTTAAGGCATTCCTTCGTCATGAACCCATTGGAGTACCCATTGGAGTAAACTATAACCGAATTTACCGATGCAACTGTACAACGCAAGAGTGTTTTGCGTTTCACCAGACCAGTTTTCGAAAAGAGGTACTTATTTTATGAGAACATTGGAGTCAAATACTGCAAAACCAAGTCCACCCAATGCTACACCAGACAGCACAAAGGGATATTTTATTACGTTACGGCGAGTGAAGTCATAGTAGTAAGTATTTGTGTACAAGTGCTATACCGCAAATGCTTAATAATTGAAAATGGCGTGTATTCTTTCGAATAATTAGGTATTCACTGTTCATGATCCAAATTATAGCCACTTCAAAAATTAAGTGTGCTAAGAGGGTCATTAGATTTTTCTCATGCAACAAAGGATACATTTACTTGTGGCAAGAGTGGTTATAATAAGTAATTGTGCACAAGTGCTTCACCCAAATGTAGGATAAAAAGGTGTGTATTCTAGCACCTAATAAATCTAATATTTTCTTAAACATGAAGGTAACATTTACTCCACAGGGAGTGCAATCTTAATAGTAAGTATTTTTGTGTATTATTATCCCAAATGCTGAAATGGCATGACATGATGTGGTCAACGGGGATAATATTGTCCAAATACTGGAAGGTCAAAACATGATGTGGTCGAACGGGGATAATATTATTCCGATTGCCGCATCCAAATAAGCCCCCCCCCCCCCCGACTGGTTTTTCGTGACCTTTTCAAGAGTTGCAAACAAACTACACTACAGTCCGCAATTAAGTGATCCCACGCGTGGGGCCCATGCGTGGCCACGCATGGCCACGCAGGTTAAATGAATATTCCTGAATATCATGAATATGCAAAGTTTCAGATTCTGCGTGGCAAGCTGTGACAAGGGGCTCACGCGTGTCACACGCATTTCTCCCGCTTATTTTATGGAGCCTCTTTATTACTGAACATCGACAGTATCAGGCCGCGCCTACAGAAAAGATAGCGTGGACGAACCTTGCCAGTTATAATGCTTTGTTGAAATACATGACCGCTCAGAGAGGTTTGAACGAAAGAGATCATAGGGACCGATTTAAGATTAAAATGTTAACGACAAGAAACAGCTCGTTTGATTTGCTTTGTTGAAATACTTGACCGCTTTCTTAAGGCTGAGTGAGGTTTTACCGAAAGAGATCATAGGGACCGATTTGAAGAATAAAATGTCAACAACAAGAAACAGCTCGTCTGATGTTACCGCAAAAGCTCCCGTTTCACGTTCATTCATGACTCGGAGCCAAACAAAGGTTTTTGATCGGCTGTCAGTGGGACCATTTAGGGTACGTTCAGACGAGGAGTTAAACTAACCCTTAATCCGAGCACCGCGGGTGTCCAAAAGATAAAAATGACTTAGTCCAAATTTGGCTTGCGTTCACACGAGTAAGTTAGTCCTGTCCGCACGGGTTAAACTGACCCACACGTGGATTATCAGGTCATGCATAGCTGACCCAGACCGACCACTCTTCCGGTCCATCGCATTGCGCATGGGCCGGGTATTATGCGCGTGCGTGGCATCTTCGTTGACAACAACTGTTCAGTCCACAAGTATGGCGCCTGAAAGTAACAACGTCTTGTTGGAACACGTTTCTTTTTTTTTTGCTTCGTTATTGGCCTTCATCCGAATAGGTAACGATGATGAAGGAGAACATCGGGGAAATGGAAGGGTAGCGGCAAGACACGAGAGGCAGAGAATTGTTCGTCTCGAACGTCATGTTCGATGGCGATTTTGGCGGTACGTTAAGAGGAGACAACGGATGGCTGCCAGCTTCATCGTAGCCTTTAGTCAAGGTGCACCGCAGCACCCCAGCCCAGATACCACGCACGAAAAAAGACCAGCGCGAGCGGCGAAGCCGCGAAGTGCTTTTACCAACTCGTTTTGCTAAAGTTATTCATGACCATGAAATATTTATATATGCTATTTCTTGTAACCAATCACCGTGAGTTAGATATTGGACTCTTCTATATATTGAGATGGTAATACTGCTTCGCAATGTTTTTTTTTTTTTGACAATCGTTAACATAAAATAGTATGATTTGACAATTGTTTCCTTAATTTTCCAAGCAATTTTTGTCGTTATTTCCAACTAGAAATGCGAGTTTCGTTCCGTCGAAGTACGAAACAGCCTGTCGCCATATCAAAGTAAGCCCCCCAGGGTTAGTGCACTAGACCACCCGCATCCCAACGACATGCAGCACGCTGTATTTGAGCCTGTACGTTGACTCTGAAGGCTCGGAGAGTTTCCACTGGCAATTTTCCCGTGCATGTTTCTTATAATTTTAGCAGTATGTTTCACAAAACACAATGTTTAACTGATAGAGTATTTATTTAGCCTTCATAATTACTTGGGTTTGGAATGATACAACCAAGTATAACCACGGGTGAGTAGTGGAACTTATGCGACGATGAGACAAACGTTCGTCGAAAAAAATTTCAACGAGAGTAGCGTGCGTGTAGACATGTATGTTATGATGATGTAACCTTCTGTGGAGAGGTCACATGGAATAAAATATACCGGATGTAGCAGGTCAGTTGCGTTCCAACGATGGTTTCTTGGGCCTCGCAGCGGGGGGTTGGTCGTAAAACCTGGGCTAAGTTACGCTAATCCAATATTTTTTGAGGTTTAGTTTAGCCCAGTTCTCTGGGTCAAATTGACCCTCGCGGACCGGATTTTTGCGTTCCAACGGAGGGTTATTTTAGCACTTTTGGATTAAGGGCTAGTTTAACTCCTCGTCTGAACGTACCCTAAAAGTAAGGAAAATGTAGGCCTATTATTATTTTCAACCTTTTTACTGGGTCTATTCACTTTAAATATTTACAGTCAGTTTTAGGGTTTCACAAATGATACAATTGGCCGTTCATTAATTCAACTTTTTATTAGGTTCTTAATTAATTATTGTTGGTCGTACACATTACTCATCTGACCTTCCTCTATGCTTTACCCCATACAGGCGCCTAAAAAAACGGCGTTCCAATACTTGAGGGGGACAAATTCGAGAAGGAAAAATACAAGCAAAACGAGGGAAAACTCGAGGAATTAAAAATATTCATTAAGGCGTGAAAATTTAATGAGGAAAAACTAACTTGAGAATCAAAACAGGGTCTCTTTGTGTAGTATTAAATTTCCCATTATCAATAAACCGTGTACGTATATAATCAACACTTGAGTATATACTTCAAGACAATGAACTTGACAATAAAGTGATTAACGTTTTTAGCTGTACTAGGACAAGTAAACTCACAACCGGCAGTATTTTAATTATTCATTTGTATTTATATTTATATTAATAAATAAATGAATAAATACAAAATAACGAAATACTGCCGGTGAATATAGGGGAGAGAATACACTGGTGGGGTGTAACTTGTTTTGATATTTCACAATTTCGAGGTTTGATTAACACGGGGAAAAACAGGAAAGTGCAATTTTATCTTTATCCTAGGTTTTGTTGTTGTTTTGGTTTTTTGGTGGGGGTGCGGTGGGGCAGAAATGGTATTGCTCAATTATTTGCAATCGCGTTTTAAAAGAGGCGATTACTTTTGGTAAAAAAAAAATACTGTTGGAATGCTCTCTTTATCAGCATGAAAACATAGGCTAACAATTTAACGGCTAATTTCATTTGTGAAGGGTGGTTAGTTTTATATAAAATGCGTCAAAATGTTCATAGATTTTTCGTTAATTTATTCAAACTTGGGTCAACTTACTTCAATTCCCGCGGGGCTGCGATCTGCCTGTCCGCCCGTGCTTAGTGACATCGGTTTGGGGATGAGGCTGGATTTTTATCCGCCATCTTGGGTCGTCATGTTTCTTGACTGGGCCCAATTTCGTAGAGCTGCTTAAGCAGAAAATATTGCTTAACAATTACCTGCTCAGCAGAAATTAGCAAGATACCAGTCATAAATTGTACATGTGAGATGGTAGCTTAGATGGTAACATTATTCTGGTAAGCATAATCATGGTATGCCTTTCTTCTTTTTGGTGCTTAAGCAGCTCTATGAAATTGGGCCTTGTTGTCCCGGCGGTGCGCCTTCAGGGGATATGTTGCTTCTTCAAAATGTCATTATACTAATTACTGGGAGGATTAAATTTAAATACTGCTCAGGATGTGACAAAATCATATCCACATAGGTTTCTGCATATTTTTGGTTTATGATACTGTTGTCTTCATTCAGTTAATATTTTTAAATTAACATGGCCTAGCTCCTATGACCTATGGCTCGTTCAGATGTTTTTCCTTTAATTATTTCTTTTACTCATTGAACATAAAGTTGTTCCGAAGAAGCAAAATAGTCATGGCCAGTAGTAGGCCCAAGTACAACTAAGCGATCAGGAAATAATGACATATAAAAATCAAATAAAAAAGACAAAACAAAATAAAGAGGGAATTCGAAAACGAACCAAAATAATATAAAAGGCCTCCTCCAAACATAAAAAAGGGAAAGCACAAATAAAGGAACATGGAAACATATGAAACCATGTTTTATTTATTTTTATTTCATATTTTAAATCTTTAGACATGATGAATAAAAGATGAACATCAGGGTCTGTCAGGGAAATACAAAAGTATAAAACAAACTTTCAACAAAATGTCACCCCTGTAATTATAACATTATTTTTAGATAGTCAACAATTTCTAACCAATATGAAGAACAAACTGAAGATCAAAACACATCTACAAAAAAAAGGAAATAAAAAACGCAGAAATAATAACAAACATAAAGAAATAAACATCAACATATATCTTCAACATATATCATAAACAATGCCATAATTATTATAGACCCGCACGCAACTAAGGAAATAACTAAACTAATACATGATGTCAGATTATGAGTTATGACGTCAAATTCGCCTCACTGATTATATATAGGGGGTCCCATGCGCGAAATCCACGCGTGTTGCCAGTTGGTGAGAAAGTCCCACGATGGGTCAGTTTGGTTTGTACACACGTCAGAAAATAGCATCTTTACGGAATCAGGGGGTTTCATCCAAGGTGATCAAGGCCCGTATATTCCACAAGTGGCGTGTTTTCTTTTTTAAGAAAGTTAAGACGCGACAACAGTCTCGTTGACCGTCGCAGATCTGGACGTAGATCCAAGTGCAGCCCAGCGGTGCTAAATTTGATTGACCAGAGTCTGAACGACAACAACGAGCTGGGCGCCGATGACCTCCAAACCCTCATCCTAAATAATATGGGTCTCTTCATTTCTCTATCATCCATCAAACGGAGTCGCAGAGGATTGGGATGGGAAAGATCTGGAACTCGGCACTGTCAGCTCATCCGAGACGCCAATCGCCCAAAGCGATTAGAGTTTGCCGAGGGTTGTCTGGCCAGGGGAGACACCTTTGACAACGTCATTTGGAGTGACGAATGTTCTGTTGAAATTCAACGGAATACTCGCAAGTCCTTCAGGAAAAGAGGAAGTGAAAGAATTCTCCGCGGCCGGCCAAAACATCCCTTCAAGGTCCATGTGTGGGGAGGAATCACTAAAAAAAGGCGCAACCAATGTTGTCATCTTTACCGGCATTATGGACGGCCAGTTCTATGCGACTAAAATCATCCGGGACGTCCTGCATCCGTTCACCACCAGAGTTTTTCCAGAGAGTCACAGGTTCCAACAAGATAACGACCCAAAGCACACCAGTAAGCGGGCTACAGACGAGATGACAGCTCTTGAGGTAAACTGGTGGAAGACTCCACCAGAATCGCCAGATATGAACCCCATCGAGAACCTGTGGGCGGCGCTGAAACATCATCTGAGAAAATTCGTCAAACCAGCCAACAAGGAGCAGCTTGTGGATGGAATCCTCAATTTTTGGTCAACCAAGGTAACTCCTCAGCTTTGCAGAAAATACATCTCGCATCTTCAGAAGGTCCTTCCCAAAGTCGTCGAGCGAGAAGGTAAAGCATCCGGCTACTGAACACCATCTTCTCACTCAAACAAAACCAATGGCTCTTTTCAGAGCCACACACTTTCAAAAGAGTCAACTTCACTGTCTGTCAATAAACAATAAAAAGGTATTTGATATTGTCTGTCAATAAACAATAAAAAGGTATTTGATATTGAATGATAATGGTGACGCATAAGCGTTTAAATGGGAATAGTTTCATAACACACATCTGAGTATTAACTTAAATAATGATTATTTCTTCACACCAGAAAACGTAATCACTTATTTCTTGACTATTTCAATTAATCTAGTTCCTTTGTGTTTGTTTAATAATCAGCATAATTAATGGTGGTTGATATGGAGCAAAGGTTATCCTTATTTATGTCAACAAAAAAAACCTGAAACACGACATTGTGATGCGGCGCATTATTTATACGCAGTACCTAACGGTTTATGCTTATGAATTATGCAAGTATTTTCCATTTCGGTTTTTTCATTGGTTACGGCTTGTTGATTGTTATGAATATTCATATACTTACTTTCCATAATTGAAATTTTTACAATCAGTCTTTCACCTTTGACCTAACGGGTTGCAAGTACTTTAATAGACACAATCGGCGACCGGCGTCACGTGACCTATAGTGGGTATACAATGTAAACAAACCAAGTGCCGTGCATGGCAACAACATGGCGTCAGCCGAGTGCCACTGTTGTAAGGGTCATGATTGTTGTTGCATTTGTTGGTTACAAAACGATTTCAACTATTCTAAATCCATCGGAAGTGTGCCCAGTGTCAACGGCCAAACTTTGTCGGAATGGTTTGGCAAAGCTCCTAAAAACAGTGGCACAAAATCCTGGAAGTTTTTCAAGGAGAGGTATGTACACGATGTGCATGTTGCTCCAGTGTTGGAGTCACTACCGGACGAAGGCAAAGCGTCAGTAGGCCACGGCCTGGGAGAACATATTGTTCACGGTAGATGCCACCGAAGCATGAGGAAGAATGAATCTCATCATTCATTACATTTGAAAGTTCTATCATTTGAAGGGAGGGCACAGGTAATTACAGCACATTGCTCCTGTATTGCAGGTTGTGGAGGAATTTGTAACCACATTTTTGCATTACTTTATCAAATGGTGGATTATTTTTCTGATGATTTGCAACAAATTCCGATTGATGTTAGCAAAACCAGTAGGCCACAGGAGTGGCATATTCCGAGACAAGAGTCAGTGGAGTCTTTGCCTGTGATGGGAACACACTTTGCAAAGCCAGAAACAGAGCGAATGAAACTTGGGGAGAGAAAAAAGGCCCCAGTTTTTTGCAAGCTCTATGATCCAAGATCAGCAATGATGAAATGTGTTGCATCCCAGATAGGTGTTACAGACGAAGCATCCCATTTAAGAGATTTAGACGACGCACCACCATTCTCATACTTGCTGAGTGACCAGGAACAAGCCATGAAAGTGGACACTCCTTTGGGAACCGTACCATTAGGCTCTTGCCTTTCCTATCAACTATTAGATCACGGCAGACCCAAAGTTAAGCTGTTTTTTAGTGAGGATCGGTCAACGGTTCAACAACCACATGAATGTAAAGGCTTCCCAGATCTACCTATTGCTATGCAAAGGAATGTGTCATTTATTGATATAGACGACAATCTGCGTGATAAGCTTCAAATTAGCTTATGTGAAGCCATAAGCTTAGAGAAGAGAACGGTGCAACAATCACAATGTGTTGAGTGGCGTGAGCAGAGAAAGCTGCGTTTAACTGCATCCAATTTTGGGAAAGTAAATAAGAGAGTAAAAGAGCCAACAGAGTCTTTCTTCAAAGCAGTATTTTGCAGCAGAAATTTAGGCAGCATACGATCTGTTTCACATGGCCAAGCCAATGAGAAAACTGCGAGGAATGTGTATGCAAAGGAATGTGCCAAACAAATCAAAAATTTCAGAGTTTTCGAGAGTGGGCTTCTTGTAAATCCAGATATGCCGCATCTTGGGGCAACACCAGATGGCAAAGTGTATGATCCATCCATGGAGGAGTGCTTTGGACTGTTGGAGATAAAGTGTCCACTTGTTCAGAAAGAACTTTCTCTCGAGAAAGCTGTATCCTCTAAAGGTTTCTATTTAAAGAAAGGACACACTAACATGTATTCTCTCATGAAAAATCATCCTCATGGGTATTACGATTAGGTCCAAGGACAATTAGCAATCTCAGGGTTATCATGGTGTGACTTTGTTGTATATTTAAGTGATTCACATGAGATGGCAGTAATAAGGATACTGTTTGATGAAGAATATTGGAATAGTTTGTTAAGTAAATTGAACAATTTTTATGTTAAGTCTCTTCCATTTATCAGATCTCTGTCAACATAGAAAAGAAAATGGACAACAATCTGATTTCTGTGTTTAATCCATTCCATTTATCAGATCTCTGTCAAAATGTGCTTTAAAAAAAATGCTGTATATATGTCTATTACAGTTGTATTTATTTGACAAAATAAATAAATGAAAACCAGGTTGACACCGAACAAATAGTATTATTGTAAGTTTAATTCATGTATTCAACAAAATAACTATCATGTACTGAATAGAGTATACCATCTACAGTATGTCATCTACAATTTTTTTTAATTTTCAACACTACCTTGAGTTGATAGAATAATGTATGATGCCTGGCAAGAGGAAAATTATTGCCGTTACATGAAAACATCCTATAATTTGACTAAATAATACATGTAGAAATGTTGGCCTAGCCGGCTGAATTTCTTCATGTGTAATCTGACGCAGATCTGAGGGTGGTGGGGGGGGGGGGGGGGCTGCTCTGACAAAGACAAATACAAAAATATGACAATATGCAGGGGTTATTATCTGTGATGGTAAACTTTATGAGTGTACGCATGACCACCCCCCCAAAAAAAGAAATAATAATAAAAAAATCCTTGATCAAAAAATTATTTTCAACACTACCTTGAGTTGATAGAATAATGTATGATGCCTGGCAAGAGGAAAATTATTGCAGTTACATGAAAACATCCTATAATTTGACTAAATATCCTTGATCTGGTAATAAAGACAACGTGGAAACATAATCATTTAACTTTTAAGGCAATGAATGGCAGTAAATTAACATTAACAACAATCTTTATAATATATTGGTTTGAGGTAACACCATGATCTCTCAATGAGTTGGGGTGGTTTTAGCAACTCAACGTTTCGATTAGTATGCTCTGATCGTCTTCAATACCATTGTTTGTTCAGAACCACCCCAACTCATTGGGAGATCATTATGGTCTCACCGCAAAAATTACTAGATAGTATTTACACCATGCAAAGTTCAAAATCCTACTTTTCAATCCTACTCCTAGTCCTACAATCTTATACTTTGATTCATAGCACCTGCATTTTAATACTGATAATATTTATTTTAAAAAAAAATGTACTTTAATGTACAACCAATAATAACTACACTTGAGAAAGCCAGATTTGAGCCAGACAGATCATCAACATAAACACAATGTAAAATCACTCGTCTCCTCCATCAGAAATAACAGGGTTCTGGAAGTTTGAAATCAAACAAGCTACTGTCCAAATTTGGTTTATAGTTCCAAACATGGATACAGGGATCAATGACTGGAAAATTCTGAACCTTTTGACTTTTCCTATGGCTCTTTCTACATGGATTCGATGTTGTGCCACAGTCTGAGCTCGTATGATGTCTTTTTCACTGAAGCAACCCTTTTCCCTCAGGTAGGGGGGAACATTTAATTTTAACCCAAGTTCTTGAAGGTCTTCTCCAATATTAAAACCCCGATCTGCCATGATACCGTCCCCTGGCAGGATTTCTCCACATTCAAGTTTCATTTTTAAAACAGTGAGAAACCCACTTCGCTTTACTATTTCTTTATCGCTTATTGACCCTTCGAAAAGTTGCGAAACAAACATCACACCACCCAAAGGGTCTACGCCAATCAATGACTTTAGCGTAGTATGGTGCTTATAGTTGCTGTAGCACTCACTCTGTTTCTGAAGTGAACTTGGCACTTGAACAGTTAGTTCAGTCGCATCTATGATTATGACCGTGTCTTTATATTTTTCTTGAAATTCCTTAGGTGACTTTTGGATGATTATGTCTCTGTGTGGCCAAATGTTCAGTGTTCCCAGTGCTACGTACAGTAGCTTTATCCATGTTATTATTTTGTTTGACACGGTACTGTTAGAAATGTTGAAGCGTTCTGCAAGGTCCAGATTTTTTGCCCCGGTTCGTAACTTCATAAGGGTTAACAAAAGTTCATTTTGCACTGTCATTTTATATGAACTGTTTTGAATTAAATCTTTCTCTTCATCTCCTGCATCATGAAATTCATATGACGATTCATTAAGTAGCTGTTCAGTATCAATCAGTCGTTGTTTACTCGCTTTGCTTCCCCAGTAGATCACATCTTCATTGTCCAAAGTTGGACAAACAAACCTTAAGAACTGCTTGAACCTCTCATATGATGCCATCCCAGTGAAATGCATAAATAGTTCATGCTCGATCCTTTCATTCTTACACTTAGAGAGTAAATGATTGATGCTGAAGGCATGATTACACGGCAACTTAGTATCCACCTCAAAATCATCCTCATTCCATTGAGTTGATTGAGATCTTAAAGACGGCTTTTGAGCATCCAAAATTTCACATTCTCCTTCGGTAGCTGAGTCAGTTTCTTCATCAAGGTCCTCTTGGATTTCTCTCCTCTTTTTAATAGCCGGTCGTTCATCTTCATCAGAAGAATCTGATATGTCTCCTGGACCTGGCTGTGTCCATGAAAATTTAGACGGAATGGCGTTACGTTTAAGTCGCTTTCGTCGGGTCCCTATTCCAGTAAAGTCACTTGTCTTGAAATGACTTGAACATATTTTTGAAGAATTTGTCAGTGCAACATGGCGCCTGTCTCTTTTAATCTTGTTGAACCAATGTTGAAGTAGCTTACGATCATTTACATGCAATGGGAGATTGTGAAAGGAGAGTTCAGTGTGCTCATCTGAAGTATTGTGACAGTCATATGCAATGCAATGGTGAGGCATTATCTGTAACTATTGACTGTGTCAAACACTGTGACCCAAATGCTGAAAAAGTGAAAGACAATAAACATCTGGTTAATATTTGAAATGAAACAAACATTTATAATTATTATTCAACTTTTGTTGTTAAGATTTTACTGTTTTTCATTTAAAACCTTGAGTAGTGTGGGTCCTTTCTCTATGAGTGAATCAATGCTGCAAGTGCTAGGAACTGTCACAGGCAGGATATTGCATGCATGCGAGAGTGGCCTGCATTTTGGATCACACGTACAAAGAACGACTTTGACGAGTATACGTACGTTAGCAACGCCAGCTGTCTCCAAGTTGGGTCCATGTTGACAAATTCACAAATCATTACACATAAATTACAGAGCCTAAATTGCACAGAGATTGCTAGAAAGAATATATAACGAACCTTTTTGAACATTCTGCCTTACCTTGCCGATGGAAGAAGGATCCTACCTTGCCGTTCAGCTATGCTGTCGGAAAACTACGACTATCCCCCGTGCTTAAACACTGCGCACATGTCGCGCGATGGTTTGTTATGATTCTGTACCCACTATACGTCACGTGACCACCGCTGCTCGGAGTCGCCGATTGTGTCTATTCGAGATTGTTCGTGGGCACTCGTGTTAAGTATTTCGTCAAATTGTTTTCGCTGGTCATGAAATGTGTTCGTCGAAAATTCCCCATGGCTTGCAAGTTTCGGTGGTTTATGGTTAAAAACACAAATCACATGTAAGTTTAGATATAACCTTACATGAAATAAGTTAAGGAAATTCTGGGACTGGTATTTTAAGGACACAATCTACGAAAGTTTGCCGCTGTTTTTTCAAGCCAAATATGAAGACAAAGCATGATAAGCGTCGATTCACATGTACACAACGAACCGCCGTGCGGGCGTGCACACGTGTGCATGCCACGCTGTCGTTTTTTCTGGGAGCTGGAGTGGAACTACCGTACAACTACACGAAGTTCCTCGGTAAGTTCAGACTGAATTGTGACTTAATTTTCATTTTGTGGTATTTTCCCCCATATTTTGTAAAAGTATAAACTCGGACAATTTATGAGACCCTTTTTAAATTTGCTCATTTAGTTGGGAACATCGAACAGCCGTACGTTAAGAAATATCTTTCATCGTTCTTATGAGAAGCAGATTCAACAACGACTGTTTTATGCACTTAAGTTGATTTGAAAACTAAGTATGTGTAGACAGTTTTATTATTGCTTGGCCCCTTAAAATAAAAAACCCTATCAAATTCAAATTATTAAACAATAACTTAAGTGATTCTTTGAGATTTCAAGACTCTTCATTTGTGGTTACTTCATCATGTACTTTTAGTTTAAAAAGCCTAAAAAGAGTAAACATTTCAATTTTATTCCATTCAGGCATTCACTCACTCAGCTCAGTTCACAACCAGACAGATATTTTCAGAGGCATGATAAGAGGTATGCAATCTTTTTATTGTTAAGATTTTTTACTTAAGTTAACACAAATGCCATTCAGGGGGAAAAATTATGCAACATTTTGTATCACCTACACTGCTGTTTACTTTTGTATTTACAGCATGTATTCTTCACTCTACATACATGGTACATGGATGTCAAAAGAGATGCTACTTTCTGATTGGAATCAGAATTCTGACTTTTTCATGTTTAGCTTACCCTCCAAATCAAACTAAATTAATTTCATACTCGCTAGTTAAGAGTATAGGCTATAGTATATAGGACCTAATGAACTTAAATTTGATGTGCAGCTGTTTGGAGCATCATATCTACATACATTTGAAATGTAATTACAGTGACTATGACCAGTAGTATTTATTGCTCATGTTTGTGAATAGGTTTTCTTATGTTTCTGCATATTTCAGGTGCTGTACTGATGTGATGCCTTCTCATTGTGGCCATGAGCATCGTCAACCCTCCTTTCATCCCCTGCATAACTCGACCTATTCTGTTGAACTCTGAATGAATCAGTTCCCCTCCCTGCTCATTCATCAAGCCAAATCCAACACCGAGCTGTCCTAGCTGAGCAGTAGCGTGATCCTCCAGTAGGTGTAGCTTTGGTGTGATAGACTCTTTGGGGAATAGTCGGCGGTACGTCCTCAGCAGCTCTCGAATACTTATATCTTGGGGGAAAAGTGAAAGTGAGTAAATATCTTGGGGGAAAAGTGAAAGTGAGTAAATACATAAGTGAACATTTTTCAGAGACATGCATAGATTTTTTGTGCACACATGTTTTTTAGAAATTATAGCAATTTGAGTAGACCCACCTATACGATTTATGTCTTCAGCTGTGACAGCTTTGGTGTGGTTTATGCCACAATGGACATCTGCAAACTTCAGGAGTATTTCCCTGAAGTTTGATCCAATTAGGACTGCTTGCCGTCTAAGGCGATCCGAAGATGCAAGTGACATGTCATCTGTCAAGCTTTTTTCTAACTCTTGTTGCGGAGCTTGTGTAAGGGCGTCAATTACTTCAGGCTAGAAAAATTATCAATAATACATTCAATAATATTAATTAACTTATCTGACAACTGTAACAATTTCATTTACTGGTAAATTGAGCTCTTTTACCCAATCAAGGCTGTCGTAATTACACTATAAACCAAATTAACTTTTACCTTGCAGCACTTGTGGACATGGTTGCCCACGAATGCCTTGCCATGATATGCCTGCCGCTGTACTTTGAACTTAATTAGAACTTTATCTAAGCAGCTTGCTATTGGTCCTGACGCATAGTCTAGTTGTACAGCTGCAGCTTGATTTTCCTGCAATACAATAACATATGCAATATTATTATACAAACAGTTATTTTTACAGTTTATAAAAAGAATTTGTTAACCAACAAACTAACAAATATTGCTTGATCAAATTGCATACCAATTCCAGTATATTTGCACGTAGTTTGAAGGCTGTATTTGCTATGTCACGGAAATCTTCATCTATGTCATTGATATCATTCTGCAGGATGTACAGTGGCAACTCTTCTTCAGCATCATTCAATTCCGTGTGCTTTTCCTGAAGTTTTTTCCGAATTGTCTCTTGTCGTTTAATTTCAGTGGCGACTTGGTCATCAAAGTTGTTCAACTCTTCACTGTCCTCAGAACTGACACGCAGCTGAAAGATATTGAGATCTAAGTTGTGACACTCCTGCTCAAGTAAGTCGTACAACTTTTTGAAGACGCCTAAGGAAATATGCAGGGTAGGCAGAATGACCTGTAAAAAAATGTGTGTATACTTGTTTAGGTTTCATAACTTCCTGCATAGATTTCAAAATTATTAAAAATAAAAAATAACATTCTTACATGGTCTACTTCTACAGGAATCATTGGTCGATGTATGACACTGAAAGAAACATCTTTGGCCCGTGACTGCTTTGCGCCATCCTCTAAGTAAAGCTGGTGGTGGTCATTGATGCTCTGCAATGTTCGAGAAGTAGACCATCCCCTCTCTGAAAGAGGCTGTTGCATTGTGGCTTTACTTGCGAGGCAGTAAATACAACAGTACCGGGCTGCAATGGAAATACGTATGGTACAGTTAGTGTTACACTGAAATGGATAGACATTAGGTACGCTGATAGTGATGAAAGTAGAAGATTATACATTTCAAATTGGTTATTTATAGTGGGGCTTTGCTAAAGTTACGTACCATTGCATCCACATATGCCATACAATTTGTTCAGAAGCTCATAGTCTCCAAAGCAGAATATCTTGACAGAGCATTGTCTGAAAAATAACAAATAAAAAAACAAAAACATATGTTATTGGTTTAGGAAATAACTTTGTGATGTGTGAGTGCTATTTTATTATTTGTTCTTAATGATAATTTTTTTCTGCAATGTTTCATTTTCCCCAGAAATCAACAGATCATACTATTTGAGGAAAAGCAAGGATAATGGATGAACTTACCGCCATTTTAAGGAGGTCAGTGATGAAATCTGGTCAAACAGGGGGGTAGTGCTCTTTGGATGTTTGCGTAGGAGTCATTGGCTTCGAAACAGGCAAAGACAATAGTGTTCTCAAGTGAATTGGGGTGCTCCAAATTTGCAATTTGGAAGGCCATTTTAAATGAGTTGCTCCCCTTGTCCCCACCTACTTTCAGCCAAATCTCATGCTGAGGAATTGCGCCACTGTGCCATGTCAAGTTATTCCTGTAAAAAGTGGAAAACCAGAAACAATTATTTTGGTTAACACTTTAAAAAAAACTGCTATACTGATTGTGAATGTGCCCTTAGTGCGCAATAAAATCTCAATCTTGAAATGAGTCCATAATGTCCATAAATGAGTCCATGAATTTATAATTTTTGTGTGTTAAAATAATAAACTTGTTTTATACAATTTCTTACAATTCATGTCGGTCCAAGTAGTCTGTCACAATTCCACTCAAGTCCTTTACATACGCAAATGGAACCGGTCGTTGTTCAAACCCCTTGACTCCATCAGCTCTGTTGCTCTTGAATAGAAGGTCAACCATTTCACCGTGCAGATAATCTTTTATTAAATCTTTGCGTTGTGTTCTGAGTGCACGTTCTGATGGGATTTTTATGTCAAGATACCTGTAAATGAATATCAGAAATCCTCAAGATGAATCAGTGTCAACGACAAATGCTAATTTTCGCATACCGTATTTAATAAACTTTTTTCATGCCATAATTCAGACCTGGGAATAGACTTAAGGATTGGGTAAATGACAAAAACATCTGCTTGGAAATAATTTTCATTTCTTGTTTTATCCAGATACCTTCGTAGTTTGCGTAGTTGATTCCAAGCCATTTGACAATCTCTCATCATAGCAAGCGATGCCTCTGTTGTCAGCGATGGATGTTCATCTTGAGGTTTGGAGACAGCACTGGACTGTTTTGGCATCACACATTGTTTGATATATGCTGGCTAAATAAGCAATGACAACAGAAAACTATCAAATTATTATTAAATACAGCGAGTGACATATCCAGACCTTTTATTTATTTATATTTTTTTTTTGGGGGGGGATTTTAGTTTATTGATTAATTGTGGTGGAGGATGGCAATAATTCTGAGTTCCCTCCCCCACCCCTCCCCCATTCTGATTATGCCACTGTGTGCAGTGTAAACAACACATTCCATGTGCGCTACAAAATAAATCTTTATCGAAGAAAAGTAAAACTACTGTCTAGGAAATTTGAGGCTTTATTGACCTTTACTAATAGCACATGTATCTCAAGATTTATGTTTCATTAAAAGTTTAACTTTTTCTCAGCTCTTGAATCAGTAATGATGTGATGTGTTTGGACCAACATAAACTTATGAGCTGAGTGAGAGTTATTCAAATTTACTATCAGCTGTTAACTATTTAAACCTTGATATTTAATCTTTGTTGTTAAATTATTTGACATAATTTGTTAATGTAAACTTACTCGTCCTCCTGTTTTGATGGCTGTAATGCATTTATCACGTTTGAGTTTGTGCCACGTCCATTTATCGGCAACCTCTTCAACCTCACGTGGTATTGGGGTTCCTGGTTGATGCGACGCGGCAAGGTCCTTCAGCAGTTTTGTAGCTGAAGCTAGATGCGGGGTTGACGACTCGGGTTCTTGGGGGGATGGTGATTGTGGTGCCTTGACTAATGTTACCTTTGGAGTGGTGGGTTTAATTGGAAGACAATCATGGCGCACAACATCTTCCAGTTTTCCAATTTTTGTGCAGTTGGAACAAACAACAACCAAATTGTCAAGTTGCACAGTTAACACTCGTGGACTTTTTGTCACTCCCATGTAATCAATTTGAGAATTGCAAGCAGGGCATTTAATATCATTACACTTGGCATATTTAAAACAGGTACTGAGGCAAACTGCACAAAAGTTGTGCTCGCAAAATGTTTGCACTGCTGGTCTACTTATGATGCCCTGACAAATACAACAAACAAAAATGCTCTCTTGTCCTTTGTCACTGATAATGTCCAGGTAATGTGGTACCTCACATACAGAGGAGTCCAAGTGTTCAAAAATGTTATCCTTTGTAATGTCGAAGGAGCAGACATGAGTATTATTCTCAAGTGTTACTGATTTCGGAGATTTCCTTTTGCGGGAACCACCACCTTTCCCTTGTTGCTTAACAAGCTCACAAACAAAACAGTTTCCAGTTCTCGAATGTCTAGGCCAATCATTCTGGATTGTCTGGTTCACAGTGCCAGGGTTACATTCCCGTGTTCCTGCAGTACAGTGTCTAGCTTTCCTTGAACATTTATCGCATATGGCAGGAGGATGTTGATCTGGTTCATCAGCCCAAGTACTCACTCCAAACACAGTGTATACCTCCTTTGGCATAGATTTACATAGCACTGGTGTTCTTGTTGCTGGTTTTAATCCTACATGTAATCTGTTAGTGCATATCCTACATATCTTTTGCAAAGAAACTTGATTGAATTTGAAACTCATGCTGTTTGTAAATAAACATATGGTTTGCTTAAAGTGAAAAACAAAGTGATTGTCTGGAAAAACTCTTTATTTTGTGGTTTGATCATGTACTAGGTTTATAGACCGACAAAAAGAGTTTTTGTATTGTGCGCCACTTAGCTGGTACCCGCAGATGTACTTTAGAATGGAGTTTGTTGAGCACCATTGAAACCCACGAAAGTGATTATCTGGAAAAACTATTTTGTGGTTTGATCATGTATAGGTTATATAGATAGACAAAAGGAGTTTTTGTATTGTGCGCCACTTAGCTGGTACCCGTGGATGTACATTAGAATGGAGTTTGTTGCGCACCACTGAAACTCCCGAAATTCACCGGCAAAATGAAATTCTACGTTGGATAATGAACTGTTTTTGTTTTAATTACAGTATCCACCGAAATCCTGTCCCAAAGAATTTAAAACAATTTTGGGGTGTCCCTTAATTTTTTGTGTACTTTGGGAATACTGGCATGTTGAAAACCACCGTGCTTTTTATTGCCTGGCACAATTTCCAAACCTATTTTTATGAAAGAAATGGACAAACGAATCTAGCAAATGAGACTGAAATACCTCTCTACTATTATTTTATTCATGACAAGTCACGTTTTTTCCTCTATTTTTCATAGAAAATATAATTTGGAATACATTTCATTTCAAACTCGTTGGGGATTCGTAGATTTAATGGGTTAATTCTGACTTTTTAATTCACGTTAACGATGACGACGGCGCAAAGCGCGCTGCCATTTTGTTTTTAATTCTGCATACTCGCCATTGGAGAAAGTAAATACAAACAATCGAAACGAACGGACTTTCGTTGTGTACATGCTATGGCGCTGAAACTACCGTGATGGGCGTTCTTTTAGTTGTCACCACACGCGCGCTCCTCGCGTGGCGTGATTGCACTGCATGGCTGCTGACTACAAGCCAACCTTTCGTGAACAGGGCCCAATTTCATGGAGCTGCTTAACGGTCGATTTTGTGCTTAACGGGCGCGCCTAGCAAATTTTTCATTTCATGGCCTTGCTTAAGCAAGGTTTTTTGCTTAAAGCGGTAAGCAAGCAAAAAGGGTCCTTAAAGCCCCTATTTTTTGCTTAATACCGTATATACAAACATGGCGGCCATCCTTCGGCGAAGACGTAACGCCGGTCGTGAACGCAACTATCCTGTGGGGAGACAGCGACGAATTTTTCGCGACAGGGAAAATCCCCTGGAAATATTCACCCCTAGTCAAGTTTGGGCTCGATATAGATTTCGGCCGCAAACTATTTTACGATTGACAGATATGTTGTCGGGTGATTTGGAGCACCCAACCGAGCACAGCCACGCCTTACCACCGCTTCTTCAAGTGTGTTTGACGCTGCGATATTTGTCCTTCGGAACTTTCGCCATTGTTGTCGGGGACACTTGCCCCATGGTTAGTCCCCCGACGGCATGGCGATCAATAGATCGCAGCGTCAAAGCAATCAACAGGGTTCTTAATATTCAGTTCCCGGACCCCCAAGACCAAGGAACCTTGCACACACTGAAGCAGGGGTTTTTCAAGGTTGCCGGTAAGAAACTCAGTCTTAGACTCTCAGGCCTACTTTTAAAACAACAGCTCCATAACTAGACATATTTATTAATCATTATCATTGCAAGCAACAGTGCGAGTTTCTAGGTGGGCTATAGGCCTTATGGATGGGGCCCAGTTGGACAAAACGTCTTCGATTGCAAGGCAACTGTCAATTCATTTTAAAAGACTGAGAGTTCCTATACTTCACTCACCTTCCAATAACACTGAAGAGTCACTAATATATATTCCACGGTTCAGTATCCCTTGGTAAAAATGCGATAGGCTCCCCTATTGCATGAACTTACTCCAAACCAATGTAACGTTTACGCGTAAAAACGAACAGTCTCTTGTAGTTGTTAGGCAGAATGTGTAATACATTCGTATTATTTGTTCCGGTTGCACACACAGCTCACTCTGTTTGGCACACATTGGTTACATTTGTTTGTATTACATTTAGATTACTTGCCAAAAAAAGTTTAAGTACAGACAAAAGAGGGCCACTGAGAGGTCACCAGTTGGAGGTGTTTACATTGAGGGGGGGGGGGCGCTTTTTCAAAATTATGATTTGTATATTTTCCAAATAAATGCTAACCTTAATATAGGCCTTTTCCCGCTCCATTACTTTAACAAATAAATGCTAACCTTAATATAGGCCTTTTTCCTGCTCCATTACTTTACTTTTTGCAACGCTTATGCCAGACCCCTATCTGACGTTTGTCGTTTTTTATTTTCCTCAACCCTAAATATGAATAAATAAATAAGTAAACAAATAAAAATAACAATCGGGGGGGGGGGGGGGGGGGGGGGGGGCAGGTTTCTCCCTCTCTAACCCAACCCCCTCCTGGATGAGCCCCCCCCCCCCACCTTCTACCCCATCCCAATCTCGTTCAGGTCTGGCAATTGGTTTTAATTATCACAAGTTCAGACAAAAGCATAAGTAACACTATACTCTTTTTATTTATAATCCATTTCACAATGACCTATAAATAGAATAAGCATCATAAATATCATAAACATAATAAATATAATAAATATAGTAAATTTAACAAATATAATAAATATAATAAATATAATTGTTACTAATAAATACTCTTAAATTATGGGAGACAGATAGTGCCACTCAATAAGTCTGAATGCATAGATTTTTGGTCCGCCTCAAAATATTTTTTTGTGGATTATGTATAGTGGCACTATCCGTCTTGTGTTTAAGGCACTGGATGGACACTATTGGTAATTAATCAAAATAATTGTTAGCATAAAAACTTACTTGAAACGAGCAATGGAGCGCTGTTGATAGTATAAAACATTGTGAGAAACGGCTCCCTCTGAAGTACATAGTTTTGAGAAAGAGGTAATTTCTCACTCAAATAATAAAAGACTTCAGCTGAAGCCTTTTATTATGAATCTGAAAGCACACAAAGTAATGCAACAAGGGTGTTTTTTCTTTCATTATTCTCTTGCAAATTCGATGACGAATTGAGTCCAAACAACATTGTGAGAAACGGCTCCCTCTGAAGTACATAGTTTTGAGAAAGAGGTAATTTCTCACTCAAATAATAAAAGACTTCAGCTGAAGCCTTTTATTATGAATCTGAAAGCACACAAAGTAATGCAACAAGGGTGTTTTTTCTTTCATTATTCTCTTGCAAATTCGATGACGAATTGAGTCCAAATTTTCACAGATGTTATACATATGTTGGGATACACCAAGTGAGAATACTGGTAAAAAGAATAGGTTCATCATGCAAATATATTTAAATGATACACATTTAATGTTTTGTCAAATTCTGGCAGTGTAGTTCTGAACTATTTTGTTATTATTCCAAGTTTAATCGAAACATGTAGATACTTCTTCGTTTTATTGTTGTCTTTTCATTTAGTAGGCCTGGGTTGACTATTAATAATAAGAATCACTTCTTCAATTACAGGATTCCCTAATGTGATAGGTGCTGTGGACTGCACACATGTGCGTGTTGAGCCCCCATCGGAGCATAGAAACGAGTATGTAAACAGGAAAGGATATACATCACTGAATTGTCAGGTAATAAGGGCGTCCCGTTTTAATTCTATAGTTCCTATTTCCGATTGACACCATTTTCGGTTCGGTTCTGATACAACAAAAAAGAAATAAGGTTTATTTGTTTAATTTCAGATGATATGTGATCACCGCAAGCGGTTCCTAAATGTAGTCGTGAAATTTCCTGGGGCTGCACACGATAGCCGAGTTTGGAGAGAAAGCAATATTGGTGTTGCTTTTGAAGCTAGTAAGTATTTCATTACATACATGTAGTCTCTTTCAGTTTGATTTAGGGAATACTCCATAAAACATGGAAACGATATTTAAATTTGCTCCTTTCACTCCATATTTAACAGTCATATGTAAATAGACTTCAAATGCGCAAAAACATAAACTTCTTCTTTACACTTTAGACAGATGGCCAAGTTGTATTTTATTGGGAGACTCGGGATACTACCAGCGAGTTTTCTTAATGACGCCTTATCCAAACCCACAGACGGAGGAACAAACTGCTTACAATACTGTACATGCGGTAACAAGGTAAATACCCGTTAGTTTCCTTTGCTGATTTTTCCCTTCTCTGTGTTCTTTTTTTCTCAAAAGCCGTGGAATTTGTTTGGGAAGCAAATACTAGTCTATGTGTACAATCTAACAAAAGCTGTGACTTTTACATACTGTTTTCATGGGTAAATTCAGTAACAATTTCCCTTAAATTGCAAATTTAACTGATGTTGTACCATCTCTTTTTACAACATCCTATTTTCCCTAATATTTTTCAGGTCACTCATCGAACAAACCTTTGGCATAGCGAAGCGAAGGTTTGCATTAATGAAAACCGGTACAAGAGTTCGCACCATGGGAAAGGCAGCTGCCGAAATTCTTGCTTGCTGCCTGCTCCATAATTATGGCATTGACGAAGGTAATGTGGATTGGATTTCGGTCCCTTCCTGATTCTGGGGGCATAACTCAATATTCAAATTAAATTGAACGTTGAAACTTACAAGTTACAAAGATCTTAGTGAGTAAATGAAACCACATTTTTGGGGGGAATGATGACTCTCAATGTCTGATTAAACATCTCGGAATTGTAAGGTTAGAGAACCAGTCTCATCAACATGCAACCCACAATGTATTTCCATTAACCAGCAACCTTTGTTTGCACATGTGTTGAAGGTGACCTAATGCCCGAGGAGGAGCACATAGTGGAAGATGACCCTGATGCCAACCTTCAACTTGTTTACAGAAGAAGGGGGAATGATACAGCACTTGGACAAGCCATGAGGGATCGTTTAGCTACATCAATTAATCATCACAGGCATCATAGGCAGCTCAATGTGTAATAAGTGAAACAATCAACACATCCTCAGATGCTGTAGTTTTTGAGAAATGAGTAAACAGGTCACGAAAACAATTTTCGCCTAGTTTTGAGTCCCAACAAAAAGTACCCAGACCCTTTAAAAGTTACATTTTTTCAAAAAGTGCTTCGTAGTACTTAGCTTGTGCAACAAGCATACGGCACTTCAAGACATGTTCCTTCTCCAGGACTGCTAGCTTGCGCTCCATGTACTCTTCCACAGTGACTTTGTACTTCCTTTTTGCTGGGGGCCTAGTCACTGCAAGAGATGGAGTTATTGGCCGAGTAGGGGTATCTGTGACAAAGGAATAAAATGTAAATCAAAGTGTAAATATGGCATGTTTCTTAGCCATTAAGTAGTGTGTATCAAAGATAAAAGAAAGAATGACAAAGGAAATATGACAACTGCAGTAGGTTGTGGTGCAGTGGGTTGTATAATACCTTGCAGTATCGCAAAAAACTTTCACGCAGGCACATCCTGCAAGTTTATGCCACAGGATGGTTACTGAAAGTCCCTAAAAAAATATGTTTTCCTGATGTAAAGTCAATATTAGCCCTCCTCAAACCATGTTATATTTTCACAGTACCACAATGTTGTTACCATGGATTGACCTATCAGGATTGAGGGTTCAAGCTTGCTAGCATTTATCAAAAATTATGCATATAATAGCGAGTTAATGTATTTACTCACCATCAATCTCAATTGTAACTGGCATGCTGTAAACTGAAATCAACAAGAAAAGAAAAACATAAATCGAGCTGGAAATACATTAGCTGTATCCAAGGTGGATTAAAAATCTTTCATTGTAATATCATACCAGAGTCGAGGTTGTCCAGCACGTAGCACGCAGATGCCTCAGGTTTATTTCCTGCAGCCTCAGGTTCAGCTGCTTCTGCAAGAAAAGAAAGGCAATGCCAAGTTTAGGTTAACAAAGAAAATACAATTTTAATTTGCTTTTTTTCTTGTGTATTTGAACATTTCTGTGGTATTTCCAACATTGCGGTGCAAACTCCTCTGTTCGATGTAAATTTGTAAGGGGGCGACTTTGGCGGGGGTCAACTTTGTAGGGGGCGACATTGTGAGGGGGAAAGCTTGTTCCTGGTGGGGGCAAGCTTGCTGGGGGCAACTTTGTGGGGGAGACTTTGCCGGGGGGGGGGGGGGGGTTGGTTGAGATAACTGGTTTCCCTTGTATACTGTGTTGGTCACTTTCTTACTCAAAGAGCCAAAAATTAATTGTTACTGAAAAACTGGAAATTGAACGAAGTCTCAAGGTTATGCATGACTTACTGAAACTGAAGGTGTCAACTGGGCAGTCAATTCCCTCCAACTTAACACTTGCCAGCGACCCTTCAATTAAAACCTGTGCTCTGGTAAGTGGAGGGGGAGCAGCACCACCTCCTGTGGCCTGTACTTGCCATCTTCTTTTTGTGACTGAAAGTTTGAAATGAAAATATAAAAAAAGACACATAGCTTTGGCATTAGTCAGGATACATTAATTAAATCATTTGATTGACAAATTAACAATACATTTCTTTAAAACTGTCATACTTTAAATAAAAACTAGAAATCTAGAGTTTGTGGACAGACTCAGGGTGTTCGGCTCGAATGAAATAAAGTGACTGCGTAAATAAAAATAGGAAAATTATTGTGTGAAGGTTTTTTGTCTAATTGTGCTGTGCTGACGGGCAAAATATTTATTTGTACCTCTTGTTGATCTCTGTGCAAAATCATAGCATAAAGGTTGTCATATGAAACTTCAACTTCCGGTTTTGACAGGGAAAGGTCAAATGGGGTCACACTTTGTACAAGGTATCTAGAATTGCCCAAGAGCTTTAAATTGTGTGTTTTTAACTGTTTTCAGCCTGCCGCTAGTGGGCGTTTTTTAATTATGTGACGTAAACCAGACACTTGCCAGATCACAACATAGTTAAAAACAACTCAACAAAAATTCCCACTTTCAAGTTACTGAAATGTCTTCCTACATGTACCTATACAGTACAAGTACATACATGTGTAAATTGAAATACACTTGCAAGGTGACTTCTAAGAAAATATGCTTGAGAAACATAATTTAAAGTTTGAGTGGCCAGGGCAAGGCTGCTTGCACATTAATATCCCTTTCAGTACCGCCGTGCCATAGCGGCTCAAAACAACATTCCACTTGGTGACCAATGAGCCCGTATGGCACGGAATTATTAGCACTCTCGGTGACCAATGAGCCTCTCTGGCACATCGACCAAAAGTAAGTTATCAAAATGTAAATAGCCCCCTCAATCGCCTTTTGTCCATCCCCATGGTAACAAGCTGGCCTCGTGTGCTGAAGCGTCGCAGGTTTAAAAAATTTTAAAATTTTTTCAGAAAGCAGGCCAACTATGCGTTATGTGGCAGGACACAAAACGTGTCACTCTCCTCTCAAACTATGGCGATTGCAGTGTCACTAGTAAAAAGATTCGGAGCCGGAAAACTTCAACAGGATTTCGTCATATCAAAAAACCGTGCATAGTCGAGGATTACAATAAATACATGGGGGGCACGGATCTGGCAGGACAATTATGCACGTACTATACTCATACCCACAAAACATTCAAATGGTGGAAACGTGTATTTATTACAATCCTAGACATATGTTTGCTCAATGCTAATGTCGTATACAACAGCATCCATACAAACAAGAGCTTGTCTACTTTGGATTTTCGGGTCAAGGTGATAGAGGCACTTATTTCAAACTTCGAGAACAACCCAGTTCACCATGCCCGTAAAGTGTCAAGTGCTTCAAACGCCCTTTCAACTCAGCACTTTCCAGGTCCGACTGTTGACGGGAAGAAACGTGACTGTGTTGTATGCAGTTCCACCTCTAATCGGAAACAAACTCGCACGATTTGTAAGCAGTGTATCAAGCCAATGTGTGTTATACCATGCTTTGAGAAATTCCACACCAAGCGATAAATTAGGTCAACAATTCAACTATTAAGTTAATTATGTTAAAAATTTGTAAAGCGGTTATACCATTATTGGAGAATTTCCACACCAAACTAATAATTTTCTAAACTTTCTGAATACTCCCTCCCCCCCCCCCCCCGCTACAATGTTGAATCCCACAATCGCATGCCTGCCAACAATCAACATTGAGGCGGGGGGGGGGGGGAGGGATGGTACTTAGAAAATACAAGTATAGCACTTTTGAAATATTTTATGTTTGTTTCTTCTTTACATATTGGTAAATGATAGTTAAAACATATATTTTATGAGTTATTTTGCCACCATGGCAATTATAATTTTTGTATGTGAGGCTCATAGACGGAGATACGGACCAAAACCTAATTTTTTGGCGGAAATTTATAAATGGGCAATATTTAATGTTCTTTTATGTCAGTTCCTTCTTTGTCATTAAATGTAGAACAAAATTTAACTTTTGATTTTCCCAGTCATTTATTTCTAAGTCATAATGTATTTTCCTAGGAGCGGGTTTTTTTTTGAGGGGGTTGCTTCCTAAAAAAATTATTAAACCCTTTAGTTTTTTGGAGGATTAATAATTTGCCAACAATCTAAATGGCAGCCTTAACCTATTGATCAACATGGGTATAGTCACCAACTCCCAGTATCGGTGAGGCTCAACCAATATTTTTTTATATTTTTGGGCGGGTTTGGGGGGGGGGGGGGGAGGATGCTGTTTGAAAAGTAATATCTTAAAACCTTATGTTTATTTAACGTTTCAAAAATATGTCTCATGCAGATTGGTATGAACAGCTACTTGACAAATGTTTAGCTTAAACATTTAAACTACTCAATTGTGTATTTAGTGGTCATAATACCATACCTCAAATATATGTTTAAGGCAATGATTTAGTCCAAGGCAATATGCCAAAGGCAACAGTAATTTAATTGCTTCCTCAACTTGCATTATGTGACTAGGACCTATGTAGGCTAACCCCAATCTGCCTTGTGAGGGCGCTGTTACCTCAAATTTTCCTAAAATAGTGTTGGTCACCAGTTAGCCATGTCAAGGAAATGTCTCTGGTCACCATGGCATAAGTAGCCAATATGTGTTGGTACTGAAAGGGATATACTATTGTGCGTCATTTGTTGTCCTTTTTGGACCAGATGTAAATGTCAAAATGTTGTCATGTCTGTCCAAAAGATTGAGCAAGGTTAATTCTACAACCTGATATAAAAATTATCCTGAAATAGTAGTTTTAAAGAAATGCATAAGATAAGATATTAAGAAAATTTCAACTCAATACGTGAATCACACATTAAAAGCAGATCTGAGTTTGCCTACATGTATGACAAACTCGGGTTCATACCAGCTGGTTTGGGAATGAGCAGTTTTCAACAAGATCTTTCTTATCTGATCAAAAGTGCAAACATGTGGTTTAGGGTGTCATTGCCTGTGAGTTTACAGACAAAACCATCGACGAAATTTCACAGTTTCTTGTTTAAAATGTGAAGTATTGGGAAAGTGAGTTAAATGTTATCATTAAAGCAACTTTGAATCATAAAAATCGACCAAATATATCTCGAGAAATTGAATAAGAAACAATTGGACTTTCTCTCTGCTCTTCAGCATTTCGGTGATTTGACACCAGCAAGTAGGCTTGTGGGTTATGGATCACTGGCCTCGGGGAAGTGGGTTCCAGGGTGAATGTTTATAAAACAATTACTTAACTGATAACAGCTGATAAGATTCACAGTGAAACTGGTGAGTAGAATTCTGAGATTTTGGTAAATTGTGGGAAAATCACTTAATGTTCCGATTTGAACTGGAAGTCAATCTCAAAATGATCTGTTCTTTGAAGCGTTTGTAGAACATTTAACAACCTATCCGATGATGTGTACATTGTAAAAATCAACGTTGTGGTCGACGAGTTATGATTTTTTCAAATATTAAACTTTGATTTAATGTTATTTGATACCCGATGACGTCATCATGACATCATCAAGTGCGTGTCGTCTTGATATCAAGGTCCAGCTGTCTGATGAGTTTCAATGTTCAATTCAATCTCAATCTTGAGTTATTCCATGGATAAGCTCGAAAGTTGTTTTTTGAAGGAAAAAAAACGAAGGTGAACTTCGACCTAGGGTAACGACCTGGAAGATAAGGTCGTACGATTTTGGCGTTAACTTTTCAAATGTTGCCCCAGTCTTGATCTATGCGATGCCCAAGTATGAACATCATAGCTTTCATATTCGTTGAGATACAGCAAAAAGCAAATGGTCATTTTTCAACTTTAAAAACCTTGTAATTCGATACCTGATGACGTCATCATGACGCAATTCTTCGCGTGCCGTCCTCATATTAAGGTTCAAGTGTATGCTAAGTTTCAAGTTTGTACAACTTTTACTTTTTGAGAAATCTGCAAGAGAAAGTTCAGGGAAAAGAAGAAGAGGAAGAAAAAAAAAAAAAACTAGATTTAAGTTTTTGTTTAAGAACAAAAACAGGGTGTTCGGCATGAAATTAGTATCATTTGTCTTTCAATTGAATGGCCAAGGGGTAAATAAAATTCATTTAAGTAGAGGCCAAATGCTAATTGAAGATCATAATATTTTTGTATCACAAAACGAGTCCTGGTAATATTTATTTTCACATCCATATCTGTTTTCGACCGGAAGTAAAGGTCACACGAGCCACTGTATGTGGGAGAGTTCAAGGTCAAATGGACCCACACTATGTATAGCATTTGCGAAGTTGATAACATGCTTTTCCAATGACGTATAGGCCCTATGTTGCAAAAATCTAATGTGTGGTTCAGGAGTTCTGTTTTTCAATGATTGCACAGCACATAAAGTGTCAAGGAATGACAACAACTAAAGCTGTAGTGTGTCTTGCAAAAACATTTGCAGCAGGGCAAGCGTATGTTAGTTTGAGCCGTGTGACGTCATTGAGTGGTCTCATTATTGAAGATTTTGATGAAAAGTATATTTACTGTGATAAATCAGTAGCACAATCTTTAAATGATATGTCTGAATTTAGTTTAATTGGGAAACAATATTCAGGAAAGAATACCACAATCATATTGCATAATGTTGAAGGCTTAAAGAATCATTTGATCGATTTGAAGGGCCAACCTGAAATGAAAGAGTCAGATTTTCTATGCTTAACTGAAACATGGATTGATGTGAATACTGAATTTGAGGAATTGAATTTAGAACATTTCAAATGCTATCATCAGTTAAGATCAATGTCATATGATAATTCAATGAGGACATTACAGCAACAAAGTCATGGTGGAGTTTCTGTATATGGAAAGCAATCCAGAAGTTTTAATCGGTTAAATATTACATGTCATAATATAGAATATGTTGCTTTTCATATTATTGTTTCAAATATATCGCTAATAGTGGCAGTAATATACAGACCCCCATCTTACAACATAAATCATTTTGTCAATAACTTATCTTACTTGGTAACTGAAATTCATAAGATCAGCCATAGAAGTATAATAATGGGAGATTTCAACGAGAACCTTTTGGGCAATCAATCACATGTTGCGAATTTAATGCAACAGCAAGGCTATAAACAATGTGTACAAGATGCAACTACTGAGAATGGAACATTGCTGGATCATGTGTATGTCAGAGGTTTGGATGAGATTGTTGCCACTGTCATACCAACATATTATAGTTACCATGAATCGGTCAAATTCAGTTTTAATCCAATGCCCTGGAATAACTGTATTGAGGTTAACACAAATTACACAACAGCTTTAAGGGGTTTTCTTTAAAATATTTGTCTGAGTCTATGATGCAAACATTTAAATAGACTAATTATCGTATACTGTAGACTTGTATTATTTCTGCATACCACAATGCGGTCATTTGTTTAGTGAAGAGAATGATGTCTTATTTTAAAGCAAGTTTACATTTCTTAACAACAACATTATTCAACAGGTGTTTGTGTACTTGAAAATACACTATTATAATGATTGATATCCATGGAGCTGCATGTAACGTATATAGCGCGTTGTCGATCAAAATGGGGACAAACGTAAGGGTCAACAGGTGTGCTTTTACGTCCTTTTTGGACCATATAGTAAGATCAAAATGTTGTTATCTCAGTGCATAAGTTTAAGAGGGATTGCTGTTCTACAATCTGATAATATTATAATTATGTGATTGATTATCTGAGGGTGTGCAATGTATCTTATAACATCAATGCAAATGTATTCATACTTGTAGTTTTGGTGCGAGACGTTGTTCATTATCACTCAACTATTGAGATTCTCCGCTCTGCACTCAGCGCTCGATGTTTTAAAAACTATATTGCCAACAGCGCCCTCTTTCGTTGGACAAAAGAGAGCGCTGTTGGGAATTCCCCCAAAAGTTCCCGCCACATCACACACGCACACCCCGCACTTGCACTGCATGTAGCGTACATGGTGTGTTGTTGTCAGTCGTCAGCGCTTACACGTAATGTGTACAATGCGTTGTCAATGAAAGTGGGGGGGGGGGGGGGGTACGAGTAGGACGGTGCGCTTCATTTCCCAGTTTTGACCAGATGCATACGATTACAATGTTGTTATCTCTGTGCAAAAGTTAAAGAGGGATTGCTGTTCTACAATCTGATACAATAATTATGCTGAAGTGATCAGTAGTTTTAAAGATATGAATAAGATAAGATATTATGAAATTTTCAACTTCCAATAACAACCGAAAGTAAGTTAAAATATTGTATAGTTTCTGTGAAGCGTTTGTCAAACTTTTAACGATCTATCCGATGATGTGTAGATTGTCAAAATCCGAATTATGGTTTTTGAATTATGATTTTTACAAATATTAAACTTTGATTTATTGTAATTCGATGCCCGATGACGTCATCATGACGTAATTGAGTATGTGTTGTCTTGATACTAAGGTTCAACTATCTGTAGAGTTTCAACATTCAATTCAATCTCAATCTTGAGTTATTCCGTAGATAAGCTCGAAAGTTGTTTTTGGACGGAAAAAAACGAAGGTGAACTTCGACCTAGGGTAATGACCCGGAAGTTAAGGTCGTACAATTTTGGCGTTAACTTTTCAAATGTTGCCCCTGTCTTGGTCTATCAGATGCCAAACTTTGAACTTCATAGCTTTCATATTCGTTGAGATACAGCACAAAGCAAATGGTCACTTTTCAACTTTAAAAACCTTTTAATTCGACACCTGATGACGTCATCATGACGTCATTGTTGGCATGCCGTCTTCATGTTAAGGTTCAAGTATGTGCCAAGTTTCAAGATTTTACAACCTTTACTTTTTGAGAAATCTTGTCGAGAAGGTTCAGAAGGAAGAATATGGAGGTGGAAAAAAAAAAAAAAACATAACAATAACAATAGGTTTTCGGCTGAAGAGCCGAACACCTAACTAGAATTGCCCAAGAGCTTTAAATTATGTGTTTTGAACTGTTTTCAGCCTGCCGCTAGAGGGCGCTTTTGAATTATGTGACGTAAACCAGACACTTGCCAGACCACAACATAGTTAAAAACAACTCAAAAAAAATTCCAACTTTCAAGTTACTGGGCATTTCCGGTTTCGACCGGAAGTAGAGGTCATGTGAGGTCACGCGCATGACAAAAAATTAAGACCTATTTGACCTTAGTATGATCCCGCATGTTATCTTAGTAAACAACAACAGATAGATCATGTTAAGGTTGTGACAGTATTATTAATATCATTTTTGTAAAATGTGGCATTGAAATAGTTATTTGTTAATAAAACCATGGTATATTTTGTCGTGAGAATCATTTTAAATACTTGATATAATGAGTAAGGTTTTGAAAGTGCGTGAAATTTGGAAAAAGGTTGTGGAATATACACTGTGCGTATAGACTTTCAAAGAAAAGGTGTGTAAATATGAACAAAAATCACTTAAAATAGGTTGAAACAATAACACTTTTCAGAAGTACAGATCGTTCCCGTTGTTGCACACGGCACGCTAGGTTTGCTTGCTTGAGGTTTGTCACTTGAGTTTCCTTGTTTTTCTTGTTTTCCTTGTTTTTGGAATTGCTTGAAAAATATGTATTTTTAGAAAATTGATGAATTATTCGGATTTGGTATTTCAGTAAACAATAACAGGTACATCATTTGAAGGTTCAGTAGCCTTCCCAATTCTTTTTCTGTAAAATGGCGCATTGAAATTGCTAATTTTTGTCGAAATAAATGGTATATTTGGTTGTAGAAGTTATTTTAAACACCAATTGATACGGTGAGGAAGTTTGTAAAAGTGCCTAAATGTGAGAAATTGTCAAGAGAATGACATTTCATGTATAGACATGTAGAGAAAAACTGTAAATACGAACAAAATTGACAATATTGGGTTAAAACAAAAACACTCTCCAGAAGTAGGTTAGTAGGTCGAAAGGTCACAAGGTCACAATACCTTATGTGTTGCACACGGTATACGCTAAGTTGGCTTGATTCAGGTTAGCCAATTGAGTTTCTTTGTTTCTGAAATTGCTGTAAAAGTGTTTTTATAAATTTGATGATTTATTCGAACTTGTTATCTTAGTAAACAACAACAGATAGATTATGTTAAGGTTGTGACAGTATTATTAATATCATTTTTGTAAAATGTGGCATTGAAATAGTTATTTGTTAATAAAACCATGGTATATTTTGTCGTGAGAATCATTTTAAATACTTGATATAATGAGTAAGGTTTTGAAAGTGCGTGAAATTTGGAAAAAAGTTGTGGAATATACACTGTGCGTATAGACTTTCAAAGAAAAGGTGTGTAAATATGAACAAAAATCACTTAAAATAGGTTGAAACAATAACACTTTTCAGAAGTACAGATCGTTCCCGTTGTTGCACACGGCACGCTAGGTTTGCTTGCTTGAGGTTTGTCACTTGAGTTTCCTTGTTTTTGGAATTGCTTGAAAAATATGTGTTTTTAGAAAATTGATGAATTATTCGGATTTGGTATTTCAGTAAACAATAACAGGTACATCATTTGAAGGTTCAGCAGCCTTCCCAATTCTTTTTCTGTAAAATGGCGCATTGAAATTGCTAATTTTTGTCGAAATAAATGGTATATTTGGTTGTAGAAGTTATTTTAAACACCAATTGATACGGTGAGGAAGTTTGTAAAAGTGCCTAAATGTGAGAAATTGTCAAGAGAATGACATTTCATGTATAGACATGTAGAGAAAAACTGTGTAAATACGAACAAAATTGACAATATTGGGTTAAAACAACAACACTCTCCAGAAGTAGGTTAGTAGGTCGAAAGGTCACAAGGTCACAATACCTTATGTGTTGCACACGGTATACGCTAAGTTGGCTTGATTCAGGTTAGCCAATTGAGTTTCGTTGTTTCTGAAATTGCTGTAAAAGTGTGTTTTTATAAATTTGATGATTTATTCGAACTTGTTATCTTAGTAAACAACAGATAGATCATGTTAAGGTTGTGACAGTATTATTAATATCATTTTTGTAAAATGTGGCATTGAAATAGTTATTTGTTAATAAAACCATGGTATATTTTGTCGTGAGAATCATTTTAAATACTTGATATAATGAGTAAGGTTTTGAAAGTGCGTGAAATTTGGAAAAAAGTTGTGGAATATACACTGTGCGTATAGACTTTCAAAGAAAAGGTGTGTAAATATGAACAAAAATCACTTAAAATAGGTTGAAACAATAACACTTTTCAGAAGTACAGATCGTTCCCGTTGTTGCACACGGCACGCTAGGTTTGCTTGCTTGAGGTTTGTCACTTGAGTTTCCTTGTTTTTGGAATTGCTTGAAAAATATGTGTTTTTAGAAAATTGATGAATTATTCGGATTTGGTATTTCAGTAAACAATAACAGGTACATCATTTGAAGGTTCAGCAGCCTTCCCAATTCTTTTTCTGTAAAATGGCGCATTGAAATTGCTAATTTTTGTCGAAATAAATGGTATATTTGGTTGTAGAAGTTATTTTAAACACCAATTGATACGGTGAGGAAGTTTGTAAAAGTGCCTAAATGTGAGAAATTGTCAAGAGAATGACATTTCATGTATAGACATGTAGAGAAAAACTGTGTAAATACGAACAAAATTGACAATATTGGGTTAAAACAACAACACTCTCCAGAAGTAGGTTAGTAGGTCGAAAGGTCACAAGGTCACAATACCTTATGTGTTGCACACGGTATACGCTAAGTTGGCTTGATTCAGGTTAGCCAATTGAGTTTCGTTGTTTCTGAAATTGCTGTAAAAGTGTGTTTTTATAAATTTGATGATTTATTCGAACTTGTTATCTTAGTAAACAACAGATAGATCATGTTAAGGTTGTGACAGTATTATTAATATCATTTTTGTAAAATGTGGCATTGAAATAGTTATTTGTTAATAAAACCATGGTATATTTTGTCGTGAGAATCATTTTAAATACTTGATATAATGAGTAAGGTTTTGAAAGTGCGTGAAATTTGGAAAAAGGTTGTGGAATATACACTGTGCGTATAGACTTTCAAAGAAAAGGTGTGTAAATATGAACAAAAATCACTTAAAATAGGTTGAAACAATAACACTTTTCAGAAGTACAGATCGTTCCCGTTGTTGCACACGGCACGCTAGGTTTGCTTGCTTGAGGTTTGTCACTTGAGTTTCCTTGTTTTTGGAATTGCTTGAAAAATATGTGTTTTTAGAAAATTGATGAATTATTCGGATTTGGTATTTCAGTAAACAATAACAGGTACATCATTTGAAGGTTCAGCAGCCTTCCCAATTCTATTTCTGTAAAATGGCGCATTGAAATTGCTAATTTTTGTCGAAATAAATGGTATATTTGGTTGTAGAAGTTATTTTAAACACCAGTTTGTAAAAGTGCCTAAATGTGAGAAATTGTCAAGGGAATGACATTTCATGTATAGACATGTAGAGAAAAGCTGTGTAAATACGAACAAAATTGACAATATTGGGTTAACATAAAAACATTCTCCAGAAGTAGGTTAGTAGGTCGAAAGGTCACAAGGTCACAATACCTTATGTGTTGCACACGGTATACGCTAAGTTGGCTTGATTCAGGTTAGCCAATTGAGTTTCTTTGTTTCTGAAATTCCTGGGAAAGTGTGTTTTTATAAATTTGATGATTTATTCGAACTTGTTATCTTAGTAAACAATAACAGGTAGATGATGTAAAGGTTTTGACAGTATTATTAATATCATTTTTGTAAAATGTGGCATTGAAATAGCCATTTCTTTACAAAACCTTGGTATATTTTGTCGTGGGAATCATTTTAAATACTTGATATAATGAGTAAGGTTTTGAAAGTGCGTGAAATTTGAAAATGGGTTGAGGAATTTATACTGTGTGTGTAGACTTTCAAAGAAAAGGTGTGTTAAATACGAACAAAATTCACAAATTAAAACAAAACCTTTTTCAGAAGTAGGTTAGTAGTTCGAAAGGTCACAATATCTTCTCCTTCATGCATCCGGCGTTGGGTTTGCTTGATTCAGGTTCGCTATTTGAGTTTCTTTATTTTTTTATATTAATTTGATGATTTATCCGAAGTGTTGCGTGGTAGAAACCACGAAATTGGATTGAAATAGGTGAGGTCTGGCTATCTTTTTTTTGTTGCGTACACGGCATGCAAAGTATGCTAGATTTAGGTTTGGTAGGTTATTAAGTTTTCCAGTATGTGAAATTGATTAAAAGTATGTGTTGTTTACTTGGTGATTTATATGAATCTGGCACTTCAGTAAATAATGACAGGTATATGATTGTAAGCTTTTGATTGGATTACTAAGATTAATTTTTTTTTTTTTTTACAGAGCCTTCTGCAATTTTTGAATCTTAAACTTTCTCGAAATATTGAGATTCTTTGGGATATTGTATATCATAGTTAGTTGCATAAGGACATTTGAAAGGGCAGTTTGGTATTTAGAGTTTATATTATTTTCTCACTATGTTTGACAAATTTGTTGGATGTTTCATTGAGACGTACATATTTGTTAAATAACAAATAGATGATTCAAACGTTGTGATACCGATGCAAATGGAAACTGCAAATCGCAATTTCGATGAGTTTGCAATTTGTAGTGGTCATTTTTAAATGGTTTATATAATGAGTAAGTGTTCTAGTGGAACGATAAATTATTACGAATTACCCGGTAATGATTGAGCCTAATGAAAAACTGGCGTATTTTAAAAGATTTTGGGATATAACTGACACCATTTACTAGATTACGTTTTTGTTAGTTACGATGATTGAAAGCTGATATGTCCGTATATTTAAAATTGAGTAGTACTGTCAGTTTGTCTGTCGCAACATTTAAACATACTAGGCCTATCACTTTGTTGTTTATAATTTGTTATAGAAAATAGTTATGTTGTTTGACTCGTTGGAAAACTGAGGGTCAGTCGCATTGATTATAAATCTTGTGTGATAGCGCCCTCTTTGAATAAACGTCTCGCTTACCGTTCACTGTACATGTACATGGACATGACTGTATACATGTACTGTGGTTCCGGAAACCAGTCTAATGTAGACATGATGAATTTCGCGATGAAGTCTTATACCCAGTCTTGATAGGTCTGTTGTTTATGTAATTAGTTAGAGGTGTACTGTCTAATGAAGTTAGATAACAATTTCCAGAACAAGGTAGGTAGGGGAACAATACTACTACTTTAGTAGTTCATAATCACACACGAATTTTGAATGATATTGTTTTTTCTTTTTTGGTCTTTCAGCATTGTATATTATTAGTAAGTATTATGCCGTATATTTGTTATCAGGGAATGTGTAACAAATCGGCATAAGACATTTTATTATGCCCAGTCCATGGACCAGATGGATACGTACGTACCTCATGGTTTGACCAGTTTGACCATCATCATCATCATTTGGGCACGCATTGACTATCGATGCCATGTTGATTTTTAGAGTATGTATCGTCGTCAGTTAGAATTAGATTGAGTGATGACTGACGGAAATATTAGTTAATTAATAGATATGTTATATCTATATGAAATATGATTATGTTATTGTACTCCATCATAAAGATTTAAATAACATATGCATGATATGGTGTGACTGTATCATACATCTACATGTATGGTTGTGGGATATCCGAACTGATCCAGTGTGTGTGACCGTATGGGGTAGGGATGCTACTAAAATTGAATACCAGCACTTGTATTTTGTTTTATGTGTATTCTGTACTTGATTAAGATCCCATAACTGGGGTGCTGTACTCCATTTTCGAAATGTTGTCATTATTGTTTGAGTAGCGCCTTAGGTTAGTGCTTTGTCTTGACACACAGTATTTCCAGATTTAAACTTTCAGATTTGGCATCATTTGACTATGGCAAGGCACAAAAAATGCTTCAGAATGACACAAATACCCAACAAAATAGTTTTTAAAATGCTTTATGGCTTATTGATATGTCTGACTAAGATGCAACATCATTCAAGTATTAAATGTACTTACGATTTTGTTTTGTGGTACAATTTTACGTTTTTTGTCAAAATGATTGGAGAAAATGATAGCCCTGTTCTCATCAGGATTGGGTCAACTGTGAGTTGACCTGTGCCACTGCTCTCTATTCACAGTTTCATCACTTCGAGGCAATCTGGGTAGTATATTTAATCAGCGACTGTTAGCACTATTTCTGAATATTTGTTTTACATTGTTAAAAACTTTGGCTAAGTTGTTTTTGGTTGGCATTTATGGTTTCCATAATTTTTCATCCTGGGTTGGCGAAACCTTGGGCTGGGACGTTGCAGTAGAAGTAAAACCGTTCTTTCCCACAACATGCCCTGATGAATACACTGTGTGCACTCGCTGCATACCATGATATCATATTGAGTATTCAGTTACCATTTGCTTGTGGGGTTTGTCAAATTGGGAAAGGTTTTGTGTTCCTCTTTCATTAGTCCAGTACTAAAGTGGTTTATTTTTTTCAAACAATTAACCAGAGAACCAAAATAGTGGATGGTTTGTGTGTTATGGTTTTGATTCTTGTGAAGAGTGAATGATTACACACACAAAAATAGATCATAATCAATTAATTGGGTGATTTAACATCTGAACATTGGGTATTGCTGTATTTGCACCATTTTACGCTATGTGCAGTTATAGTTAGTGGCATCCGTTTTGCTTTATTGTCTGAGGACATTTGATCTTTGCACAAAATTTATTTTAAACACATGTTGTGGTTTGTATTTGTAATAAAGAATTATTTGAGCTTACTGTATGTGGAAAGATGTAGTTAGGATTAAAGCAAAAAATAAATGTAAGCCAAATTTGTTTTACATTTAGTATTAAATAATGCTATGTACATAGCCTAACGGATGATGTTTATAACACAAACAAAGGAAAAAAACCCAATACAATCCACAGGGATGTTAATAGGGGAATGTGGGTGTGGGGGGTGGGTGGGGAGAACAGAAAAACAAACGATTTTTATGCAAGGATGTTGGAAATGGAATTGGAGGTGTAACGGTGTGTTCATACAGTAATTTAAATAAGACTTTGCTTATCAATTCTAAAAACTTTGTTTGGTTTTAGTGTGTGAGATCTTGCAGAAAAATTGTTTGTTTTTCTCTTTCCCCACCCACCCCCCACACTTGGATGTGAAATGTTGAGGTTGTTCTTGTTAACACAAAAGAAGTGTGGAAGCAATAACCTTAAAGAGAGTTGGCATAATTTAGAAATGTTGTTTGTGGGTTAGTCTTTGTATTTTATATTCACAGTCCTAGTACTCACAAGGTGTCCATTTACATAGTGTTACATGTTTTGTTTGTTTTCATATTTTGTTTGAGTTCAAACATTTGGAACTGCATATGGTGTTTGATAGGAAAAGTGATAAAGAAATTATTGAACTGTTGGGTACAATCTATCAAAATATGCTTTATTTGTATGTCAGCTTTTTAAACTGTATATTTTCAACAGTTAAATATTATGCCTGGAAAAATAGGAATGGCATTAAATATGCAGACATTGGGGCTTGTGATTTACAATTTGTCTGTGTATTTGGTTTTGAGACGTAAAGTGTTTGATAATTGTTTTTTGTCATTTTTATACATATTTTTTATGCAGGTCAATATGGCTAAGTACAACATTGTTTGGAGGGAAGAAGAGGCTATGCGGTTTCTGAGGCGAATAAGAGAGAAGAACTTTAAAGAATGGATTTGCTCCAATAGATGCATGTTTCTTTCTAATCTGTCTATTTCTTTTCCCACTTGTGTCCAACTTTCTGTGATCTTTTCTTCTTTTTCACATTTGACTCAAGTGTCTGTGCTTGAGGACGTTACTGAGAAATTTGCAGATGTGCAAGCTATCAGTGACAGCAATAAAATTTGTAATGATGTGAATGATGAACAATGTAATGATGACAATGATGAACAATGTTATGATGACAATGATGAACAATGTAATGACAATGATGAACAATGCAATGATAACAATGATAATAATGATGAACTTTGTTTTGATGTGAATGAGGAACATTGTAATGGCAATGCAAGATATATGAAGCATGATAATCATATGAAGTATCAGATTGATGTAAAGCATAAGAATATGATAAGTCAAAGTGAAGTCTTTCAGATCCAAAGTCAAAGCTATGAAAAATGTACCAACTATAAGCAAAAATGTAGGTATATTCATGATTCGCAAGAAGAAAGCCATAAGAAACAAAAGAACTATCACAAAAGTAGTAAGAACCAGAGACGCAAGTATAAGTGTGAGATACGGACCACTGGCTTACAAAAGCATAAAAGTCAAATTTGTCTGAATTGCCATAGACAAATCACATTTGGGAATAATCACAGTTATGAGAAGCATACTGGTAGCAAGCAGTTGTTTTACAGAGATATGAAAAGGACTAAAGTGTTATTTGTTGTACCAGATAAGCAGAAGTGTCCTCATTCATTGAAGAGGAAAGTTGATGAAATATGTACATGTGAGAATGGTAGAAAACAAAAAAAGTTTAGAATGTGTCAAGTAAGTGGATACATTGTACCCAAACACAACAGATTGACTAAAAGGGCCAAGAAACACTTGATGTATAATTATCGGAACAATTGTAAATCTGTTGAGCAGCGTATGCAAAAGAAGGATAGAGAAATACATGAAAAGATTCAGAAAGCTATTTTTTGTCATACTACAAGAACCCTAAGTAAAGTTGTGAATGTTAAAGTTAATGACAATATAAATCAAATGAAAATAAAAGAACAACCTACCCATAAAATATCCAAAGACAATGGTCAAAAAGCATGCCAATTACCAACAGAAAAAGTTGGGAATTTAAAAGTAGATGACAGTGGCAATGAATGTTGGCTTTGTGATAAAGTTGATGGTTTTGGTTCAAGGCAAATGCAATGTGAGAAATGTTGTGTTTGGTTTCACATTAGTTGCACACATATTTTGTCGATGAAGAATTGTTTGGAAAACAAAAAATTCAGTTGGATTTGTTGTAAATGTGGACAAGCTAATTACTGTGACACTCTGTTTGATACGTTTGGTATTTCTACTGATGTAAATATTTTTAACTTGCTGTGTACAGGAGTGGACCAGTGTGATCTGAATGAGTGTGGTCAAGAATTATCTGTGAAGGAGAAAGATGGATGTGATAGTCTAACATCTGATGCTAGAGATGGGTATGTTCGTATTCACAGTTTCAAACATTCATTAAAAAAACAGACTGGTGGCTATTTCACAAGAAGTAAATCAAAATCATCTTCTACACTTAACTCTAATGCAAGTGATAATGTGAACAGTGAAGAGGAAGTACCAAATGTGCAAACACGGAGTAAGCGGTGTACAAAACAAGATGGTAAGAGATCTTCAAGCAAAAGTTTCAAGATGGGCAATAAGAAAGCTAAATCAATGTCAGCGAATAATTTGAAAAAAGATAATCCTAGTGGTGTAGAACAACAATTTCCTCCTGAAACTTGTAAAACTAAGAAGCGGTTATTGGAGTGTAATGATGGAAACATAAGTAAACATGTAAAGGTGACACAAATGAAATGTTATGTACAGGGAAATTTTCATCAAGGCAATTTGAAATTTGGTGTGAATACAGGGAAACAGTGTGTTGCAAATTGTTTGTGTGCAATGATGTACAACAATGTCAAAGAAGTGGGACAGTGGATGAGCTATGATATGGATTTGATATTAAACACTGGTGATGAACTGTATGGTCATTTAAACAGAAGTTCTACTATTAACAATGATTATTTGCTCATAAATGAACTACCAAATGAACTGATTTTATTTAACAAACATTATAAAATGGTTTACCATGAGCCTGTCACTGGTGTTTTTGAAGATGAAAGTAATTTGCCTGAATTTAACATGGTACAGTTGAACAGGGCACTTGAGGAGACTTTACAAATATATAATGCTTGTTTCATTTGTTTTAATAGTAATACATTTTGTGTCATTGCTCACAATAGTTTTTATTATTTTTTGATTCACACTCTAGAGATCCCAATGGTTCACAAGTACAAGATGGACAGAGCTTACTGAAGCTGGCGCCAACATGCCGAGATGTTTTCAGGTATTGTACTGAATTGCAAATAGCAATGAATTTGAATAGTAGTGAACAGTTTGAGATTACAGGAGTGACTTTGTTTCAAGAAGATGATGCAACTGTATGTCTTAGTGCAGTTGAACAAGTTCATATTATACCACAAGACCCACATAAAATAATTGATGTAGACATGTGCGATGTAACTCATGACATTTCCAGTGAACTGTCACAGAATGGACAAATTGATAGCAAGCATAGCAAACAATTAAATAAAGAATGTGGTGATTTGACAGAAACATGTACAGAGAGTTGTACACATGTTGATATAGATACAATTACATATAATCTATGTGCAGAAAGTAATGATACTGAAGATGGCAAACATGGAATTGAAGTTGTAGTGCAAGATGAGTCAGATACTTTTACATTCAGTCCATTGAAATTTGAGCATCAAAAGACATTGTGTAATTATCTTGGAATTGCCAAAGTAAAAACCATATCAGGAAATCTTATATCAAGTGGTAACATCGGTAAGCCAGATCAGATCAAAAGGATTACAGGTGATGGCAATTTTTTTTTCAGAGGGGTTTCCTTTGCAATATCTGGTACTGAACGTAATCATATGCGCATAAGAATAGCTACTGTCAATCAGTTATTGAAACATGCTAATTATTATAACACATACTTGAGAGAAGGATACAGAGATGTGGAAGATTATGTCCAGAGGCAAAGAGTGTTCAATTCAGGTATATGGGCCACAGAGATAGAAATTATGGCATGTGCACACTTTCTTGCAACTGACATTTATACATATTCTATTACTAGTAGATGGTATATATTTTCAGGACAGATGGTAGGAATAGGTACTGTGACATCCAATACAGGCATTTATTTGAATCATTCAAGTGGAGTACATTATGATGTAGTCTTATCAGTTCACATGTTACCAATAGCAACAAGTCATAGTGCAGAGCAAACTATTAATTTGGATGACTGTGATATTTATTGTAATGCTCATGAAGGAACTGATATTAGTAATAATGTTGATAAGGAAATCTTGAGGCATGACATTAATGATAAACTACCTGATGATTGTGAAGAGCACACTGAGAAAGATAAAAGGAGAAAGATTTGCATAAAAACACCAGCAAGAAGGAAACGTAAACAAAGTGCAGCGATGAGAAGAAAGAATGACAGAGAAATTAAAAGAAAGAAATATTATGAGGAAAAAGAAAGGAAACTTTGTTGTACTAATCATAATAATATTGGAGATGATCAATCATTGAAACAAAAAGAATTTGATCAATATAAGAAAATGAAATACTATGCAAATATTTTGTTTAGAGAGTCAGCGAAACAAGCAATGAAAAAGAATTACAATGAAAACTTGTTTTATCAGAAAACAAAAACAAAAAAAATGAAAGCAAAATACCAAGAACATTTTGACTGCAGAGAGAAAAAAAAATGTTTGAGTAAAAGTGTGTATGATAGGTATAAAGAACAAATAAATAATACAAATAGAATGAAGTACAAAGTTGATGGTAAATACAGAGAGATGAAAAAGATTAAAATAAAATCACGGTATCATGAAAATTTGAAATACAAATTAAAAAAAAAAATAAAAATAATAATACATTATCATACAAATGTACAGTACAGATACAATTTAATAAATAACATCAAAAGAAAGTATCATGGAAATGCAATATTCAAACAGAAAGCAAAGGATAACATGGTTTATAAGAGATGTATTGTGAAGGAAGAAAGATATCATATTGAAAGTGTAATTCACAATTTTCAGGAGAAAATGATTTCTGGACCAGAATTCATCTGTGCTGTGTGTTTGAAATTATTGTTTAGAAATCAAGTATTGAAGTGTAACAAACAGAGATATAAATATTCAGAATATGTATCTGAAAAGTACTTGCATAGGTGCAATGAGAAATGTTCAACAAAATGTGCATTGTCTAATTGTAGATCATGTCTTTGGATTTGTTATACTTGTCATAGGAAGTTAATTGCGAACAGAATACCAGCTGAGGCAAGTGCTAATAATTTAACTCTGTCAGATATTCCAGAACAACTGAAACAACTGAATAATCTTGAACAACATTTAATTGCCAGATATATTGCATTTATGAAAATAGTTAATCTTCCAAAAGGTGGACAGAATGGAATCATAGGACCTTGTGTTTGTGTTCCATATAATACTAAAGAATGTGTGCAGTCATTGCCAAGGTGTGAAAATGAGAATGAAGTCATTCGGATTAAGTTGAAAAGGAAGTTGTCATATAAAGGCTATTATGAATACAAATTTGTCAGTAAGTCAAAGGTTGAAGAAGCTTTACATTATCTTAAAGTAAACAACAAATGGTACAATGATATAGTAATTGAGGAACATTGGATAAATCCTGTACCTGAGGAACCTGCAAACAATGAGACTGAGGAACCAAATGAGAAAGATGAATGTAGTGATGAAGAAGAAGATACTGATGAAGAAGAAGATACTGATGAAGACAGGCTATGTGGAATACAGCTTGATACTTGTATGCAGCCAGCCGACATAGGCCAATAAATATTGGATCAGTACTTTGATGATGTGTTTTGTGTAGCTCCATGTGAAGGCAATAACCCAGTAAGAGTCTTAATTGAAGAAGGAAATGAGGCCAAGTGCTTTCCGGCATTATTTCCAACTGGTAGTCCGATATTCGGTGACAAACGTAATGTCAGAATAACATTATGTAGATATCTACTTAATAGATTAATGAATGTTGATAATAGATTTTCAAAAAATGTAGACTACATTTTCTATGCTCAGTATTTATCTGAAATTCAGCAAGTTTTATCAAGTGTGTCTATTGCACTTCGGAAAGGTTGTGTGAAAACAAGAGAAGGACATCATTTAAATGCATCAATGTTAAATAACAGAGATAAATTGAGGAATATGTTGAAAAGTGATAATGGTTACAAATTCTTGAAACCCATCAGAGGTACTAGTCCATATTGGCAATCAACACAGAGAGATATCTATGCTATGATAAGACAACTTGGTTTACCAACATGGTTTTGTTCATTTTCTTCTGCGGATATGAGATGGCCAGAAGTCATTAACACATTATTAAAGCAACAAGGTGACTGTAGAACAATAGATGAATTAGATTGGATAGATAAATGCATGTTACTGAAAAGTAATCCTGTAAGTGTAGCACGTATTTTTGATCGAAGATTTCATGTGTTTCTGAAGGAGGTTATTTTGTCAGAAGCTCGGCCAATTGGTAAAGTTATTGACTATTTCTATAGAGTAGAGTTTCAATTACGTGGCAGTCCACACACACATTGTTTATTCTGGATTGAGAATGCACCGCAATTAGATATTGATAAAGATGAAGATGTTATTCAATTTATTGATAAATATGTATCTTGCAAAATGCCATCAAAGGAAGAAGATGTTGAACTAAATGACATTTTATCACATGTCCAAATACACAGCAAGAAACATTCAAAAAGTTGCAAAAAAAAGGGAACAGAATGCAGATTCAATTTTCCAAGACCTCCATCTGAAAGGACATTTATTGTGAGACAAACCAGATGAGGGTAAAACAATAGATAAAGCAAGTGCAAAACAAGAATGTAATAATGCAAAAGAAATCTTGAAAAGTGTTTGGGAAGCAGTGAAGAATGAAGACAACCAAAACAAGTCTACACATGATATGTTTACAGATATTGGAATAACTCAAGTAGTCTTTGAAGAAGCAAATAATATTGTGACAAACAAAATTAGTTTAGTGTTGAAGCGTAATCCACAAGATGTCTGGGTCAATCAGTATAATCCACATTTAACACGTGCATGGAATGCAAATTTAGATATCCAGTATATAACTGATATTTATGGGTGTGTCGGATATATTGCAGCATATGTTTCTAAGGCAGAACGTGAGATGGGAATGTTGCTTAATCAAGCACAACAAGAGGCAGTGAAAGGAAACTTAGATGCAAGGCAAAGTATGAAACAAATTGGACAAGTATATTTGCAAAATAGAGAGATTTCAGCACAAGAAGCTTGTTTTCGTGTGTGTAATTTGCGATTGAAAGAAGGTTCAAGGAAAGTAGAGTTTATACCAATAGGAGAGAATCCTGTGAGAATGAGTTTGCCATTACGATTGATTCAAAATAGACAAAATGAGGGGGATGAGAATATATGGATGTCTAGTAGGATTGACAAATATAAAGCAAGACCCAAATCACATCAGTTTGATACAATGTGTTTGGCAACATTTTGCTCAGAATATCGAATTTTATGCAGCACAGAAGCAGCAAAGGTTAATAGACGTGGGAAAATGCCTAAACATATTCATAGATTACAAAATAACTTGGGAGTCATACAGAAGCGCACAAGAACTGGTAATAGATTACAAAATAACTTGGGAGTCATACAGAAGCGCACAAGAACTGGTAATGCTGTTATAAAGTATCCAAGGTTTTCTGAAACCAAATATCCAGAAAAGTATTTTCACAGTATTTTACTACTATTTTTGCCGTATCGTCTGGATTCACATTTGAAGCCTTTACATTTTGAAACATTTGGAGATTTTTACAAAAGTGGATGTGTTAAACTTGTTTCTGCTGTAGTATGTGTGAAAATTATTGTTGATAATAATCGTAGGAAATTTGAGGCTAATATTGAATCCATGGATGATGTTGAAGAGTATTTAGCCAAATTTGGTCCTCAGGAAGATGCATGGGCTTTACTCTGTCCAGAGACAGAAGCTCAAAGACTTGAATGTCAAAGTGAAAAGGCTGATGTAATTCATGATAGTCAAGATGAATTTGCAATACCTGATCTTAAGTCTAATATTAAAAATGATATAGGATACTGTATTGAACCCCATGCCGCTTACATACCTAGAAAGGAAGCTCAGAGTCTTATGAGAATAATGAATGATGAACAAAGTAAAGTATTCTATATAATAAGACAATGGTGTATTGATAAAGTCAATGGTAAAAATCCAAAACCTTTTCACATGTTTTTAACTGGAGGAGCTGGTACAGGAAAATCTCATGTCATAAAATGTATTTATAATGAATCTGTGCGTTTACTGCAAAAAATTAATCATAACCCGGACGACAATTGTGTATTATTGACAGCACCAACCGGAGTGGCCGCTTTTAATATTAATGGTTTTACTTTGCATAGTGCATTATCAATAACGACTGATATTTCACTACCTTATAAACCATTAGGTGAGGAAAAACTAAGTACATTGCGTAATAAATTGGCAACCTTGCAGATTTTGATTATTGATGAAATATCTATGGTTGATCAGAAAATGATGTGTTACATACATGGACGACTAAGACAGGTGAAACAAACTAAGACTCAGTGTGCATTTGGGAATGTTAGTATACTTGCAGTTGGTGATTTTTATCAATTACCACCAGTAAAAGGGAAATCCTTGCATCATAACACTGTAGGAGCAAGTTTATGGCATGATAATTTCAAAGTGTTTGTATTGAATGTAATTATGAGGCAAAAAGATGACTTGAAATTTACACATGTTTTGAACAAGTTGCGAGTGAAAACGAAAAAGGATAAATTGTTGGATGAAGATATCGCTATGTTAAAGGCAAGTGAAACTGGAGAGGACATGAATGATGCACTTCACATCTATCCTACAAATAAACAAGTTAATAAGTATAATTTGCAAACAATGCATGAAAAATGTCCAGAATCTATGTGTATTGAAGCTAAAGATTATGAAAAGGATGGAAGTAGTCAACACAAACTAAGAGATAAGCCATTGAAATCTGAGCGGACTTTGTGTAGATCATTATGGATTGGTGTTGGTGCCAGAGTTATGTTAACAAGAAACTTAGATGTATCAGATGGACTTGTCAATGGAGCATTTGGTACTGTTGTTGAAATAGAAATGTTACGAGACACATCTGAACCCAAATGTATAAAGGTAGCCTTTGATAATAAGAGTGTTGGAGCTAAATGCAGAAGGCAGTCAGTGTCTTTGGATAATCACAACACTATTTCAATTAACATGGAGGAAGAGAATATTGGTAAAAAGTGCATCCGGAGACAATTTCCATTGAAACTAGCATGGGCTTGCACAGCACATAAGTGTCAAGGAATGACAACAAACAAAGCTGTAGTGTGTCTAGCAAAAACATTTGCAGCAGGGCAAGCATATGTTAGTTTGAGCCGTGTGACGTCATTGAGTGGTCTCATTATTGAAGATTTTGATGAAAAGTATATTTACTGTGATAAATCAGTAGCACAATCTTTAAATGATATGTCTGAATTTAGTTTAATTGGGAAACAATATTCAGGAAAGAGTACCACAATCATATTGCATAATGTTGAAGGCTTAAAGAATCATTTGATGGATTTGAAGGGTCAACCTGAAATGAAAGAGTCAGATTTTCTATGCTTAACTGAAACATGGATTGGTGTGGATGATGAAATTGAAGAATTGAATTTAGAACATTTCAAATGCTACCATCAGTTTAGATCAATGTCATATGATAATTCCATGAGCACATTACAGCAACAAAGTCATGGTGGAGTTTCTATATATGGCAAGCAATCCAGAAGTTTCAATCGGTTGAATATAACATGTCATAATTTAGAATATCTTGCTTTTCATATTGTTTCAAATATATCACTAATAGTGGCAGTAATATACCGACCTCCATCTTACAAGATAAATCATTTTGTCAATAACTTATCTCACTTGGTAACTGAAATTCATAAGATCAGCCATAGAAGTATAATAATGGGAGATTTTAATGAGAACTTATTGGGCAATCAATCACATGTTGAGGATATATTGCAACAGCACGGATATAAACAATGTGTACAAAATGCAACTACTGAAAATAATACATTACTGGATCATGTGTATGTCAGAGGTTTGGATGATGTTGTTACCACAGTCATACCAACGTATTATAGTTACCATGAATCTGTGAAAATTCAGTTTTGAGTAAATGCAATAGAATTACTATATTGAAGTTTAACAGTATTTTCACAACAGTTTGGAGAGGTTTTCTTCATTACATTGCTATGAAACATGGGAAAGTGTTTTCCAGTCAATAAAATACACAACATCACAACAACAAAAAATCATACAAATTAAAACGATCATAGACAAATAAACAACAAAAACTGAACAAGAGTACAGGTATGAAATCAAATGCAGACAATTCCATAAAAATACAAGGAAAGTGCATCACAAAGGGAACATAGGAAACTGAAGTGAAGAAATGAATACATATAACATAGAATAACCAAATTAGTACATCAGTAATTTGCCATATTTTTTTTATTTTATGCACATTTCGAATTATGTCTACAAAAGGTAATTTTGAAATGGAAATTTAACGTTGATAAAATGATATGGTTACAGAATATTTTTATGATATTGTTAAAAATGATGTATTTTGCATGTTTTATAGATTATTGCTGATGTTTATGTATGTATAATTAAATATAAAGAAAAATAAATTATAAACGAAAAAAGAACAAAAAAGCAGATATGATCACCAATTACTTTACTAATTGTTGATCAAAGTTGATAGCTCAATTTGTTGTCTGTTAATAATGTTCAGCATTTACCCTGTGGATGTTGTTGCACATTACACCATTTAGAAGTATGCTGTAATCAAGCTAACAATTTGTGGTTTGATGATATCTCTACCCTCAGCTCATGTCAGCTATCAGCTGAGGAATGTCTTATAACTGAGACTATCCTCAATATGGTGTCTTGGACAAGAGGCAGTCATCCGCAGAGGATGACTTCTCTACTGCAGGACATTGCAGGACTGTCGACAGTCTTCATCCGATAAAGGCATCAACCACTCAGGTGAGCATGTTGTTATATTTTACATTCTATTTGTGAATGAAATTGTGTAGCAAGTAATAATACATGACATTTTTAATAACTTTCAATGTAAAAGTTTTATATTTGTAAAGATTAAATAGTTGTTTCAATTACCAGTGAAATCTTTTTATCCAATATACAATAGTCTTTATGAATCAGCTAGTCACTTACCAGCTGACGGAAGTATTGTAACTGAGACCTATCGTCAATATGGTGTCTTGAACAAGAGGCAGTCATTTGCTGAGGATGTCTTCTCTACTGCAGGACATTGCAGGACTGTCGACAGTCTACATCAGATAATGGCATCAACCATTCAGGTGAGCATGTTATTATATTATACGTACTGTTTGTTAAAAGAATTGTATAGCATTTAGTAATAATACAACACATTTGTCATCACTTTCAATGTGAAAGTTTTTATTTGTAATGATAATATAGTGGAACAAATTCCCGGTGAAATCCAAAAATACAATAGTCTTGGAATAAATTGTGTCTAAAGACCCATCAATAATGTACAGCAGCTTTTGATTGCAACATTTGAATTCAAACCCAATTGGATAAATGACAACCATTACTATCGATTTATTTATTAAGTTTAATCACTGAATTTGTTTAAAGTTTGAAAGGTTACTTTTATGAAAAATGATGTATTGTAACTTTATCTTAAATGTCTATGCCATCCAAGGAACCGTCCTCATTTGTGGTCCGGATTTTCAAAAGAGTAAAATGTCACATTTTATAAGGTGTGATATGTTGATTTCAATGTGGTTGAAACTATTTGTCAGTTATACCAAATGAGATATTCGTGTTTACAATCATGAAAGAACATCTTTAAACAAAACAGTAATTGACACAACACCAGTACTGAAAAGGCACTTGTTAATGATAAATGCAAATGGAAACATAGTTTTAATTAACCAGAGATGCCTCTCTAGAAAATATGAGAACAAATATTATTTTTTGTTAAATTAAATACTCTAAATATTTTAATAATACAATTGAATCTCTGAATGTAACAATCAACAAACAATGTGTGAAACTCATGTGTTATAGTTCGCTAATTTCTATCAATTTTCAAATATTATCATCATTGACAGAAAGTATGCACCTTTCGTAACAGATTCTACACAGAAGAAACTATTCAGTGATGTCTTCCTATCATACTTCTTTTGGTTTAAGGAGAAACCTTCATGGAGCTACTGTGAGTTGGACTACATCACATTCTGTGGTGCCTTGGTGTCCACATTATGCATCCTAGAAGTTTTTGGACACTCTCCTGACAGATTTAGTATGCTCCATCAATATTTATCTGCTGGGATTGGAGACATTCACACAGGTTTTGTCTATAGTACTTCCAGCTGTATCACAGTAGGTTATAATTTTACATACACATGAACAGAATTTTGTACAACTCACCCGGACCAGCAATTGTTAACATCCATCTCATCTTGACTAAATTTACATCCTACCTCCATTTAGGCTGAACCAGGTATTACTGTTCTTTAGTCCCTTGAAATTGGCCTAAAAATTAGTGTAATTGTCAGTTGTCAGGCACTTGCATTGTAACATTGAGTGTTTTACATACATGGACAATTTAAAAATGAGAGTTTACATTAATGGAAAATAAGTGGATTTCTTAGACTTAGCATTTAAAAAATGATCTACACATCATTAAGTGTATTGATTGTGCTTTAACAGCAAACTGACAAGAACCAGTAAGTGTGTACATACATGTACTGTACTAATTACTGTGAAAAATACTTGCTTCTAAGTATACCCTATACAATTCCACAATAAAGACACCCACCAAATCAAGTGAATAGATGCTACACACATGATTGTATATCAATACACGTAACTACTGATAAACTTCAAATCTCACTTCCAAACAACTTTCAAAAGAAAACGTACATGTAAACAAACCATAATATCATCATTTTATATGATGAACAGTATAGTAAAACAGAAATTGAGAAATTGCTTTGCCATAAAAGTTGCAAATTGTATGCTCATTGTTAGTACTAGATGCATCAGTGTCTGAATTATCAGAATATGGGTACTATCATTATTATAAATATTATTAGTTCTGATTTATTAAAATAATGCATTTATAGCCCTAGGCTAAATTGATGCATAGCTTGTTATCGTCTTTTTTCGACCAGATGTAAGCTAAACATATTGTCATGTCTGTGCAAAAGTTTAAGCAGGCTTTACGGTCTACACCCTCATACAAAGGTTTTCAACCGGAAGTCAGTTCAAATGTTGTTAAGGTTCTGTGTAGCATTTGTCAAACTCTTAACGACCTATCCGATGATGTGTAGATTGTACAAATCCATTCAGTGGTTCGTGAGTTATGTGTTTTTCAAATAATAAACTTTGATTTAGTGTAATTTGATACCCGATGACGTCATCATGACATCATCAGGTGTGTGTCGTCTTCATCCTAAGGTGCAGTTGTCTAATGAGTTTCAATGTTCAATTCAATCTCAATCTTGAGTTATTCCGTAGATAAGCTCGAAAGTTCTTTTGTGAAGAGAAAAAACGAAGGCGAACTTCGACCTAGGGTAAAAACCCGGAAGTTAAGGTCATACAATTTTAGCGTTAACTTTTCAAATGTTGCCCCAGCCTTGGTCTATCAGATGCCAAACTATGAACATCATAAATGTTATTTTCAGTGAGATACAGCAACAAGCAAATGGTAATTTTTCACCTTTAAAAACCTTGTAATTCGATACCTGATGACGTCATCATGACGCAATTCTTCGCGTGCCGTCCTCATATTAAGGTTCAAGTGTATGCTAAGTTTCAAGTTTGTACAACTTTTACTTTTTGAGAAATCTGCAAAAAACTAGAATTGCCCAAGAGCTTTAAATTATGTGTTTTGAACTGTTTTCAGCCTGCCTGTCACAAGAGGGCTTTGATTTTTATGTGAATATTTAGTTAAGTTATGAAACGCACACAAAACGTATAGTATATGGGGCGTTGTCCTACGTCATAGACCATATAAGGAAGTTTTTACCGAGTTATTTTTGTTAGAAGATTTGTGAATAGTTAATGAGGTGATTTGTATATAGGAGCCTGTCGGTTAAGGAACCGGACGAGCATTGGAATGTTTTGGGGGCAGATCTGTCCAGCATCTCGAGGGTGCGGTAGCATCAGATTTGCGTTAGCCGAGAATCAAAGAAGTGTGGAGAAACGTTTGGCGATAGCCATTGAGTTCAGCGATAGCTGAAAATAAAATTAACAGTCTTTGGGTTAATTTGAGTTAGGACAACTAACAGTTCAAAAATCTGGAGAAACCTGTTAAGGGGAGCCAGTTTTAAGTAGTGAAATCTCGCCGAAACTGTAAGTTATTAAGTTATTGTATTTTCCTTTGTTTCCGTTGTATAAAAAACGTTATAATGATTTATTTTGAGATGAACACTAGAGGAAAGAAATCTTTAAAGATTGCCGGTTTTTGAACCAGCTTATTAGTTTTTAGGTGTAAAAGTGCGGAAAGTTTCTGTTACGGACAGCTGGTCCTAATTATTTTCTATTACAAGTGAGGAAACGTAACTCAGCCGAACCTGTAGATTTATGAGTATTTTGCATAATATTTCAGGGCTCCCATTATTGGAGCTAGAGACGGTGGCAACGCTGCCTTGAGAGGGTTCAGTGGAGGTGGGTGCTAAAGACACACCGCAAGTCCACCGCAAGTCTGCAACACCCGGCTAAAGGGAGAGACTCCTAGTTTTGACATTGTGTGGGTGATGTACACCACGTAGTTATTGGCCAAGGATACCGTAACCACCGATAACTGGAACTTTTGAAACTTGGTCGTTGCACCAAGCAAATAAGAATATTACATCCGTAATATTAAGTAATGTATACCTATTTTCTTTATTGAATATGTTCAGTGTAAATAGTGTAAATAAATAAGTTAGCGTAAAAAGCATTCACTGCTAAACCTACGTCTATTTGTAGATTTGTGGTGTCAAAGGAAGGAACAATTATTGTCTAGATTTTATTTTTGATCTTGGGAGAACCCGGCTTTGTGACAATGGGGGCTTGTACGGGAATTGAATTTAAAAACCGAAAAGCCAAGGAAAATCACCTTGAGGTTTTTATTTGAAATTGTTCCGAATTGATACTGCTAGTTACTAAGATAGCCAGATTTGACACACTCCTTCTTTGCAGATGAGGCATGTTAATTATCTTAAAGAGCATAATTGGAAAAGATGAGGCATGTTAATTATCTTAAAGAGCATAATTGGAAAAGATGAGGTTGTAAGTTGAACTCGTAAATCCATGTAGGAACTGAGATTTGTAGTTGCATCATACAAGCTTAAGCATAATCAATCGTGACCATGAGGATGTGCCTGCGTCAGTACGAGTTATTTAAATTCAACTGCGTATGAATGCTTTGTTTGGGGTTGTTTCATGAGTAAGATCAAGGCAATAATTTTCTGCGTATTACTATGTAATTCCGTAGCTGAAGCACTAGCCAAAATGGAATTTGAAAACCTTTTGAAAATGGGCAGAGAGTTGGATCTTGAAGGCGGTGAATTATTGAAATTTGCTAAGGAACGCGAACGTATGCAGCTAGAGCACGAACAGCTACAAGCTGAACGCGAACGCGAAGAGCGCCATAGTCGCAGAGAGCACGAGAAACTTATGAAAGAATATGAGCTAAAACAAGCAGAGCTGCAACACGAAAATGCAAATTCAACAACTGCGAACACATCATTTTATGCACAGCCTACGCGTGCAAAGCTGCCTAGGCTCCCTTCTTTTAATGATGGTAGGGATGAGTTAGATGCGTATCTCAAACGTTTTGAGCGATTTGCTACAGCCATGGAGTGGCCCGAAGAAAACTGGGCAACTTCGCTTAGTGCATTACTTACTGGTAGGGCATTAGAAGTTTACTCCCGCATGCCTACGAGTAAAGCTCAGGATTATAAGGAGGTTAAAAAAGCATTGTTGCTTAGATATCTTCTCAGTGAAGAAGGGTTTAGAATTAAATTCAGATCAGCAAGACTGGAATATGCCGAGACCTATACCCAGTTTGCAGATAGAATATCAGGCTATCTTAAGAGATGGATTGAGATAGGTGAAGTAGCTTCTACATATGAAGGTTTATTTGAGATGATGGTTCGTGAGCAGACTTTGAAGATTTGTAGTAAGGAATTAGCTCTCTTCCTTAAGGAGAGAAAGACTACGAGTTTAAATGATTTAACTACATTAGCAGATCGGTATTCTGAAGCCCACACCCAGCGGTATTTCGTTGAGAATACTAAGTCTAGTAGTAGTACTAGTAGAGACATTAAACCTAAGCCGTCTAATGTACCGAACGCAAGTGGAAGTGTTAATCCGAAGCTAAGCAAGGAAAAGATAGATAAGCTTAGATTTGAACGTAGATGTTGTGAGTGTAGTGGATATGGACACATTGCTAGAGATTGTCGTAAGCGTAGACAGAGGGGTCAACAGGGCCCACCGAAATTTAATAATAAGGGAGCTAGCTTAGTTGTAGATAGCAACTCTATTAGATCTGAGCTCGAAAAGGATTCAGAAGTTAGTGTAAAAGAAACTGCTGCAGCATGCCTACCCATGATAGGATTATGTAACTGTCAGGAATACGTAGGCAGAGATGTTACATTAAAATGCGGGCATAAGTTGCCTATAGTTAGTGCTGTGTGCACAGCGAGCAGTAGTATGCCAGTTACCGAGGGATACATAGGCAAGACTTTAGTCAGAGTCATGCGTGACACTGGATGCAGCACCGTTGTAGTTAGGCGCAGCTTAGTTAAACAGTCACAGTTAATAGGAATCACCGAGGGGTGCATTTTAATGGACGGGACTGTACGTAGATATCCTGTCGCGGAAGTTGACCTTTGTACACCATATTTTTCTGGTACTGTTAAAGCATTGTGCATGAAAAATCCAGTATATGATGTCGTCATCGGGAATATTGATGGAGCGAGACCGGCTCACGCCCCTGATGATTCACACGAGAAAGGCTTCACTAAAACAGATGGGTTCATTTCGGAGAAGTTCAAGGGACTTGGTGCTGGTACAGCGGACGTAGAGGTATTTGAAGCTCAGGCAGTAGAGACAAGAGGACAAAAGTTGATAAAGGAGAAGTCATTCAAAGGGTTGAAGACCACCGCGGGCAATTTTGAGGTACCAGCATCCCGAGAGGAACTAAAAGAGGCCCAGAAGAAAGACGAGACTCTTCAAAGGTCGTGGAAGTTGGCTGGTGAAGGGAAAGTTAAGATGTCAGGGAAAGACAATGAGATAACATTCAAAGTCAAGAATGGTTTGTTGTATCGGGAGTTTACCTCACCAAAGATTGACCGAGGTCGCACATTCAAACAACTAGTTGTCCCCAATCAATTCAGAGATTATGTCCTTCAAATTGCTCATGACTCTCCAATGGCAGGACACTTGGGCTCTAAACGTACTGCTGACCGTGTCTTATCTAAGTTTTATTGGCCAGGTGTATACGGTGACGCTAACAGATATTGTGTATCTTGTGATGTTTGTCAACGTACGGTGGCTAAAGGAAGCATCGCCAGAGCACCTCTAGGTCAGATGCCTTTGATCGACACCCCTTTCAGGAGAGTAGCTGTGGATTTGGTTGGTCCAATAACGCCAATAACGGACCGAGGGAACAGATACATTATTACTTTGGTAGATTATGCGACACGCTACCCAGAAGCCCTTCCTCTTCAGAAGATCGAAACAGAGAGAGTCGCTGAGGCACTACTTCAGATGTTTTCTCGTATAGGAGTACCCGAGGAGATTTTGTCCGATATGGGGACTCAATTTACTTCTAACCTAATGAAGGAAGTGGGACGACTCCTTATGATGAAACAGATCACCACCACACCCTATCACCCCATGTGTAATGGGCTAGTAGAAAGGTTTAATGGCACCATCAAGCGAATGCTCCGACGAATGTGCAAAAGATTGGGACAGGTACCTACCTGCGCTACTTTTCGCTTATCGAGAGGTTCCCCAAGAGAGCACGGGGTTTTCACCATTTGAACTGATATATGGGCGCACACTTAGAGGACCAATGGCCATACTGAGAGACCTTTGGACGGCGGACCCAGATGACGACGAAGAAGTAAAGACAACTTATCAATATGTAATCGACCTAAGAGAACGAATGGAAGCTACATGTACCATGGCTAGAGAGGAGTTGAGTAAAGCCTCTAAACGCTATCGCAAATACTATGACGTCAGAAGTCGAGACAGAAAGTTTGAAATTGGTGATGAAGTCTTAATTCTCCTTCCGACAAACCAAAACAAGCTACTCATGCAATGGCAAGGGCCTTTCAAGGTAACACAGAAAATAGCCAAACACGACTACAAGGTGAAAGTTAGAGAAAGGGAGAAAACTTATCATACAAACCTGTTGAAGAAATATGTCAGACGCCAAGAGGATGAAGAAACAGGAGCGACATCAGTTGTCAACCATTTGTCTTTGGCATGTGCAGGAATTGTTGAAGCATCAGAAGATGAATTTGACGACTACACACCAGCCCTAGAGCTACCACCTTTAAAGCAAGGCGAAGATTTTACTGACGTCAACTTGGGCACGACACTCACCGAGTCTGAGGTAGATTCAATTGAGGGTTTATTGAAGGAATACATCGATGTGTTTTCAGTTATGCCAGGCAAAACACACTTGATCGAGTACTCAGTAAAACTCACAACCGATACACCAATCAAGTCTAAGCCATATCCAGTTCCACACGCTGTCCGGGATGTTATTGCTAACGAAGTCGAAACCATGAAGAGACTGGGAGTAATTGAACCAAGTTCTTCACCATACGCCGCACCAATTGTCTTAGTACACAAGAAAGATGGGACGAATCGCTTTTGCATCGACTTCCGAAAATTAAACAAAGTGACTGTGTTCGACCCAGAACCAATTCCAAACCAAGAAGATTTGATGGCCAAATTGGGGCAGGGAAAGTTTTTTTCCAAAATAGATTTGTCTAAGGGGTACTGGCAGATACCAATCGCTGAAGATGATAAAGAGAAGACTGCATTTGTGACGTCAGATGGGCTTTTTCAGTTCTCCGTCTTACCCTTCGGCATGGTCAATGCTCCAGCGGTATTCAGTCGAATGATGCGCCGATTGTTGAGCGGTCTTACCAATGTTGTAAACTACATAGATGATATACTGATATACTCATGTAGGTGGGAAGAACACATTCTTTTACTTAGAGAGGTTATGACTAGGCTTAGAACAGCCGGCTTAACTGCTCGGCCAACCAAGTGCTATTTAGGATTTGACACTTTAGACTTCTTAGGTCATGTGGTAGGTAGGGGTCTGCTAAGACCACAACCAGACAAAGTTAATGCAATTTTGGAGGTACAGCAACCTTCTACGAAGAAAGATGTTCGGTCTTTCTTAGGTTTTGTAGGTTATTACAGGCGGTTTATTGCAAACTTTGCGGCCATCGCGTGCCCACTGACAGACCTAACCAAAGGTAGAGGCGCGAAGCACATTGTATGGGAAGAGCCTCATGAGCGTGCGTTTAATGCGCTGAAAGCCCGCGTTGCGTCATCGCCAATTCTGCACCTGCCCGATCCTTCAAAGACTTACATAGTGCGCACAGACGCGTCCGACGTAGGCATTGGCGCAGTTCTCATGCAAACACATGATAATGTTCAGTTCCCAGTTAGCTTCGCAAGTGAAAAACTCTTGCCGAGGCAGCGAGCGTACTCCACAATAGAGCGTGAATGTTTGGCCCTGGTTTGGGCAATTGAAAAGTTTAAAGTGTACTTATATGGAAAACAGTTCATCCTAGAAACTGATCATACGCCATTAACTTTTATTTCTCAGGCCAAGTGTACAAACAGTAGAGTTATGAGGTGGTCTCTTGCATTGCAGCCGTACAGATATGTTGTAAAGGCCATTAAAGGTATAGACAACGTAGGGGCAGACTTTTTGAGTCGGTGCCCACCTAAAGATTCAGCTTAATCTAACTAAAGATGTACAAAGATAAAGAAACATAAAATATTTCGCGGTGCACTTAATTTCGACCGAAAAGGATGGTCAGAAGAAGAGTGACCAAAAGTAAAAGAAACCAGACTTGTTTATTTTTGGCCTTAAGAGGCAAGATATAGTGAGCATTGTTTAATTAGAAAATATGAAATGGATTTGATATTTTCTTGAGAATGGAGTGGTGTCACAAGAGGGCTTTGATTTTTATGTGAATATTTAGTTAAGTTATGAAACGCACACAAACGTATAGTATATGGGGCGTTGTCCTACGTCATAGACCATATAAGGAAGTTTTTACCGAGTTATTTTTGTTAGAAGATTTGTGAATAGTTAATGAGGTGATTTGTATATAGGAGCCTGTCGGTTAAGGAACCGGACGAGCATTGGAATGTTTTGGGGGCAGATCCGTCCAGCATCTCGAGGGTGCGGTAGCATCAGATTGGCGTTAGCCGAGAATCAAAGAAGTGTGGAGAAACGTTTGGCGATAGCCATTGAGTTCAGCGATAGCTGAAAATAAAATTAACAGTCTTTGGGTTAATTTGAGTTAGGACAACTAACAGTTCAAAAATCTGGAGAAACCTGTTAAGGGGAGCCAGTTTTAAGTAGTGAAATCTCGCCGAAACTGTAAGTTATTAAGTTATTGTATTTTCCTTTGTTTCCGTTGTATAAAGAACGTTAGAATGATTTATTTTGAGATGAACACTAGAGGAAAGAAATCTTTAAAGATTGCCGGTTTTTGAACCAGCTTATTAGTTTTTAGGTGTAAAAGTGCGGAAAGTTTCTGTTACGGACAGCTGGTCCTAATTATTTTCTATTACAAGTGAGGAAACGTAACTCAGCCGAACCTGTAGATTTATGAGTATTTTGCATAATATTTCAGGGCTCCCATTATTGGAGCTAGAGACGGTGGCAACGCTGCCTTGAGAGGGTTCAGTGGAGGTGGGTGCTAAAGACACACCGCAAGTCCACCGCAAGTCTGCAACACCTGGCTAAAGGGAGAGACTCCTAGTTTTGACATTGTGTGGGTGATGTACACCACGTAGTTATTGGCCAAGGATACCGTAACCACCGATAACTGGAACTTTTGAAACTTGGTCGTTGCACCAAGCAAATAAGAATAGTACATCCGTAATATTAAGTAATGTATACCTATTTTCTTTATTGAATATGTTCAGTGTAAATAGTGTAAATAAATAAGTTAGCGTAAAAAGCATTCACTGCTAAACCTACGTCTATTTGTAGATTTGTGGTGTCAAAGGAAGGAACAATTATTGTCTAGATTTTATTTTTGATCTTGGGAGAACCCGGCTTTGTGACACTGCCGCTAGAGGGCACTTTTGAATTATGTGACGTAAACCAGACACTTGCCAGATCACAACATAGTTAAAAACAACTCAAAAAAAATTCCCACTTTCAAGTTACTGGGCATTTCCGGTTTCGACCGGAAGTAGAGGTCATGTGAGGTCACGCGCATGACAAAAAATTAAGACCTATTTGACCTTAGTATGATCCCGCATGAAGCAACCGCCGGTCTCTTAAGTGTTATTTGTTACAGACTTTCAAACATAAACAAATAAATAAGAGAATACGCTTGAGAAACATAATTTAAAGTTTGAGTGGCCAGGGCAAGGCTGCTTGCACATTAATATACTATCGTGCGTCATTTGTTGTCCTTTTTGGACCAGATGTAAATGTCAAAATGTTGTCATGTCTGTCCAAAAGTTTGAGCAAGGTTAATTCTACAACCTGATATAAAAATTATCCTGAAATAGTAGTTTTAAAGAAATGAATAAGATAAGATATTAAGAAAATTTCAACTCAATACGTGAATCACACATTAAAAGCAGATCTGAGTTTGCCTACATGTATGACCATGGTATGACAAACTCGGGTTCATACCAACTGGTTTGGGAATGAGCAGTTTTCAACAAGATCTTTCTTATCTGATCAAAAGTGCAAACATGTGGTTTAGGGTGTCATTGCCTGTGAGTTTACAGACAGAACCATCGACGAAATTTCACAGTTTCTTGTTTAAAATGTAAAGTATTGGGAAAGTGAGTTAAATGTTATCATTAAAGCAACTTTGAATCATAAAAATCGACCAAATATATCTCGAGAAATTGAATAAGAAACAATAGGACTTTCTCTCTGCTCTTCAGCATTTCGGTGATTTGACACCAGCAAGTAGGCTTGTGGGTTATGGATCACTGGCCTTGGGGAATTGGTTCCAGGGAGAATGTTTATAAAACAATTACTTAACTGATAACAGCTGATAAGATTCACACTGAAACTGGTGAATAGAATTCTGAGATTTTGGTAAATTGTGGGAAAATCACTTAATGTTCCGATTGGAACTGGAAGTCAATCTCAAAATGATCTGTTCTTTGAAGCATTTGTAGAACATTTAACAACCTATCCGATGATGTGTTGATTGTCAAAATCCGAATTATGGTTTTTGAGTTATGATTTTTACAAATATTAAACTTTGATTAAATGTAATTCAGTGCCCGATGACGTCATCATGACGTAATTAAGTATGTGTTGTCTTGATACTAAGGTTCAACTATCTGGTGAGTTTCAACATTCAATTCAATCTCAATCTTGAGTTATTCCATAGATAAGCTCGAAAGTTGTTTTTTGAAGGAAAAAAAACGAAGGTGAACTTCGACCTAGGGTAACGACCTGGAAGATAAGGTCGTACGATTTTGGCGTTAACTTTTCAAATGTTGCCCCAGTCTTGATCTATGCGATGCCCAAGTATGAACATCATAGCTTTCATATTCGTTGAGATACAGCAAAAAGCAAATGGTCACTTTTCAACTTTAAAAACCTTGTAATTCGATACCTGATGACGTCATCATGACGCAATTCTTCGCGTGCCGTCCTCATATTAAGGTTCAAGTGTATGCTAAGTTTCAAGTTTGTACACCTTTTACTTTTTGAGAAATCTTGTCGAGAAAGTTCAGGGAAAAGAAGAACAGGAAGAAACTAGAAATCTAGAGTTTGTGGACAAACTCAGGGTGTTCGGGTCGAACGAAATAAAGTGACTGCGTAAATAAAAATAGGGAAATTATTGTGTGAAGGTTTTTTTTTGTAATTGTGCTGTGCTGACAGGCAAAATATTTATTTGTACTTCTTGTTGATCTCTGTGCAAAATCATAGCATAAAGGTTGTCATATGAAACTTCAACTTCCGGTTTTGACAGGGAAAGGTCAAATGGGGTCACACTTTGTACAAAGTATCTAGAATTGCCCAAGAGCTTTAAATTGTGTGTTTTGTTATTTTCAGTGAGATACAGCAACAAGCAAATGGTCATTTTTCACCTTTAAAAACCTTGTAATTCGATACCTGATGACGTCATAATGACGCAATTCTTCGCGTGCCGTCCTCATATTAAGGTTCAAGTGTATGCTAAGTTTCAAGTTTGTACAACTTTTACTTTTTGAGAAATCTGCAAAAAACTAGAATTGCCCAAGAGCTTTAAATTATGTGTTTTGAACTGTTTTCAGCCTGCCGCTAGAGGGCGCTTTTGAATTATGTGACGTAAACCAGACACTTGCCAGATCACAACATAGTTAAAAACAACTCAAAACAAATTCCCACTTTCAAGTTACTGGGCATTTCCGGTTTCGACCGGAAGTAGAGGTCATGTGAGGTCACGCGCATGACAAAAAATTAAGACCTATTTGACCTTAGTATGATCCCGCATAACGCAACCGCCGGTCTCTTAAGTGTTATTTGTTACAGACTTTCAAACATAAACAAATAAATAAGAGAATACGCTTGAGAAACATAATTTAAAGTTTGAGTGGCCAGGGCAAGGCTGCTTGCACATTAATATACTATCGTGCGTCATTTGTTGTCCTTTTTGGACCAGATGTAAATGTCAAAATGTTGTCATGTCTGTCCAAAAGTTTGAGCAAGGTTAATTCTACAACCTGATATAAAAATTATCCTGAAATAGTAGTTTTAAAGAAATGGATAAGATAAGATATTAAGAAAATTTCAACTCAATACGTGAATCACACATTAAAAGCAGATCTGAGTTTGCCTACATGTACGACAAACTCGGGTTCATACCAACTGGTTTGGGAATGAGCAGTTTTCAACAAGATCTTTCTTATCTGATCAAAAGTGCAAACATGTGGTTTAGGGTGTCATTGCCTGTGAGTTTACAGACAGAACCATCGACGAAATTTTACAGTTTCTTGTTTAAAATGTAAAGTATTGGGAAAGTGAGTTAAATGTTATCATTAAAGCAACTTTGAATCATAAAAATCGACCAAATATATCTCGAGAAATTGAATAAGAAACAATAGGACTTTCTCTCTGCTCTTCAGCATTTCGGTGATTTGACACCAGCAAGTAGGCTTGTGGGTTATGGATCACTGGCCTTGGGGAATTGGTTCCAGGGAGAATGTTTATAAAACAAGTACTTAACTGATAACAGCTGATAAGATTCACAGTGAAACTGGTGAATAGAATTCTGAGATTTTGGTAAATTGTGGGAAAATCACTTAATGTTCCGATTGGAACTGGAAGTCAATCTAAAAATGATCTGTTCTTTGAAGCATTTGTAGAACATTTAACAACCTATCCGATGATGTGTAGATTGTCAAAATCCGAATTATGGTTTTTGAGTTATGATTTTTACAAATATTAAACTTTGATTAAACGTAATTCAGTGCCCGATGACGTCATCATGACGTAATTAAGTATGTGTTGTCTTGATACTAAGGTTCAACTATCTGGTGAGTTTCAACATTCAATTCAATCTCAATCTTGAGTTATTCCATAGATAAGCTCGAAAGTTGTTTTTTGAAGGAAAAAAACCGAAGGTGAACTTTGACCTAACGTAACGACCTGGAAGATAAGGTCGTACGATTTTGGCGTTAACTTTTCAAATGTTGCCCCAGTCTTGATCTATGCGATGCCCAAGTATGAACATCATAGCTTTCCTATTCGTTGAGATACAGCAAAAAGCAAATGGTCACTTTTCAACTTTAAAAACCTTGTAATTCGATACCTGATGACGTCATCATGACGCAATTCTTTGCGTGCCGTCCTCATATTAAGGTTCAAGTGTATGCTAAGTTTCAAGTTTGTACACCTTTTACTTTTTGAGAAATCTTGTAGAGAAAGTTCAAAGAAAAGAAGAACAGGAAGAAAAAAAAAAAACTTAACAATAACAATAGGTTTTCGGCGGATCGCCGAACACCTAAAAAAGAAAAAAAACTTAACAATAACAATAGGTTTTCGGCCGCTAGCCGAACACCTAACAATAGGTTTTCGGCTGCTAGCCGAACACCTAACTATGGGTGTGGTGACAACAGAAGTATAGTGCAATATCATCTTAAAGATGCTAGGTTTGATTTTTGCCAATAAACATAAAATAATAGTTTTAGTGAACAATATTCAACAGAATATCACCAACTTTGACGAAAAAATAGTTTTACTTTTACTTTTAATGATCAGGAAGTTAGAACCACAAAATGTTTTAAAAACATTTGTTATAAAACACGTCACGTGATATATTGTCAGGATCCAGAGTCCAGACAAACAATTGATGGGTGCATAGGTAAAATTACAACAACTCACTCAAAATCTGGAGAATTTTTGTACTTACTTGCCTGCACCAAATTGCGGTATCTGTCCTTACACTGGGTTGTACTTTTAGAATTTCCTCCAGCCACACTGAAGATAAAGAAGCAAGAAAACAAATAAAATATTACTTATTTACTATATTACATTCAGTAAAGCACAGCTTTCATGCATAAGATGTAGTTATTTTGACACAGTCCACATATTATGATGCAGCCAAAATGTGGTGCAATTTTTTTGTCTGTAGCAACTAACCACAAAATAATCCATTTCAAACAGAAAACACAATGAATGTATAGCGATTTAAAGTATGAAGTTGCAGCTGTAACACAATTTCCAACTGCTATCAATCATGATAGAACTTCTACTTCTACTTCTACGTGGTACTCGGCAAGGAAAACCTTGCTCTATCATAATCATGTGGTATAATAAAGCACAATTTACCGTGTTTTTCTTCTGTGTCAACGGGCCCGGGAACGCATCTGAAACAAAATACTTCTCAGTTCGAAGTATCAACAGCTGGAACTCCCTACCCCCGGAGTTCCAGCTGTTGATACTTCGAACTGAGAAGCCGACCATCCATTGAAATACAGCCCATATCACCAATGTCACAGTTATCCAGTCAAAGGGGCAAAAAAGCGTAGGCTTTAAGACTCTCTGGTAAATGCACGTACGTCCGTGTCAGTGGTTTCTAACAACAAAGGTCAAACGTCAAACCATAAACCGGACCATAGTCGAGGTGTCAAAAGCGCCACCCATTGGTAATAATTAGTAAAATACTCACGCATTGACGCACCCCCTCACTCGTTCCCAGCTTGCCTGCTTATGTTTTGATGTCAAAAGGGTCCCCTTTAGGGCCCCTTCAATTACCGCTTTCTCCTCGATGTAGGAGGTAGCCAGTGCCAGGTCCATATCTGCGGTAAAGGGCGACGATTTGGGCTTCGCCCCGCCCGGCGCAACGCTTTTTACGTTGTTGGATTCGTCCGCCATTTTTATTTTATTTTATTTGGGGGGCATTTTTTGCTTAAAGCAGACGATCTAAAATGTTGCGCGCGCAGTTTGTTTACGTGCTTAAGCTAGCAACCGCTCGTGAAATACGTTTACGCTTAAGCAAATTTTTCTGCTACAGTAAGCAAAAAAAATTGCTTACCGTTAAGCAGCTCCATGAAATTGGGCCCAGGCCTAATTTGTTGGATAGGCCCGAATAGTCCCCTGTTGAGTAGAAAATAAAAAACGAAACATTTATGATATTAAAATGGTTGTAGTTTCCAACCTAACTCTAGTTTATGCTAATTAGCTCACGTTTTCCTTCTGACCTTTAAACTTGCCTTAATGTATTCAAAGTCATTTGCATGTGAAGCGTGCCTTCGCAATGCATTGTGGGGCGATTTTTCCTAGCCGCATTTACACATGTAACTGAGAGATAGGAACTGACATCGTTTTTTACCGTGTTGACGTTTTCGTCATTGTTTGTTGTCACCAAAATTGAACGCAAGTATCTTTGTTTATTGAACTAAGCTTAAAGAAAGAAACAGAATATAAAAGCTGAGAATTCAGAGATTAAACGCACAGACGATTCTTGCAGAAAACAGGTTTCTCGTACTTTATTGTGACCGTCTTGAGAAGTTCATTTCAAGTATCTACGTCGTACTCGTGGACCTGAACTTTGACAACTTTATATAGAGACAATACACGCGTAAATACTACAGCCTATTTCTACATTGTAAAAAACGCCAGTAAACAGAATAATAGAACTTTAATGAACCACAGATCTCTCACTCCCTGTCGATTTCGGTTGTCCGGAAACTGGGCACTTTCATGAACCACAGAGGAACTCGCAACACTCTGTCGATTTCGGTTGTCCGGAAACTGGGCAACCCCGTGAAAACTCGACATGAGTACTCAAAAGAACATTGATGAAAATGAAACTCACCAACTAAAAGACAAAGAGACAAACATGAAGGATGATGGTGAGAGTACGTCAATGCCAGATATTGGTGCCACAAGCACAACTGAATGGACCACCACTGTGGGAAAGATTTCTCCGGAAGCAAGTGCATCTATGCCAGATCTCTCACTGATTGACATTGGGGCCAGAAATGAATGGGTTCAAAAGATCTCGCCGGAAGACAGTGCCTCCATGACAGGGCATTCCATCAATGCCTCCTGCACATCAGTGAGAACCACAGCATCAGTTCTTGCATACAAGAATAAACAAAGAGAAATCGAGCTTATTGCTCGGTCCGCCGCATTGGTTCAGAAAAACAAACTGGATCAACGCAAACGCCTACTGCAGAAAGAGCTTACGCTCTATGAAGCTGAAAATGAAATAAAGCATGCTCAAGAAAGGGCCATGTACCTTAAACGACGACAGGAGATTGAGGAAGAAGAAGCAAATATCGACCAAGAACAACAAGAAATTGAAATACATGCCGAGTTAGAGGCAACTCGCGCAATTTCCAAGATGATGGATGAACAAGAAAACTTGGGTGTTTCAACAGAAATATCTAAAAAAATAACAGAAGAAATGCTCAAAGCAATCCGTCCTGATATGACAAAATATGAAGCAGTGAGCACTACGCCAGTACCAGTGTCACAATCCACTTTGAACCCTGATGCGAGTGTTTTCCCTGTCGTGACAAATAAAGTATCCATGACGACCGCTGCCTGTAACCCACCAATCAAATCACAGGATGTGAAGACTGACATTGAAACAAAGATAGCACTAAGTCGTTCAAACTCAGATCAAGTGTCCATGTCAGCAATCCTTAACAGAGTCATCGAAAACCAAACTGAAGCTGCTCTGCCCAAGCCGGAACTTGAGCCATTTGATGGTTCTAATGTGCTAGCCTACCTGTCCTTCATGAAGAACTTTAAATTTGTCGTTGAAGACAAAACAAAGGATCCAATCAGAAGATTAGAGTTGCTGCTAAAATTCACCAAGGGAGAGGCCTATGAAGTAATAAAGGAATGCCCAATGATAGAACCCCCTGACAAGGGATATGAAAGGGCAAAATGGTTGCTTCAAAGAGACTATGGCCAGGCACCCTTACTTGCAGCTGCTTACAGAGTGAAGGCAGAAGATTGGAACAGAGTGCCGGTTGGAGACAAGGTAGCACTGAGAAAGTTTTCCATTTTCCTTGTTAATTGCTGTAGTGCCAAGCATGGGAATGCAGAGATGAGCACCATGGATGGGTACGATTTCTTGAGAATTCTAGCTTCAAAATTGCCAACGCCCTTGCAACAGCAATGGATAAGACAAGTGGGAAAATACCGAGAAGAAAAGTCACGCTCTCCCACACTTGATGATTTCGAACATTTCGTGGGTCAGCTATCCCGCAATGAAAATGACCCCCGAATCGCTGGTTTAGGCTACCAGCAAAGGAACCGCGATAGGCAAACAGCAGGTTCCCAACGCCAACAGAAAGGAACCCCAACGGCTACAAGAAATGTGTTTGCTGCTGCTGTGGAAAACATTTCCAATGACAAAACCAGAAAGCAACAGTACACAAAGAGAACAGTGTCATCAGAAAACAGAGCAACCCAAGCCCCATGTCTCTACTGTGGAGAAGGGACAAACCACTGTGTGCTTGAATGCAGAAAATTCATGACATTGAATGGAAAGACAAAATCTGAGTTTTGTCACAAAAGAGGCATGTGTTTTGGCTGTTTAAATCCAGGGCACATGAAAAGATCTTGTCCCAAACCAGAATGGGCAAAGTGCACCAAATGCACTAAATGGCATGCGACTGTAATGCATGACCCAGAAAGACAAGAAAAACCAAAGAGTGAACAAAGGGAGCAAGGTGGAACTGCTCAAATCACAACAGGATGTGTTGGTGTTAAAGAGAGCCCATGGGAAAGTGTGAACACTGACAAAGGTAACCCATTGATGGCCATTGTTCCAGTGATGATCAAAGCGAAATCCAGTAATGAGTGCTACAGTACATATGCATTCATTGACAATGGCTGTGGAGCAGTTTTTTCTACTGTTGAGATTAACCAGCGTCTCAGAACAAAGTCCAAAAGGACAAAGCTAATCATCAAAACCCTGAACTCTGAAGAAATGATTGACACACAAGTCGTTCTTGATGATTTGCAAATTGGTAGCATTGAAGGTCAAGTCTACATTGACCTTCCAACAGTTTACATGAAGGATAACATGCCAGTTACCCTAGGAGATGCTCCAACCCAAAGTGATCTGAACTGCTGGAATCATCTCAGACACATAAAACTTCCTAACTCAAGAAACATTGACATACCGAGAGTTACCATGATGATTGGAGTTAACGTACCTGCTGTATCCACACCTGTACAAATGACACCTGTACAAATGACATCTGCCAATCTTGGTGACCCATACGCCATCGAAACCCCATTAGGCTGGTTAGTCTATGGACTGCCTGGAAAACTGAAGGGACAGCCAGAAATAAGTGTTAACTTCTGCAGGGTTGGCAATGGAACAGTCCAAAATGGAAAAGACCACCTTGATGAGCAGCTGAAAATATATATGAACATGGACTTCAGCGAGCGTCTGAGTAATAGTAAAGAGATGTTATCTGCAGAAGATAAGCAGTTCATGAAGATAATGGAAGATTCCGTTATCAAAATTGATGGCCACTACCAAATGAGGCTACCATTCAGAGAAAGAAATACCCAAATGCCAAATAATCAAGCCCAGGCTTTGGTGTTTGCAAGACGACTACACACAAAATTGACAAAAAATGAAAAACTACATGAGCAGTATACAGAGTTCATGACAAAGCTGGAGAACAATAAATACTCTGAGAAGGTACCCCCTACACAAGTCAACAGAAAGGACGGCAGGGTGTGGTATATACCACACCACGGGGTGTACCATCCGAAAAAGCCAGAGAAGTTGAGGGTAGTATTCAACTGTCCTGTAAGTTTCCATGGCACTTCACTGAACAACCAACTCATCCAAGGGCCAGACATGACGAATCATATGTATGGCGTTCTCCTTCGGTGGAGACAAGAGAACGTGGCTATGATGGCGGATATTGAAGCTATGTTCTATCAAGTCCGAGTGGAGCCTGATGATTGCGATATGCTGCGTTTCTTCTGGTGGCCAGAGGGCGATCTACAAAAGGAGCCAGTAGAATATCGCATGCTTGTACACCTATTTGGGGCAGTTTCTTCACCCAGTTGTGCTAACTATGCTCTAAAGAAAACAGCCAGAGACAATGAACACAAGTACAGACAAGAAGTCATAAATGCAATACAGAATGACTTCTATGTAGATGATTTCGTGAAGTCAGTTGCTACTGAGGAAGAGAGCATCAGTTTGGCACATGACATAACACAGGCAACATCCAAAGGAGGATTCAAGCTCACTAAATGGATGAGTAACAGCAGGAAATTGCTGGAAACTATCCCAGAGGAAAACCTAGCCAAAGAGGTAAAGAAGTTGAATCTGAAAATTGACAACTTACCTATGGAACGAGCTTTGGGTGTACAGTGGTGCGTGGAAACAGACCAGCTCATTTTCAGCCATCAGAATGAAATGAGTAAGAATGCCACACGACGAAACATTTTGTCCGTGGTCAGTGCAGTCTTTGACCCTTTTGGAGCAACATCACCCTACATCTTGAAGGCTAAGATAATTCTACAAGCCTTGTGTGGGAAGAAACTTGGATGGGACGACCCTATCCCAGAAAAGGAAAGCCAAGAATGGAAAAACTGGGTAATGGACCTTCCCAACCTGGATAAAGTGAAACTTAACCGATGTTTCAAACCCAAAGACTTTGGGAAAGCTGTCAATGTACAACTGCATCACTTTGCTGATGCAAGTCAGCAAGGATATGGTACTGTGACGTACTTACGCTTCACAAATGAAGATGACGAGAAACACTGTGAATTTGTGTGTGCCAAAGCTCGAGTTGCACCACTACGAGCACACACAATTGTGAAGCTAGAGTTGACTGCAGCGACATCAGCTGTTCGTCAAAATGACCTGTTGAAAAGAGAGCTGACTATGGACATCAATGAGACGATCTTTTGGACAGATAGCCAAACTGTCCTCAAGTACATTGCCAATGAGACGACTCGGTACCCACTATTTGTGGCTAATCGAATTGCTGTCATTCGTGATGGCTCAAATGTAAGCCAGTGGAGGTACATCCCAACCAAACTAAATCCAGCAGATCATGCCTCCCGTGGTCTCTGCGCTGAAGAACTAATCACAAGACCAGAGTGGTTAGGTGGTCCAGATTTCCTGAGCCAATCCGAAGATACCTGGCCCAGCTCAAGTGAGATTTCACCAGATGAAAAGGCTGATATTGACAATTCTGAACCAGCTCCAGAAATCAATGTCAATGCAGTGGTGATTGAGCAAGAAACCAAAGCAATGGATCAGCTACTCCATCACTACTCAGACTGGACGAGACTGAAAAGGGCTGTAGCATGGTGGCTGCGCCTTAAAGGAGTTCTGCAGCAAAAGGTCAGTCTCGGCCAAGTGCCCAAAATGGACAAATCTATTACCGTAGAGGAAATGCAAAATTCTGAAGATGCCATCATCAAATATGTTCAGAAATGTGTATTCTCTAAAGAGATCAAGGCACTTCAAACCAGCCGAAACTCTGCAAACTTGGAGAGTGTGCAGAATGAAAGTGCCAGACCCGATCAACAACGAAAGGGATTGATCAACAAAGACAGCCCATTGATCTATCTCAACCCAGTAATGCAGAATGGACTGTTGAAAGTGGGTGGAAGACTCAGAAATGCACCCATCTCGGCAAACGCAAAACACCAGGTGATTCTCCCCAAAGATCACCATGTGTCAATGCTGGTGATCAGAGACACTCACCAGAAGGTTGGCCATCAGGGTCAAAACCATGTTCTTGCCGAACTAAGACAAAAGTTTTGGATAATCAGAGCTGGTGTGACAGTGAGAGGTATCCTGAAACGCTGTGTGGTTTGCCAAAAAATCCAATCCAAAGTTGGTAAACAAAAGATGGCCGATCTGCCAACTTTTCGATTGCAACCAGAACAGCCTGCATTTACCTACACCGGTGTGGACTACTTTGGACCGTTTGAAATCAAATGCGGCCGTACTTCTAGGAAGCGGTATGGCGTGATATTTACCTGCCTATCCAGCAGGGCAGTACACATCGAAGTCGCAGAATCGATGGATACAAGTTCCTGTATTGATGCTTTGCGACGTTTCATGGCCAGACGTGGATGTATAAAGGAGTTACATTCCGATAATGGCACCAATTTTGTTGGTGCAAACAGAGAACTTAAAGACGCCATGAAAGAATGGAGCGCAGATGAAATGACCCGTTTTGCTGCCAACCGTGGTGTGAAGTGGGTTTTCAATCCACCAACAGCATCGCACCATGGTGGAGTTTGGGAAAGACAAATCCGAACGATTCGCAAGATCCTAAACTCCGTCCTCAATGAGCAGTTTCTCCGAACCCACCAGAACGAAGAACAGTTACACACATTCATGTGTGAGGTTGAGGCTATTATCAATAGCAGGCCTTTAACTAGATCTTCAGATGACCCTTATGATCTGGATGTTATCACACCCAACAGCTTGTTGAACTTGCATCCTACAGTGTTCCCACCGCCTGGGAAGTTTACTCAGAAGGACCAATATGCAAGGAGGCGTTGGCGACAGATGCAGTACCTAGCAGACCTCTTTTGGAAACGCTGGACCAAAGAGTATCTGCCCTCCCTCCAACGCAGACAGAAATGGATCGAGCCGGAAAGAAACTTGAAGACCGGCGACATTGTACTTATTGTGGATGACCAGGCCCCGCGAAACTCCTGGCCATTGGGACTAGTGACAGAGACTTACCCTGATAAACATGGATATGTGCGCAGTGCCAGGGTGAAAACTAAGACAGCAGTTCTGGTCAGACCTATCAGTAAGCTGTGCCTACTACTCGAACAGGACTAAATGTTCATCATTCTCAGGAAAGTGCGTAGTAACGAGAATGACCCGTAAACTCTTACTCATTATTCGCTGCTAACAAGATGCCAGGAGACCTACTTTACCTTGGAACCAGTTGTGCATCAAAGCGTCTTTCTATTTGGACTGTTTGATTGCTGAACACTAGTGCATCACTCGATAGCAAATTCATTTGGATGCTTGGAGGACTGTGTTGGAACAGACTTTTGGAACATTGAACTCTTTACTCCATATGGACATATTTGAACTCTGAGCCAAGTTTACTCCTTTATTTTGGCATTTATGGAAACTATCATGTGATTTCTTTATTGCCCTTTACCTGTGCGACCAGGGCCAGTTTCCAATATTGTCTTACATGCTAATTATGACCGAAGTTATAAAAACAAAACAAACAACCAAAATTATTTTTGGCTGCATCAACTATGTGCTAGTTAGTACCATAGTGCTATTGCGCCTATTTGTGTACAATTGTTACCCATTGGGTGAACACATGAACGATGATCAAGTTTAATAGATGATTTTATTAGTGATTGTTGGATACTAAAAATTTAGTTATCGCCCTCTATCAGTGCGACTGGGGCCAGAATGTAGTTTCCAACCTAACTCTAGTTTATGCTAATTAGCTCACGTTTTCCTTCTGACCTTTAAACTTGCCTTAATGTATTCAAAGTCATTTGCATGTGAAGCGTGCCTTCGCAATGCATTGTGGGGCGATTTTTCCTAGCCGCATTTACACATGGAACTGAGAGATAGGAACTGACATCGTTTTTTACCGTGTTGACGTTTTCGTCATTGTTTGTTGTCACCAAAATTGAACGCAAGTATCTTTGTTTATTGAACTAAGCTTAAAGAAAGAAACAGAATATAAAAGCTGAGAATTCAGAGATTAAACGCACAGACGATTCTTGCAGAAAACAGGTTTCTCGTACTTTATTGTGACCGTCTTGAGAAGTTCATTTCAAGTATCTACGTCGTACTCGTGGACCTGAACTTTGACAACTTTATATAGAGACAATGCACGCGTAAATACTACAGCCTATTTCTACAATGGTCAAGTGTGATTCAAAACGAGAAGTGGGCCCATTATTTATTATTATTCTGTGTGAACGTGGTATGTTTTGTTGAAGAAAATAAACAACGGCTCTCAAGATTGCATATTATTTTTAATCATACACGCACATGTGTAGGCTTTAAATGTGTAAAAATGCATGTAAAATGTACACATGTACATGTACATATTTATCTTTTAAACTTTTTATACACAGCTCGTCGTAAAAAGAGTACTTTGATGGCTACCCATACAAAATTTTTCTATAGAATTCTATAAAAAAAAATCTATAGAAATTCTATAAAAGTTTCTTTAGAACTTTATAAGGGGAATTCTATAGAGATTCTATAGGGTTTTTATAGAGATTCTATAGGGTTTTTATAGAGATTCTATAGGAAATTGGGCCACTTTTCTATAGAACTTCCAGGTCCTCTCTATAGAAACTCTATAGAATTTCTGTTACCTTTCTATAGAATTACATAATTATATTACAAAAATGTGACTTGTATAGAAAATGTGTATATTTCTATAGAAACTCTATAGAATTTCTATAAGCTTTATATTGTGATTTTTATATAATTGTTTTTATTTCTATAAGAATTGTAAGGAATTTCAACAAAATACAGATTCTTAGCAACAAAAAATTAATAAACATTAAACAAATATGAAGGAATACACTACATTTTAAAACATACACATATAACACTAAGACAGAATTCACACAAAAGTCAAGTTCTCAAAGGCTTGTCAAATAATTTTATTTTCAGGGGTCTTTATTGCCATACAGAGTGTCACACTATGATTATAAGACTTGAGCTTGATGAGTAATACATGTATTGGGTTATTTGCATAGGGAAAGATAAGCGTACCCCTTCCTGAAAACGTTGAAGATGGATTTTGAAATTTGCACAAGACAGGAAAAAATAAATTGTACGCCAAAGAAAATAAGGTTCTTCATGTATTTATGTTAACAGCCTGAAAAATAGAGGTAGTAGGAAAGTATTTTTATCTTGTTAATTAATTTGGTTTTCAATCTTTGTGAGAGACTAAAGAGTGAAAACAGTCACATTTGTGGAAACAGTTTGATGTAAGTCTGTGGAAATTAAGGGCTTAAATCTCATGAATAGTTTTAACTTATTCCAAATGCGTTGTACAGTACTTTTAAAAGGAGAACCAGTAAGTCTTAGAGAAGAGATGCATTGCCCATTTTTAGGCTTTAGGCAGATTTTACTGTCAAAAATTTATTTAAATGTTAGGTTGTTATTTTTTACGGAATAGTAAGTTATAAGCTTTCGTTTAATACCTTTCGTTTAATACCTTGAAAAAAAAATCCACCATGCAAGGATTAGTGATGATAAAGTAAAAACAAATATTAAGAAAAGGGTGGGTAAGCCTGTTAATCCTTGACTTATGGCAACTGAAATGTGCATGTTTTATTCTTTCATCTTAACACCGGCAATGCATCTTTAATTTCTTTTAAAAGTCACCAAGACAACCCTCTGGCTAAACCCCATGTTGTTGGTCACACTACTTGTCAATATGCTGGTTTAATCTCTCAAGTAAAGTGACCACTGAATGCTCGATCTTGGCATAATCATGTTCAGAATAACTTTCTGGAAGAATATTAGTGTCTTCTTAAAACTTGCCGGATATGCCCAGTTGAAGATTTAAAAGCAGGCCTGGTAGACAGCTACCACAATTACTATTACAAACTCTTTACATTCTGAGAGGTGTCTGAATGGTCTCTTTTTATGTACGGTGCGCCATCTTCCTGTATGTCATTTAGAAAAGAAAACAAAATTTGCACTTAGCTTGTGCGATGTCTCTTTAGGCAAATGTGTGATACATGCCCATGGTATTAAACAAAAATGTTTTGTGAGCCCAACAGCTCCATTTCCAATGTAGTAGCTGCTCATTGAGATGAGCTGTAAAAGTAAGAAAGAGTAAATCTTGCTTGAAAAAACTACATTACTTCAAAGGGGGTCTTTTTTCTAACAATGTTTTATAATATCAACAGCTCTCGTACGCTCTTTGTCAAGTAAATTTTTATGGCCATTAATTTGTTGAGTAATAACCAAAAGGACTCCCTTTAAGCGTTCTTTTGTGGTTTATTATTTGATATATTTTAGCATACTGACGGGAATATCATATAAAAATTCTGGAAACCACGTTGCTTTAAAGAGTACATGTAGTTTCACAGCGTTGCATGAGGTGCATGCAAACTCCTAAATAGATTGATTGTTTATAAACTTCAGAACAGAAGCCTCAATTTATTTGTAAATGTTAAATTTATTCCGGACCATACAATGTTTCAAGCTGCTCTGTAGTTTTGTTTTGCATCAAACACAATGCACATTATGTACTTACACTCTCCTAAGCAAAATGCACATTATGTACTTACACTCTCCTAAGCAACTAGCAGCATACTGCCTGCCCTTTCTCTTAACATTAACAAGGCCGGAATGCCAAGGATGACAGCGACATAAGTTGCCTCTGAAACAAACTATAAAATACCAAATTTAGTACAAATCACAACTAATCATTTGACAACAGCTTCTCATTGAAATTAAACCTCTTCAGCAATATTATTTCAACTTTGATTGACTAACATTACAATAACTTAACAATGCACAACTGACACTGTAAAGTGTAATAATGAACTTCAATTAATAAATATAATATGATTAACTACAGGGGACCAGACTGATTACTACATCGCGCTGCGCGCTGAGCACTCTCATTTACTACACCTCTTTGCGCAGACAAGCGTGAGATGCGCACCACATTACTCGTTATTATTTCACAAAACCTTGATTGCGCTCGGCGCGCGGAGTAAATCAGTCTGGTCCCCATTACATCGTGGCAGTTGGTCGTATAATTGTTGTTAAGTATTGATTGAGAGAATCCGACAAAGTATGGTTTTCCTGCAAGTTGTTATGTGAACAAAAATTCACACTCGCGACTCGAAAAGCAATCGATGTCCCCCCAAAATGTGTGATGTTTTGGCAACAAATTCCAGCAATACGCAGGGTAGGGCTATCTGTACAATTCGATCAGTTAAAGTTTCATGATCGAGAATGACCCGGATTAAAACTGGACTTACCTTGCAGTTGATAACATTTCCGAGGTCGTTGACTTTGTTTTGATGTTTGATGGCTTTGATAAAAGCAAAATTGCAGTGAATTGTGTCGAGGTTCTAGCAAACAATTACTCCAAACTGAGCAATTGAACAATGCGTTGACAGTACACAAACACATGTACGTCGATGCGATGCTGCATCAGCGGAAATTTAAACGTGGCCCCGTGTGTACGTGTACATGTACGTACGTCGTGTATACTGTAGCTCCATTTCAATGGTACCCATTCAATGCGTATGTGATGCATGGACAGTACGCGAACTGCAAACTACCAGGCTGCGTTCAACCAATAGGAACTCAGCAATTGCACAACCGTTAGTTTCGTGTTCTTAGTCGTATAATGACGAGACGCACAGTAGATCGTTCCCGCCCACGCAATGTTTTGTGATTTGTTCACCGATTTAAAAAATAAAATAAAATAAAAATAAAATAATTATCGCTTTATGAATCTAATGGTTTACAAAATGTATCACAAAAATTGTCAGGACCATTTTATGAATTTAATACTGCAAAAACGATGACAAATAAGTTTTTATGAATAAGAGAAAAAGACTGAATGACGATTGGGTTTTTCTGGAGGTCATGCTCAAGGGGTCATAAATAACCTGCATTTTTTATTCCCAGAATTTTACCCAAACTGTGATTTTGCTTTGTCTTGCATTAAATTTGTGTATAGGGGGTCACAATTATACTGACCAAGAATGTATGATGGGGTCTCGTGGGACCATAAAAAGAAAACAAAATTAACACATATTTCCAGGAATTTTTTTGACTTATTTAGAAATATGCAGTCTTTGTATAGGCTAATGTGTATAAATATGCAATTCTATAGAAAAATATTTACACACAGATTTTATAGAAATCTCTGTTGAAATTTGTACAATACAAGCATATTGGGAATCTCTATAAATTTTTATAGAAAACTACATTCTATATGGTGTTATAGATTTTCTATAGAAAAAAAACCAATCTATAGACGTTCTATAGAAAAATTCTATAGAATTGTTTCTATCTATACAATTCTATAGAATTCTATAGAACATTTTTGTATGGGCAGAAGGCAAGATTAGACGAATCTGAAGAAAGATTGAAGAAAGAAGAAATGCGACTTAACAAAAAAAGTGAAAGATTGGAAGAATTGGAAAGGCGATTGAAAGAAAATGAAGAAAACCTACAAGAGAGGGTAGCCCAACATACAGATATGCGATCAGATTCAGCAAAAAGGAAGAGTTTGCAGAGGGTGAGGTCAAAGATGCCAAAAGATCCTGTCAATTATGTGACCACTGCAGTTGAGTTGATGTCAAAAGTGACCCCAAGAAAAGCATCAGCTTTTAAGAAGGCTGGTATCCAGATGTCTACATGTAAAAGCCAACTTTTTTCTGATTCAGTAATGGAAACCATTTCTAATGGCCTATCAGGGAAAAGACCATCAGCAAGTAGAAAATGCATGGCGTCTGCTTTGTCGGTGCTGAAAAAATATAGACTACAACGGTATGCTGCACGAAAGTTTGGAGTCAACAGAAAGTTGATAAGCACAAAATAAAAACACAAGGCTGGACGCTCAAGCTTACCAGCATCAACCATTGAAGCTATCCGTAACTTCTACTCTGATAATACAATCAAACTACCAAACAAAAATATGGTCAGCAAACGGACTGGGCTTTCAAGCAGCATCCTCGACAGATCAATTGATACTCTTTACAACCAGTTCAAGAAAGCACATCCATATACACATGTTTGCTTTGCCAGCTTATGTAAACATCGACCACATCATGTAGAGAAAATGAAGGAAGCTAAATACAGAGGTTGTCTTTGCGAATACTGTGAGAACATTAGTTTCAAAATTAAGGTAATAAATTCTCAATTGGCAAGTGTGAAAGCATCACTCATCAAAGACAACTACCACCTTGCACAACTGACGATGTGTCAAAAGAATCATAACGCTGAGTTTAACATGCCAGATTGCATCCAAAGAAGATGCAAAAAATGTGGGCTTAAAAAGATAGATACTTATCTTTCTGCTCTTCAGCCACTAATTACAAGACAAGTCGAGTGGAAAAATGGGAGTTGATCTCTCAAGTTTTCAAGACCAGCAAATCAACTAAGGTAGTGAAAAAAGGAACACTCATAACTAAAACTGGCAGCATTGGTGAACTTACTGCTGAACTAAAGAAGGAAGCCAAGCCCTATGCCGATCATCTTTTCAATAAAGACTGGCAGAGCAAGCAACTCAAGCAACTTCAGTCAAACCTACCTAAAGACTCTGTACTGTGTGTTTTGGATTTTGCTGAAAACTACAGATGGTCCTACCAGGATGAGGTACAGGGCGCCTACTGGACCCAGGATTCAGCAACGTTACATCCAATAGTTACATACTATAAATGTGAAACCTGCAATGGCACTGTGACCGAATCGATGGCCTTCATCAGCGATGACCTAACCCATGATTATCATGCAGTGAACTCATTCATGTCAACAGCAATCAACCACCTGATCAAATCTAGGAAGCTCAACATTACCAAAATACAACAAGGACACTGTAAACCTGGTGTCCATGTTACACGCGGAACCTTCTATTAAAGGCACCAATAACAATAACTTTGTTAGTAGGTGACGTCCTAATATTCAGTCGCGGGTCACTCCCGTTGAGTAAACAAATTAATGAAACATGTTCTTGCAGTAATTTCCTGATGTACTAAGCTATCCTCTCGTGAATATTTGTGTTATTATTTATTTAGTTTACCTAGGGTCTCACCTACTTACCCACGTAACATTTTGACAAACATTGTTACGAGGGTAATACCAACTTGTTTTTTTCAACAAGGCAAGCCAATATTTTTGTAACTCAGGTACAAATAGTAAATAAATGTGTCTGTCAAATGGACACCTTACTGTAGAAAGAGCCATAAACAAAATACCTTTTATTTAAAGAGAATTCACCTAGAACTCGCTGATTTACTGGTTGCAAAATGCAAGGGACCATGTGAAATAAAAAGGTCTACATCAATTGTTGATCGTAACTTACCTCCTCAACTCCCAAGAAAGAAACCTTTGGTTCCGTCTTCACGCTATACTTGGAATATACCAGTAACTTTTCAGTGACCGTGATGTCTGTTGACTCGTCGACGAGCAATGCAAAAACAGATATCTGCATGTACTCCAATACACTTTCTTTGATGGTTTGACCTAAACAAAATCAAATGTAAATATTTGTTGTCATTTAAACTTGGTAAAAATGCACTGTGAAACCCAAGAAGTTTAATTTTGTTTGTTTACATTTCAGTAACTTTTCAGTGACCGTGATGTCTGTCGACTCGTCGATGAGCACTGCAAAACAGATTCCTGCATGTTCCCCAATACACTTTCTTTGATGGTTTGACCTAAACAAAACCAAATGGAAATATTTGTTGTCATTTAAACTTGGTAAAAATGCACTGTGCAACCCAAACAGTTTAATTTTGTTTGTTTACATTGGTTCATTTTTGTTTTCTTAAGAAAAACGTAAAGATTATTTATTACCTAAACGCCACATCATTTCCCGCATTGTCCTCACCGATGTGTAGTTTGGAGTTTTTGAGTTGACATTCAAAGCTTCAAGATATGTGCAGCCACGACCCCTGGGTGTGATCCTTGGCTACACGGCAGTTTACGGTTGAATGGCTTCTGACTGGCACCCATCGAACAAAGAGATTGACAAAATAGGGAGACCGCCAAATCCCGCTTAGTCAATTTTTCCTTGTTCAACCCAAAATCAATATGTTTTTGTGACATTTCGTAGACAAGTGCTCCACAAGCACTACTCGTCTAAAGACTTATGATAATTTCTCCCCTGAATCTTTGTTGACATAGTCGAGCCATTCCCACTTGGATGTTTTTTTTAAAAGCAGATCTGCATCCCTTGCTTCATTTTCTAACACCGTTCCCCGCTCGACAAAAGTGCGGTCTCTGCCTGCCATCTTGGTTGTCAGTTACCACACACAGTGAAAACCTGTGTGCGTTTTAATACAGTTTTAGCCCTCTTTTAGTGGAACGGGACGACGACATGGGTAAAAGTATAATGGGACATCGCGCTTAAGGGTATTATACAGGATTGGTAGAGCTGACAAAAAAGTCGAACACAGTGTTCATGTTTTGTGTGATCAACCATATGCATGAACAAACAAACCAATTGGTCATTGAGGTCACGAGAAAATTTCTGTGTGAGTAAAATTACTTGCTGCTTGATGATCGATCATTTTGGCCTCATAGAGATGTCCTAATAAGTAAAATGACACCCAAGTATAGAAAGCAATTTTCAAACTCTTTGGCAATCATATGGAACAGAACTCAGGAGAGAAAGACCGTCATCAAACCCAAGAGTCAGTGCTTTTCCGAGTACAAGTCTACAAATACACTAAAATCACTTCTTGTTGTAGACTCGGGAGAATCTGTTATGTTTCTATCCGAATTATTCGCTGGATCTATATCAGATAATCGAATTTGCGAGGCAAGTGGATTTTATGATTTGTTAAGTGTGTAAAAAGATAAAGATTTAATCGTAGATGGAGATGGGATTATGGCAGATAAAGGTTTTAATACCGAAGAACATCTGCAGAAGTTAGGACTAAAATTTAATGTTCCTCCCTAAATATGACCCCAAATTTTTGTTTGACCATTCTCCATGTAAACCTTAATTCCGGACTCATGGGGTGTATTTGGGTGTAAGTGTATGATTACAATAATGTTTTAATACACACTACAAACCAATAAAATTTATGCCTTTTATTTAAACAGCAAGCGTGAAATGAATGACATACAGACTAATACTATGGGCTATTCATACAATATTTATTCATGCCATACTTCTTTGGGTGATAATTTAAACAACATTTACATTGTCCGCTCTAGATAATTGGGTTTTGATGAAGACGTTCAGGGTAAAAATATAACATTTCTATAATTTGGTTTGATGAAGACATTCATGGTAAAAATATAACATTTCCCTAAGACTTGAAAACCTTTTTGTACAAAATGTGATGCGATCAAGGTAAATGAGTCATTTGTCGGACAAATCAGTATAGAGAAACAAGCCCAAACAGGCCAACAGGGGGGAAATTTGCATAAATATATATATTTGGTAAATGTAAATGCCAAATATTAATTGATTCTCAAAATGTTTTATACTATCAAAAGCTGCTGTACTTCTAGCCAAGTAAGTTTTTATTGCCATTAATCTTAAGAGTGATTACCAAACGTATACCTTCCCTTTAAACGCGGAACCGAGGTCCACCCCCACCTATCATTTAAATGCCCACACCCCCCCTTTAAATTTGTTTTTGGATAACCAGATAACACCGGGATAACACTCCCTGATCTTAACGATTCAAGTGCATCTGGTGTTCTTTCATGCGCAGCTACCAAATCTGGTACACAGGACCTCAGGATTTATGTCCCATCCGAAGGACAACACAATTGGGGTAAAGTGTCTTGCTTAGGGACACAAGTGTTGAAATGCGGAACCGAGGTCCACACTCGCAACCACCCCCCACCTATCATTTAAATGCCCACACCCCCCCCTTTAAAAATTTGTTTGGATAACCAGATAACACCGGGATAACACTCCCTGATCTTAACGATTCAAGTGCATCTGGTGTTCTTTCATGTGTAGCCACCAAATCTGGTACACAGGACCTCAGGATTATCTGGTACACAGGACCTCATGATTTATGTCCCATCCGAAGGACAACACAATTGGGGTAAAGTGTTTTGCTTAGGGACACAAGTGTTGAAATGCGGAACTAAGGTCCACACTCGCCACCACCCCCCACCTATCATTTAAATGCCCACACCCCCCCCCTTTATAATTGGTGTTAAATCTTGATAATTACCGTGTGCTACATGTAGATTTGTCCGACTTTCCCAAATATCGGTGTAAAGAACTTGTGACTTGCCTACCATATTTGGATGACAATCCCCCAACCACCACTTTCTTTAAATGTACTAGTCTTAGTCAAATAGGAATATGGGGTCCCCATGCACCCAGTGTATTCAATAAAAACGACCTTGAATTTGACCTTTTGACTGCCGAAAAAATACCTCCTTGCAATGTTAGTTGTTGAAATCTAACGACGTCACTGATTTTGTACCTGATTTTTGCATCACAAATCTGCTGGCCAGTATGACTGAATATTCAATGAAATGAAAGGTGGAATGATTGATTATTCACTTATTTGAATTGACTCGGCCCTCATTAAAACAATGATTTTTGGAAATTATATAATCTGGGTGCATGGGGAGCCTATCTTCCTACTGCACAAGATCTACTCCAGAATCGGTGTAAATGTTTCCACACTAAATATTTTGGCTTTAAAGGTTGTGTACAACATTGGTAACTGTCAAAGACTAGTTTCCACACTTGATGTGACCCAACATATACATGTAATAACAAACCTGTGAAAGTTTTAGCTAAATCGCTCTTCAGAGTCATGAGAAAACAGTGAAAAACACCGTCAGGTGTTTTGCCTTTTTTTCAAACATGGTATTTTATCCTGCAGGATAAAAGCAGTTGTTTTACTCATTTCCTAAAAACTATGGCATTCCAAGCAAAACTATTTAAACGAAAGTTTTCCACCATGACCATCTTTATACCATGTAAGTTATGTGCAATTCTGTGAACATTTATATTTTCAACCTTACTAATGTTGTACACACCCTTTAAAGGGTTCTATAAACTCGAAAATTTTAACTCATTGGCTCATCAGTAATATAAGGTTCTTATTACAATTTGTATGAATTTCAAACGTACTTGTGGAACACAAATAAACCAGAATTTTGTGACATAATTCTTTATTAGTTCTTTTGGAGTCTTTATTCAGCTTTATGTGTATAGGCAGTTCAGATTGTACACAATTTTGTTTTTCACGGATATGAAATGTAAACTAATTACCTGATAGCACTGAGCCGACAAACTGTATTTTCATAAGGAAATCACTGGTAGTACATTGTTATTGCAACTTTAGGGGTTTGTGGTCATAATAATTAACGTCACAAAGTTCGGAAGCCCGGCAAGGGACAGAGGTTAACAAATACCTGATCTGTAATTCGTGCGCACAGTTAGTAACTTGCTTACGGAAATAAATAAATCGTGTGAAGGAATTTGTTTACACCAAACAGTAAATCGTGCACATAAATTACCGACAGAGACTTTCTTATGGTGACGGTATTATAATGACCCAATTTATGCATATTTCATTAAGTTCTGTGCCATGTTATGTTTGCATGAGCTATTATTGCCCGTCACGATTCTGTAGAACAAAATTAGCAAAACAATGGCCACATGGCATTTCATCTACTTGTTCACTCTCAGGTATTTGGTGTGAAAACGAACACTCATCATTTCTGTTTCACGTTCATCTATACTGCCGCCACTAATGTAAATTAGCGCTTGTTTCCCGGTACAAAATATTGGCGTGTTCTTATCAAACACAATGTCACATGCGTAGTGGGTCTTAGGTGCTGGTAAATGAACTGTTTGACCTTCGAGCAACAACAACATATCATGCCAAGGTAGTACTTTTGGATTCCAACGGAAATCATTCAAAAATATAACTTCTGCCAATTCTGCGCCCACCCAAGCAAAAGTACCTGATGCTGGATTTGTGAAAGTTTCATTATATATTACACAGGGGTTTCAACATGAATGTTTTCCCACAGTTTGCAGGGCCCGTAATCATTAGGTTTCTATATTTTCCCCTTCCATCTAACAATAACGTGAACATATGCTGAGCATAAGCACATATGTCAATCCCATTGTTCAGAAGGATATCAATGGCACAATTCATCCACTTGCCTTCACATATACCGGTACATTGGTCTTGGGCTGCCTCGTGGAGAATGTGTAGTGGGTCTTTAGGTGCTGGTAAATGAACTGTTTGACCTTCGAGCAACAACATATCATGCCAAGGTAGCACTTTTGGATTCCAACGGAAATCATTCAAAAATATAACTTCTGCCAATTCTGCGCCCACCCAAGCAAAAGTACCTGATGCTGGATTTGTGAAAGTTTCATATATCTTACACAGGGGTTTCAACATGAATGTTTTCCCACAGTTTGCAGGGCCCGTAATCATTAGGTTTCTATATTTTCCCCTTCCATCTAACAATAACGTGAACATATGCTGAGCATATAAGCACATATGTCAATCCCATCGTTCAGAAGGATATCAATGGCACAATTCATCCACTTGCCTTCACATATACATTGGTCTTGGGCTGCCTCGTGGAGAATGTCCACTCGGTTCATGGCCGATCTTCGCAGTTTTTCTCCCGATTCTTTGATTTCCCGGCCGACCTAAACATGGAAATCAATCAGACACAGGCCGACCTAAACATGGAAATCAATCAGACACATTCATTAAGCAAGTATTTAAATATTCTCAGATGAGGCCTACCATGCATAGCAGCATGTGTGATGTGGGTTTAGGTTGAAGGGTGGGTGATCGCATACCTGCCAACTGTTCCGATTTTCCCGGGACAGTCCCGGTTTCTGAGTTTCAAAGACGCCTAAAATCGGGACTGTCCCGGTTTCTCAGATTTCACGATTTTATTATTAAAAAGTAAGAAAATTGATGATGAACGGCTGAGAACAAGACTAGATGTATTTTAGACTTGCTGAGCGAACGTGCATTTCATCCCAAAGTAGCCGTGTGAGTGAACAAGTACGCACGTGTAGAGGGAGATTCGTGTGGAGGACATGTATCAAGTTTATTAAATCATTTGTCAAGCATGTGGTGTGTGCGCGTTTGTGTTTGCCGGCAACCGGGGACAGTCGTAAGAATACACACCTTCAAATCGGGGACGCATCGGAAGCGGGGACGTCCCCGGTTGAAATAATACTATTTTTGCAATAAAAACATATCATTGAGGGCGCTGTTGCAGTCATTTGTCAATCTAACGGTGGTCCACAATTTGATACTGATGCGGCAAACACACGAGGAGAACACCACACGAGCGGGTGACAAATCCACGGAATAATGAATAATGAGTTTCGATAGCCCCCTCTAGAGGCTACCCTTTGCAAGAGGTATTTACGCATGCGCAATTGTTGTGTGATGTGCTCTCGCGCGCGCGCCTCTCTGGGTGCACCACACTAAATAAGCCAGAATTAATGCGCCAAGCTACTTATCATAATTTGTAAACCCACAACTTATTTTTAATTATAACGTTTTGGGGGTCATGCAATTAATAGATTGTGTAAATATAAAAATCTATCACAACCTGGGGGTTCTGTGCTTCAACTTTTGAGGAGACTTGATAAATTTAGGCGTTAAAGTTGGCCCTATTTGACCGGGGAAGTGGAGAAGTGCTTCACGAAAACTGGCAGCAAGTCGGTTTTGGAAAAAAAAAAAAAAATCGTGTTTTTTTCTTCTGGGGTAGTTAGCAAAAATTCCAAACGGCTGACCTGCCAAAAATTGAAAAGAATTCTGAAGTTTAGTTGTCCGGAAATATGTCTGATTGGTTTTCAAGAGGCTGAGAGACTTACACGATTTTTTGAGTATTTTTGAATAATTATCATTTAGCATTGGTTCCTATGGGAGATCATTTAGAGGGGTGCGCCCCTCTGTCGTCGAGGATCGATCAGGGAAAAGTCCACGGTTTACTGAGCAAATTCTCACGCACATAAATGCACATGTCCACAATTCGTCGAGAGAATTCTGACACTGAGACAGTGACAACCGGGGACAACAGTGAATGAAAATATGGTAAGATTTTGTACTTAATAGCTAGTGTTGATTTTTTTTACCGACATCTACTAGACATAAAAATGGATCGTACTCCAACAAGTCCAACCATTTTGTGGATTGAAGTTGTGCAAGAGTACGTTCGACGTTTAATAATTACTGTGTTTCTTCTTTGCATCTGGATTGTTATTTTGACAGCCTTTTGCATCACTCTGGCATTTCAAACATTATACGTAGGCATACAACCTGTGCCGAACAATTTGACGGATTTTGCTCACGATGACTAGAAATCAAATCGAACTTTGAAAGTGTGACTTTGTTTACGATACGTTGTTGTGGAGATTCGTTGTTGTACCGGCCCTCCCTGGTCACGCTGATCCTCCTGGAGTCCTGATTTGTTTTGGCTATCATCAATCAATGAACACTTAATCAGTTTATTCAAATATTATGGCAATGCCAATATGGTGAGTTGTAATTATTTTATTTGATATCCTTAGTTTAAAACCATTCCGTTGCATTGGACACTTTCGGAACATAATTTTTGTTTAAAGTTTACACATTTACAATTACAAATAACTTGGTTTACACACTACAGAAGGTAATAATAATATAGTGAAAGACTTCCCTTGAAATATTATTCCATGAAATGCTTTACTTTTTGAGAAAACATTAAAACAATTATCAATTCTCAATATTGAGATTAATGTATTTATTTTAAACACATGTCATGACACGGCGAAACGTGCGGAAACGAGGGTGGGTTTCCCCTGTTTTTTCTCCTGACTCCGATGACTGATTGAGCGTAAATTTTCACAGGTTTCGTTATTTTATATAGGCGGTGTCAGGACACTTCGTACCTTTGCCACTTCGTACCCTGGACACTTCGTACCTTTTGCAAGGTACGAAGTGACTTCGGACACTTCGTACCTTGGACACTTCGTACCTTCTCACAAGACACTTCGTACCTTCAGGATTTCTGCATCGGAGCATCGGACAAGGGACAGAAAACAATTTTTCTAAAACAATCCGTTAAATGAAACATTTGCAATCATTAAAACATTATTAACAGCTGGAAAGTATTTTCAAAGTCATTTTTACGTGCCGAGGTAATGAGAACATAACAACAAAAGTAAAGGGTTTACAAAGTACGGACAAACTAAATAACATATTTTAAATATATATTTTTATACAACAACAATAATAACATTTCACATTAAAAAGGACATTCACATCATTAGACAAAATGAAAATTCATTAACTATTATTTTGTAACTCAACGAACATTATCTTATTAAGGAAATACCACATTTTACTGAAGGTACGAAGTGACTCGGCTGAAGGTACGAAGTGACTCAACTGATGGTCACTTCGTACCTACCCCGCCCACGGTACGAAGTGACCGATTTGGTTACGGTACGAAGTGGCCCGAAGGTACGAAGTGTCCAGGGTACGAAATGGCAAAGGTACGAAGTGTCTGGCATCCATATAGGCCTATAAGTTATGATACACGAAGTGTGGGCCTTGGACAATACTGTTTACCGAAAGTGTCCAATGGCTTTAAACTAGTGAAAAGTTTCCGTCTGGCGCCAATACTTTTTCTTTCGATATGAAATAATATAGGGGATAGGCCTAGTATCTAATTTACCTCATTGAGATATCCCTTTGGAAAAATTTTACGACCTCGCTACAAATTTCTGCCCGTATTTTCTTCGTTTCTTTTTGCACCTGACGATGTATTCAAGCAATTGGGCTAGGGTAAAACATTTTTTTTGAAAGTGGTTTTGGAGTTAATTAAAGGTGGATAAATTGGTGGCGAGGTGCAGAAAATTACCAATCCCTTTTTGTAAAAATTAGTAAAAAAGTGGTGGCGCCGAACGGAAAGTTTTCCAACATACATGGTCTACACGTAAACGTATCTAGAACTGTGTAACTTTTTTAGAGGTGCTATCTACGTACTAGTTGCGATAACGTTACCCTCCTCCCGACGGCCGCCAGGCCGGAGGGTTACGAAATTCTCGTGAGCAGCAAATGACAATCTGGTCCAACACGTATAATTCGACAGCTAGTCACCAGATTTGCTCCATTTTTACCACTCTCAAAAATCATGACACAAATTCTAAGTGCAAGAACTTAATCCTCAATGTCTAATGAACACTCAAAACACCATTGAGAAAATATTTTTGAAGAAAAAAAGGACAAAAACTTACCAGATCCCGAAGCAAATTCCCAGGTTTTTATTTTGAACCTGTCGCATCGCTTTGCAAACGTTTTATTTTTTTATTGGACTAAACCATTTTGACATCTGTGGTCGTACTATAGGCCTACTGTACTAAGTCCAACTACTTAATTTTTTACAACCGTAGACTGAGGTAGGTAGATGTCAATTCCCAGGCAGACTTTGATTTCTACTCTAGACTGCATGCATTGTGAGTTGTCTATTTGCTATGATTTTCCCAACACTAAGCCACCAAAAAATGCTTGACTGGTTTCTCAATGTCAAATTTAAAGATGTGTCACCAGGCATTGTAATCACAATAATTTTTCAGGGCTACAGCAGTGTTTATAATTTAAGTCCACATTCGGGGAAACGATGTCGATGACAAATTTTTTTTTTGACTCCCGAATTAGACGGGTCCCTACTGACCCTTAAGCCAAAGATCATGTGGTCATTTGTCCGATTTGCTGCTGAAGCATTATGGGATGTGGAAGTGTCGTTTGTTTGCATAATTAATCTCCATCACCAGTCAATGTTAATGGTGGTTAATATTTTAATTTAAAATTTGTTATTGCCTCTGCAACATTTTCTATGGGCCTAAATTAAAACAAAAGTAAATAATTATCTTCAATTTACATGTGTTGCTTTGTTTGAATGGAATATATTTTGTTTTCTACACAGAGGTCTCGGGTTTCTCCAGTACAGGATGCAGAAAAGTGGTGCAGAAGTGCTGAAGACCAAGATGGCTTTGAAAAAAGATTTGTCAGTGCGTATATAGGTAAGAAACTCATCTAAAATCACAAGTGCCTTACAATTTCTAATTCTGTTTAGATCTCCAATTTTGGATACTTACAGGCTTCCCCTACCCATGCTTTAACGAGGCACTTTAATCGTGTTCACAGTGAGTCTGTTGTCTGACATTAAATTCTGCACATGTTTGTGTGATTTTAATGACGATGCCCTGTAAAGCCTTTGTTTGTGAAGTGCCAGTTAATGCGTGCATGTGTAGTACTGGGTGAAAAGTCATGTTTCCATGTCCACTCACAAGCAGACAATGATCACGGCGACAGTGTCCCTTTAAGTTTAATCTTTGATAAGCTCAGGTGAAGTGTACCCCAAAACTAGTAACAAGAATAATCACTTCTAATACCATGGCTGTACACAACAAGCCTCAGTTTTCATCAGTTTGATAAAAAAAGTTTGATCAGTTTGATAAAAAAGAAACAGCCTCATACTTCACATTCTGAATGACTGGATTTTTCTCACATTGGCAGGTGCTTGTATGGTTTCTATTATAACTTCCAACAAATTCCTACAATTAAGTACAAGTGTAAACCAGTGAAGTGTCAGGCATAATATTACAAGGGCCATAGACCAGTCAATTGCTTTGTATGCATTTTCAACGGTTTTGTATTTCAGGTATTATGCTAAACGCATGTTTTGTCGATGGAGTGAATTTTTATGAACTGGGTAAATGCGTTATTTGTTTTCCATTAAACCTAAAATCTGATGAGAAATATTTGCTATTTCAATTTTTAGGTTATGGGTTATATTGCACCAAACCATTTGAGAAAGGAAAGTTCCTTTTGGAGTATAGAGGAAGATTGTCGGAGGAAGAACATTCGACAGGGGAAGACAATGTAAATGTATTTACATTTCTGTTCAAACAGAACCACACTAACTACAGGTAAGTAGTTTACATTTAAAATAACCACTTGGAGAGTTATGCACTCTGACTACATGGGGGTGTATTAACATGTGATATAAAGACCAGCTCCTTTGAGTAAGAACCAGATGGTACCGCGTGTATGAACATACCTCGTGCAGAGGCGTGAACGCACATACAATGTTCCAATTCAGGGTAACTTGTACGCCCATGAAACCAACAAATGCATAAAGCTCAGCTCCATACAAAGTATTTCTAGTTATGGTGCTGTTGATTTTCAAAGCTCATAGTCTGGTTCTTGAAAAAATGCAAATAGTTAATTATGTTTAAGAGAGTAGGTGCCACGCAATGTTTACCAGCTTTAGGGATTGCCCTTGAGCATCAGTAGAACATTTGTAAGAATAACAGTGAAAGGAAAATCACAAAGTTTGATGATTTTTTTTTACGTATTGAGAGTAACACTAACAGTATATGGAGCCTAGGGGTCTTTACTGCACATTAATGACCTTGCCTGGTAGCTGGCTGCTGTTAATAGAACTTGCCTTCGGCTTGGTCCATTAACAGTGGCTCGCCACCCAACCTGTTTTTACCACAGTGTGAAGACAGTTACTCACACTGATAGAGTCAGTATTGGGCCTAACTGCCAGATCAAATCTTTCCCAGATGAGGAAGGTATTCTTATTCAAACAATCACTTTGTTAATCCCATGAACAGCATTGATGCAGCTAACACTGACTGCCTTGCTAAATGGATAAACGACGACAAAAGAGCCAACTGTGTCATCAAGAAGCTAATGATTGATAGAACGCCTCACCTCTGTATATTTGCGCTAAAGGACTTAAGTTTGGATGAAGAGTTGAGATATGATTATGGGACAGCTGGTTTGCCGTGGCGAAAGGTATGTTGAGAAACATTAAATGTGCTTGTATACAGTTCGAGCATTTTAAGAGAATAGGACATTGTGTAACGTTTGTCCTTATTAAGCAAAATATTTTGACTATTTGAACTCATTTAAAATTCATTCAAAATGTGCCTTTCAGTGTAAAAGTATGTGTCGCTTTTTAAAGGATGTGTGCCACACTGCCTTGTCCATATGCCATGTGAAAGTTTACAATACCAAAATAATTAATCGGCTGAAAATACACCTGTTGCGACCCCAGTTTTTCTCTCTTGGAACGCCCACCAAACAACCCTGGCTTTGATGTGTAAATGGTAGAATGAAATTCAAACATTTTGGTTTACCCTTGTTCAACCAGTGACGACATCACCATCGCAAATAGGCCATAGGAAACCAACGTTGATTGCCATCCTTATCATTCACTTGTAGATGCCATCTAGTATTCTTTCTTGTTTTGGCTGTCATAGTCCACGTCTGGACTCCGTGATACTGGAGTTCAGACTCAACTGTAGCCACAAACAGACGTCTCTTAGTGTCATTGGTCAGTAACCATCCACACTCCCTTCATACAATAAAGGGCCTTCCATTTCAAAGCTTTCCTCAATTTTATCTCGCTCGCAGTTGGTCCTATGAGGGCGACAAGGTTTTTGAATTCATCAGCAACCTCTAGGGTAGCACCATCTTGGGTCTTGATGTTGGAAAGTTACATTTTGTATTGGTTTCAGCTGATTTGTTATTGATTAATTTACAAACTTTTAGAAGGCAGTATGTACAAGGTAATATGCACACACAAAATGTGTAATTTAGACGTAACAGACATTGTGTCGGTGTTACTTACCCTCTTTGATTTTGAAAAAAATGTTTGTCCTGTAAAAAACTTTCTGACCATTCCTCAAGTTGTTGGTGACACTACACCATGTACCAGTACTTTTATGGGGGTTTTTATTGAAAAATTAAGACATTTTGTTGAACACATGATTTCTTAATGTTTCATTCCTTTTGGATTATGTTTTCTCAGGCGCACACCACTTTGGATTATCATAGCGATCCTGAAGTGTCAGATAAAGCAAGTGACTCAGATGTCTCCTCCAATCCCTTAGATGATAAGGAGTCCAATGATGAGTTTGTGCCTGCAGATGTCTCCTCCAATCCCTTAGATGATAAGGAGTCAAATGATGAGTTTGTGCCTGCAGATGTCTCCTTCAAACCCCCTGATGATAATCAGTCAAATGATGAGTTTGTGCCTGCAGATGTCTCCTTCAAACCCTCAGATGATGAGCAGTCCAATGATGAAGCAAGTGACTCAGATGTCTCCTTCAAACCCTCAGATAATGAGGAGTCCAATGATGAGTTTGTGCCCGAGTCCTCAGATGAGTTGTCTTCTTCACGACCAGAAAGCCCAATTTTTTTCCCCAGATTGAGAAATCCTAATGGTGGCGCTGAAACTGAAGGTGCTGGAAGTCAGAGTCCTGTGCAAGCGAGTGGCTACTCACAGCCAACTACAAGTACCCTTCAGGATGGAGATGTTTCATCAAGTGCAGGCAGCTCAATGGAAATTCAAGTATTCACCACTTCCAATAATGATGGTCGTAGTTACGATAAACCTCAGTACTGTCCGTTTTGTTCAATGCCCCAGAAGAAACTACCTCGACACTTGAAAACTCCCCAGCAAAAAGATGAATCCGATGTACAGAAATGGCTTGCAACAGATGACAAGAAAGAAAAGGACAGACAGTTATCACGAATGCGAAACTATGGTAATTATCAGCATAACTGTCAAGTTCTAAAGGAAGGAAAAGGCCGCCTCATTGTTGTTTATCGGCCAGCATATGACGTTAACCCTCATGATTACCTGCCTTGTCAAGATTGCTACGGCTACTATGCCAAACATGACTTGTGGAAGCATAGGTGTAGCCAGCGAAGAGAAGAAGAATCGGGCGACAATGATAATAGTAAAACAAAGAAGCGCTTTGGTCTGTGCAAGGCAAGCAGAATGATGCTTCCAACAATGCCTGGTGTGTCACAAAGAACACATGAAATTCTTACGAGAATGAACAATGACAGTATAGCTCGAATAGCCAAGTCAGATCCTCTGATTAAAAGATTTGCTGAGAAATTGACCATGAAGCACGGCCATAGTAAAGATCAGGAAACCTACATCAGACAGCGAGTAAGGGAGATTTCAAGATTAGTTATTGAATACAGAACAATGACTGATAAGAGAAGTGCAGAACTGGAAGACCTTATCTGCCCTGCTAATTTCACAGATGTGACAAGAGCAACTAGAAGCACAGCAGGATTTAATGAAGAGACTAATCTGTATACCACACCGAGCTTGGCTCTGAAGATTGGTCACACTCTCAAAGTATGTGCAGAAATCCTTCAGGGAAAAGCCCTAATGAATGGAGATGAAGTCTCTGAAAAGCAGTGTAGAAGCTTCATTTCACTTTACTCCCTACATTGGGAGGAAAGTGTTAGTCATCACGCACTGCGCAGCCTAAATGATGCCAAAAGAAATAACCCTAAACTGCTCCCTCTAACAGAAGATGTTGTCAAGCTTTCCAAGTATCTGAAGGAAGAAGTTAAATCATCAGAAAAACAGCTGTTGAAAGCAGATGGCCCAGAAGGTGGAAAATGTTGGAAGAGGCTTGCTGAAGCACTATTGGCACAAATAGTTGTGTTCAATAGGAAGCGCCCAGGTGAAGTATCTAAGATGTCTCTGAACGACTTTAGTAAGTGTTCTAATGGAGAAGGCTGTATAATGGAAGGTGCCCTAACTGAATGGGAAAAAGCCTTGTGCCGGGTGTTGTGGAGGATAGAGATCGTAGGGAAACGGTCCAGAACAGTTGCTGTTCTCCTGACAGAAGACATGAAAAATGCATTGACTTCGCTGACAAACAAGCGAGCTGAAGCATCCATCTCTGTTGACAACTCGTACTTGTTCGCCCATTCTGGAGATGGTCACATCAGAGCTTGCGATTGTCTACGTGAGTATTCCATGAAGTGTGGAGCAAAGCATCCGGAGTACTTAAGAGCTACTCGCTTAAGGAAGCAAATTGCTACTGTTTCTCAAATAATGAATCTGAAGGAAAACGAGCTTGACGTCTTGGCTAACTTCCTCGGCCATGATATCCGCACCCATCGCCAATACTACAGGCTGCCAGATTCAACACTGCAGATAGCCAAAGTCTCAAAGGTGCTCATGAAAATGGAAAAGGGAGATTTGCGTGGTCTGGCTGGTAAAAGTCTTGCTGATATCGAAGTGGATCCAAACGAAGGTACTTGTGTAAAAACAAAACTTTTTTTACTTTTTTTACGGCTAATTGATTACTAACTTGAAATACAAGATCCCATCTGAAATACTGTCAATGTTAAACAGCGGGTACAGAATGCTCAGAAATATAACACTGTTACATTGTAATAGATGCAGTCCACGGGAAATAGAAAAAAACATATAACGAGTCTCGTACCTCACGTTAAAACATGGTAAAAATGGTTTGTCCCATAAAAGGGTAATAGTTCAAATATTGCGATTATCCTGTAGCTGCTGTTTTAGGAAATAGCATTTTAGGACCTGACACATCACTGTTGCCAATTTCAATAGCAGCAGTCAAAAGAAGCCGAACTGTTTTGAAGTTGCAAAACAATCCATGACACTTTTGTAGTTTTCCATTTCTAAATGCTTTGTGTGACACAACAGTAGCGACTGCGTCACTCAATAGTTTCATCATATTCCTTGATTATTGGTCCTTAAACCACTTTGATGTGCAACAAGATTAGAATGCATGACCTGGCTGAAAGCAACAACCTCAAGTTGCCCTTTCAGATGGCATGTATCAGGAACTATCTATTGTGGTTGAAGTTGGGAAAGTTGCACTTTGTGCCATTTGAGTAAAGTAGTGTGGCACTGGTTGATTGATTGCATCATCATCATCATTTATAGCAATTGAAAATGCATCGTTTGTATTTATTTGTTCATGTTGGTTTGCAGATTGAGTTCTAAAATGTTAAACATTTGTACAATTATATCTGATTGTTTCCCCTCTAAAGAGTACAACACTGATGCAGAGTCGGATCAGTCAGAATCGGAAGGTACAGATGATCACAACGATTTGCTGCCATCTAAAGTGAGAAAAGGTTGGTTTTAAAGGATCGGTCGGGCTGGTCCATGAAAGCATGAAATTGAAATGTTAGAAAGATGTTTTAAAAGTAGATTACAAGAATCTACACAAACATGTCTTGCCGCGAAAGCTTGTAGTTTTCCTTTTACTTTGCGAACTAACAGAGTGGGCCATTCAATGGAGTCAAAATCTTGACTCCACAAAATGGCGTACCGTGTTAGTTCACGACGTATAAAGAAAACCATGCGTTTTCGAGGCATATTTTTGACGACCATATATACTACTTTTATAAATTTAATATTAATTTTGCCCTCTCTTTGATAACCATGTTGACTTTCATGGCTGTTGAAGCATACTTCAAGTTTACATCAACTTAAGGAAAACTCTATTGGGAATTATAAAAAATATATAAACCATGTTTTTTATGTTTTGTGAAGCGCGATGAAAATTTTTGGGGAATTGTGCTTTATAAGATCTGTGACTTATTATTATTATGCAAGCGCACAAGTTACATGTGTACATGTTCATTTAGCACTGTTTAAGACAAGTCCTGTCCAAGTTAATACCAAGCATGAGCTGTTTCTCCATGTCTGCAATTTTTCATTTTTTTTTAACATACTCATGTCTCATACAAATTACACTTGACATGCAGGTAAAGGAACTGATGCTGCCAGGACTCGGAAAGTACCTGCAATTAAGAAGCCATGGAGCAGGAAAGAAAAGGCCGCAGTGGCAGATCATTTGGGTTTCTTCATTAGAGCCCGCACTATTCCAACAAAGGCACCAATAGTGGCACTTCTAAAGCGTGAACCAGAGGCCTTCGCCACAAGAACATGGAGAAATGTAAAAGATTTCGTAAGAAACCAAACTAGGAAGGTAGACCCAATGGGATTCATGAAGCGTTAACAGTCTTGTCTCATAGACCCAAATTTCATAATACATGCCACGATACAAAGTCGCCACTTTTATTTTAATTTTACTCTTTAAGAAGATAAGCTACCTATAGTCCACAGTTGCTCGTGCAATAAACACCTTGGGTTAGCTAGCTTAGTATTCAACTGAAGACTGTTAATGCTTCATGTTTGAATTAAATACAGTCTGGATTTTCTCCCCAATTGTGAGTTTATTACACCAGCAACTGTGGACCATGTGTAGCTTAGTATTCAACTGTGGACAATCCATGTTTGAATTAAATACAGTCGGGATTTTCTCCCCAATTGTGGAGTTTATTACACCAGCAACTGTGGACCAAACATGGATTGTCCACAGTTGAATACAAAGCTACCCAAGGTCCACAGTTGCTGGTGTAATAAACTCTACAATTGGGGAGAAAATCCTGACTGTATTTAATTCAAACATGGATTGTCCACAGTTGAATACTAAGCTACACATGGTCCACAGTTGCTGGTGTAATAAACTCTACAATAAGGGAGAAATTTCAAACACTGTATTAAATTCATTTAAAACATGAATCAAGTGTTCAAAGTACAAGTATTTTGGGCTTGGACCTTTTGAGAAACTTTTATCGTTCAAATGAAAGACAGGGAGACAGAAACTTTGTCTTAAGTTTTCAGAAGCCCTGTGCCAAGATGGGTCTAGTGATGCGGTGTTTTTTTATAGATTCAAGCCAAATCTTTATTAAAAAAATGAAAGAAGTTTGAAAAACAGTGTTTTTTGTATTACTTTTGTGGGAGAGTTAAATCAAAATACTATTGTAAGAATTTGATGGTATTAAAAAATTGATTTCCTGCAAGTTTTTTGGATCCAAAGGAAATATGTCATGGATTTTCAGTTTTTATTAGTTTTTCAGAATATCCTTGCTTTGCCCAATTTGTTAACTAGAGTTACGAGCTCTTTGATATCTTTGTATTTTATTCATTAGATTGCTATCAAAGCCAAGTCGGATCTTTGGAGAAATTTTTGAATTATGCAAAATGCTGAAATGAATGTTTATGAAACCTTGAAAAAAAAAAATTCAAATCCTAGGAGAAATTTATTTAAATTCAGATTTCTGTGAAATTTGTCATAGACATTTTTGTTATCAGAGCCAAGTCTTGGAACTTTGAGAGAGTTTTAGGTTTAGGAAAGATGCTGAAAAAACACTCTATCCAAATCTCAGGACATGTGGGACCTTGTTTCTTTTATTTGTATCAGAACCAAGTAAGAACTTAGGAGAAATGTATGAGTTTAGGAAAATGCTGAAAGAAGTCTTTCTTAAACCCTGTCAATTTTGTTTTGTTTTATTCAAAATTGAGGTATTTTTTATATACATTTTTGTATTGCTGCCAGATCCAAGTCTTATTAGATCTTTGGGGAATGTGATGTACTATGGAAAATGGTGAATGAAATGTTTATGAAACATAGCAAACTTTTGGTTTTATTCTAATTTTGAGAGATCTGTGAGATGCTTTTTTTGTGTAAATATATTTGTTTTAAATGTTATCAGGGCCAAGTCAGAACTTGAGAAGAACTTTATTTATAGTATGGGAGATGCTGAAAGAAGTGTTTCTGAAATGTTGCATTTTTTTAAATCAAAATTTCAGGATCTGTGACGCTTTGTTGTTTCTTTTATTTTGATCAGAGCAGATTCAAAACTTGGGAGAAATTGATGTTTTGCCAACTACTAACCTTGCCAATATATTTTTTTACTCAAATTGAAAGCTGTGTGAGTTATTTACAAATTTTAGTTTTATCTTGTTATCACAGCCCAGTCCAGACCTTGGGAGAATTTTATGTATATTGTGGAAGATGATGAAACAAGTAATTCTGAAATTTTCCAAAATTTGCTTTAATCCAAATCTCAGTACCTGAGAGATTTGTATGAACATTGTTCATTTTGCAACATGCTAGAGTAAGTCCTTCTAAAACATTGCCAATATGTGTTTGTTTTATTTAAAATAAAAAGCTCAGTGAGATCTTTTTATTCGGAAAATACTTGAAGTCTTTCTAAAACCTTTTCAATATATTTTGGATTTATTCAAAATTGAGAGATCTTTGAGATTTTTTAATTTTTTTAAATTGTTATCAGGGCTTAGTTATGATTTTAGGAAATGCTAAAAGAAGTCTTCCTAAAACCATGTCAATTCTGTTTTATTTTATTCAAAGTTGAGAGCTCTGTGGGTTTTTTCATATACATTTTTGTATTGCTATCAGAGCCAATTAGATCTTTGGAGAATGTGATGTACATGTACTATGGAAAATGGTGAATGCAATGTTTTTGAAACATTGCAACTTTTGGTTTTAGTCTGAGATGCTTTTTTTTATTATTTTTTTATTGTTATCAGGGCCAAGTCAGAACTTGAGAAGTATTTTATGTAATTTTTTTAAATCAAAATTTCAGGATCTGTGATGCTTTGTTTCTCTTATTTTGATCAGAGCAAATTCAAAACTTGGGAAAAATTAATTTGTTATGCCAATTACCAACCTTGCCAATATATTTTTTTATTCAAAATTGTGTTATCTTGTTATCACAGCCCAGTCTTAGACCTTGGGAGAATTTTATGTATTATGGAAGATGATGAAACAAGTAATTCTAAAGTTTTCCAAAGTTTGCTTTAATCCAAATCTCAAGACCTGAGAGATTTGTATGAAAGTTTCATTTTGCAACATGCTAGAACATTGCCAATATGTATTTACTTTATGTAAAATTAAATCCTCCGTGAGATCTTTTTATTTGCAGATTACTTGAAGTCTTTCTAAAACATTGTCAACATATTTTTGTTTTATTCAAAATTGAGAGATCTGTGAGATGCTTTAATTTATTTTTTAAATTGTTATCAGGGCCAAGTTAAAACTTGGGATTTTATTGTATGTATTATGGAAGATGCTGAAACAAGTGTTTCTGATGGTGCAAATTATTTTAATCCAAATCTCGGGACCTGTGAGATTTTGTTATTTCTTTAATTGTTATTAGAGCCAATATATATTTGTTTATTCAAAATTAAGAGTTTAGTGACATCTCTTTATTTTATATTTTTTTTAACTGTAAAAGCCAAGTCGGAACTGAGAAATTTATATATTCTTTTATTAGACTTATTTATATTGTTTTACTCAGGTAAGGTAAGGTTCATTTTATTTGCAACCACATATATTCATTATTAAAAAAATACATTAAAACTTACAAAATACATCACAAAAACTTAATCTACCTGTGGAAATTGAATATTTCTGAAATGTGAGTTTAGCCCCGTTAGATGTTGGGCAAGGATGTTGTGTATATATGTTACTTTATCTGCAGGCAAACTTCAATCCTCGATTCTGATTAGGTGATCCATGTTACAAACTTTATATACCGCACACCTAGATCCTTGTCATTTGATTTTGCATTTTATTTTTTCCTCTTGAGATATTATTAATGCTTCAAATTTTAATAAAGCAGTTTATATATTGATAGGGGGCACTGCGAAGCGAAGCTTTGCAGTGCTCTTCCAAAATAAAGTTCCCTTTTCATTTGTCCAAACAAGGCAAGACAAGGTTGGTGTCTTTGTGGAGTCGTCCACATTGCTTAGAAGGAATTTTGTGATTTTCTAGGTGTGGGTGGACAAGTTTCCATGTTTTTTTTTGTTTTTAAAATGACAAGGATTATGTTCGAGTTATATAAAACAAATATTGAATGCATCTCATTTGAAGAGGGTCACAGAATATAACCACACGGTGAAATCTGGCTTTTTCATTTCAAGAGGCGTGAATAGGCTAGATTTATTTTTGTGTATACGCTGCGACAATGCACTTATATGCATCCAGTTTGTAAACAAATTGCATGGAATTGACCAATATCAAACTCTGTTCTTATGCACTGTTCTCTGCATATTGTGTTATTTTAGGATTTATATAAGTATCAAGTTTGCATGAAGGTACTAATCTCTCTTGCACTCGTGGAACAATAGAAAAAAATAGCTTGTCCATTTTGGTATTTTTGCCTTGCTAGATGTGGGATGCAGAAGCACTATATTTTTTCTTATTCCACATGCGCTTTTGTGCTAACTATATCTTGTTCAAGTTGTCAGCATGGATTGTGACCATTTTTCATATTAACTGAAGCCTTTAAGGTATTTGACTGTTTTCATTGTTAAACATGTTATAGTTTTTCCTACTCCTGTCTAACAACCAACCTGTGAAAAATTACAAAGTGAGATGGTCAAAGAATCTGAAAGTTGAGCCAAAGTTTGTTGGATCATCTTTGTTATGTATCTCTGTTATGTATCATAGGCATGGCCTAAATAAACCTGTCGGGTTTAAAATAAGTTGTGAACAATTTGTTCCACTGTAAAGACAAATTACAGGATAGTTTATTAAAAAGAAAAAAGAACCAATCATCTACAGAAAACAATCCAGGGAAAAGGTGTTTTATCCCTCACCTTGAAATGAAGAACTATCAATCCTCCCTGGTTTGTTGTTTTCACAATAACCACCGGATATTAGGAGTAATTTAAATAAGACTTGTTTCCCAAAATTGATGTATGCTCCTGTTTAAGTTTGTAGACTGAATTATACTGGAACATGTTGGGAGATTAAATTCACACAGAAGTTTTATGTTCTTGTTGAAAATTATTGTTGAAGATTCTACATGTTTAAAAAAAATAAAGTTGTTTCTGAAGATTGAAGAAAATAATTAGTTTTTGTTTTTTATTTGTATTGATTACACCATGATGTTGAGTTTTATTGAGTTAAAAAATGTCACGCTTTTGTTAGCCAATTGAGGCTCAAAAACTCTTTTAATTGGACAACCTACACATCAATGGTTTACCCAACAGCCCATGTTTTGGGTTAACATTTCAGACAGTATTTCAAACGTTGATACTCGACAGTTAAACGTAGTCAACAGTTGCAGGTGGAAGGGTGTGTAATTTGGGAGGAATTTCAATTGTCCACAGTTACATACTAAGCTACCTTTGGTCCACAGTTGCTGTTGTAATAAACTCCACAACTGGGGAGAAATATTAAACTACATTGTAACTGGGGGGACAGGACCTTTGCGCACGCTGGACCATTCCTATGGAATCTGTTGCCAAAACACATTCGGGATAGTTGCACCGTGGACACTTTAAAATACAAATTGAAATTTCATTTGTTTTAAACACCTTTTCAGTAGTTGTTTTCTTTTGTTTTCCCGATGTTCCCTCTTCCCTCTGTTGATTTGTTTCTGTTTTCTTCTTTTCATGCGCTTTGAGCACCTTGTTAGGTGGATACACGCGCAATATAACTTTCCTTATTATTATTATTATTATTTTTATTTTTATTATTATTATTATTACTTAATTCAAACACTGATTGTCCACAGTTGAATACTAAGCTACCTATCATCCTATGGTCCACAGTTGCTGGTTGATAAACTCCACAATTGGGGAGAAAATCCAAACTGTATTTAATTCAAACATGGATTGTCCACAGTTGAATACTAAGCTACCTATGGTCCACAGTTGCTGGTGGAACATTTTGATCCCCGTTTTGATATTGAATGAACGAAGTCCACACTTGAAGCCTAAAATTCAAAGTCCCCGGTTGGAGGTAAACTGACCGGTGATCACAACTAGCTGTACAAAACAGTAATCTTTAAAAAAAAAATATTTTTTTCTTAGTGACATTATTCTTAAATATTAATTAATGGTGAAATTGAAAAATTCCTCTGAATAAAGAAGTCCACATTTGTATAGTATCACAAACAGGTCCCCACTTGCAGGCCTTTACGAGTATGTGTTACTTAATTCAAACACTGATTGTCCACAGTTGAATACTAAGCTACCTATCATCCTATGGTCCACAGTTGCTGGTTGATAAACTCCACAATTGGGGAGAAAATCCAAACTGTATTTAATTCAAACATGGATTGTCCACAGTTGAATACTAAGCTACCTATGGTCCACAGTTGCTGGTGGAACATTTTGATCCCCGTTTTGATATTGAATGAACGAAGTCCACACTTGAAGCCTAAAATTCAAAGTCCCCGGTTGGAGGTAAACTGACCGGTGATCACAACTAGCTGTACAAAACAGTAATCTTTAAAATTTTGTGTTTTTTTTCTTAGTGACATTATTCTTAAATATTAATTAATGGTGAAATTGAAAAATTCCTCTGAATAAAGAAGTCCACATTTGTATAGTATCACAAACAGGTCCCCACTTGCAGGCCTTTACGAGTGTGTGTGTGTGTGTGTGTATATCAATAAAAACAAATGTTGTAAACGACTGATGAAGAGTTTAGTTGTATCATAGACTTGTTGAAACATGCGCTCCCTCAAAAAGTGTCCGTTTAGTCCGTGCAACAACATTGTACGCGTAGAGAGATTCGTGGAGAGGACTTGTACCAAGTTTATTGTGTCAAGCCAATACATGCGGTGCGTGAGTGTGTGCGTGTGTACATACATGTACATGTACATAATACGTTATGCACATGTATTTGCTTCGTCGACGACGTCGTGGATGGTACGAAGGGTGTTGCGGTCGCCATTTTGTTAAAACCGTAAGTTGATTTTCAAAATGAGTGGCAGTAAATCGAAGAGATCCTGCGTTTTTAACGATAATTACGCCACAGATTTCTTGTGCATTAAAAGCTCAACAAAAAGTAGGCATCACGCTTTCTGTGGCATATGTAGAACCGATGTGAGTATTGCTCACGGTGGACGGGGCGATATAGTCGCCCACCTAAAAACTGCCAAACATGAAGCGAATGAGAGGTCAGAGAAAGCCGCAGTGAAATCGACGAACAAGTTGACAACATTCTTTCAAAAGGAGGACTACTCGGTAATTAATGCAGAGGTAATGTTTTGTGGGTTCATTACTGAACATAATCTACCGGTTGCAGTTTCTGATCATTCAGGACCATTGTTTCGAAAGATGTTTCCAGACTCGGGGATTGCCAAGCGGTATGTATGTTCAAGAACAAAAACATCACATGTAATAAAGTGCCTAGCAGATAACGATGCCGACATGCTTGCAAAAAAAATGCAAAAACAGCCATTTAGCATAGCAACTGATGGAAGTACCGATATGGGCAGTATCAAACTGTATCCAGTGGTGGTTAAGATTTTTGACGATTCTGTTGGAGAAGTAGTATGCCAAGTCTTATCCATGAGAGAATGCACAGAGCGGTCAACGGGAGAAAATATATTCCGCATACTAGACAATGAACTAACAGAAAGAAACATACCATGGAGCAACTGTGTCAGTTTCGCCACGGATAATGCGTCCGTAATGATAGGCAAACATCAAGGTGTGGCAACACGGATCTTACAAAAGAACCCAAACATTTTTGTGGTCGGTTGCGCATGTCATCTAATGCACCTGGCTGCAAAGAAAGGATGCAAGTTCCTCGAACACTTACTCGTGGAGATCTGGTACTACATTGACAAGAGTCAATTACGTCACAAACGAATAATAGATCTACAGAAACAGCATGGCCAAGAAGTGAAACAAATCCTGAAACATGAGTCAGTGTTTATTTTTAATCCTCTATCCTTCCAAAAGTTGCCAGCAGGTTTTTGATTACACTGTAAATTTATTATCACAATATTCTTATCATTATATAATACAAGATTAAAATACAAAAGTTGAAAAGAACAACTAGTTTTAAAAATTGCTGTATTTTGTACTATCTGTTTTTTTCCCCAGATGGCTATCACTTGAGAAGGCTGTTACGAGATTGTTGGAGTACTGGGACCCTTTGTTGGAGTTCTTCAAAGAAGAAAGTGGGTTAAGTCCGAAGGTAATGGGGGCAGGAAAGAGTAAGTCTAGTACCACTTCCACAACCACGAAAGGGACGACAAGCAGTACCACTTTCACAACCACGAAAGTGACGACAAGCAGTACCAGTGAAACTCAAAAGAAGAGCAAGGTAGTGTTAGTTAGCACTACTTAAAATATAGAAAGCCCTGTGTTATTAATTTAGAATAGGGAATATTTTAATATTAGTGTTATAATTAATGCTTGTAGTAGAAACGTTATTTATTCTTGGACACTTTTGCTACTATTACATTGTATACACATTTTAAAGCACTGCTTGCATCTTGGTGTAATAAAAACACAAAACACACCAAGTTTTATTTTGTGTTTTTATTTTTTCATTTTTTATAGGATGCTCCACCAATTAGGAAGAACAAGGTGATTCCTAGAACATCTACGTCAGCACCATTGTTTGTTGCTCCTGTCAGTAGTAATACCTCTTCAAGTCTCAAGAGGAAGGTGTCAATGACCAGCAGTATATGTAGCAATCCTGTAAAGAAGAAAGCGGTGGGTACATTTCATAGTGCAACAAATCTTGAAGAGAGATTATGCTTCTTTATTATTCATTTCAAACAACACAATAACACAAATTACTGCCGAGTGCTGATGCCACTTTTTTACATGTTGTCTTACTTATGTTACAGGCTACTCAAACGGCAAATGTCGACAAAGCCACCCCCGACCAAAGAACAGTGTCTCCAGCAGCATGCACAACTCCTTCCAGCAGGTCTGCCCACTGCAGCAATAAGCCAACTCTTGGAAAACAAAATCCTTCAATCAGTAAAGAGTTTGACTTAAACAAGTATCTCTTCAGCCAAGCGACATTGGGTGAAAAACGCAAGCAGTCATCCAAGAAATCTGTCCCCAAAAAGCCAGAAATCAAAGATAACAAACAAAGCCGGATCTACAAGCAGCTTAATGATTCAAATTGTAAGTTGTATGCCATCTTCTTGAACACCCTGTTTCCCTGTTTCAATCGCAGTAATGAGGTTAGTTTGTTTTATTTTTAATTTGAGTTTCAAGTTTGCAACTTTGAGTTTTGTTGAATTTATCTGAGTCATAGTAGCATTTTTATGAGTTGTTTTAATAATTATTTCAATACAACCCTGACTACAATGTTAAATTCATGAATTATGCTTCATCTATTGGCCATATCCAAATAAAATGTTATGTTAAACCCATCATTCAAGTTAAAACTAATTTCTCAAAACTAACATTCATAGTTTTATTTAATCCATTGTTTTTAAATAACTTTTGCTTTTTAGATGTGTTTTATTTGTTTATTAACATTTTTGTTCAATATTTTATACAGTGATTCATTATCAGAGCATGGCATGAGTTCTCAGTGCAGCCTGGGGCCCTTGGCCTTTGTGAGTTTTAATGTTTTATTCTTGTTATTGTTTCTAAACTGTAGTCTCAATTCGATTGTATTGAGCAATAAAAGTGTTATTTACAAATTAATGTTTAACTTTTGGTGACAGCACTAAATTCATTGTGTCTTTGTGTGCAAGTTCATTGAATGATTTCCAAATTTTAGGTCGGTTTCTATTTTGTAAAACAAATGTTTGGTTTCCCTATAAAAGATGCTGCAAAGAGACGAGCCTCAGATCCACAGGATAAGAAAAATCCTTCTAGAGCAGCTAAGAAGTGTTTGGTCAAATTCATCAAGCCAGATGTTATATTTGATGCTGCAGATTTAACAAAGTTGGACATTGCCAAAAAAGAGAATCACAAGACCAAAGAAGAAATTGTGATCGGTCATGAATGTAAAACATTTATTGCTCAAAATGAAGGAAAGTTAGATTTGCAGCAGTTCTACAAAGATGTGAAGGAGTTTTACATTGCATCAAGCCAGTACATGATAGACAAGTACCCTTTTGGTGAAGATCTTCTAATTCATGCCCAAGTCTTGGACATTTCAAACAGAACCAAAGTGCAGTTCTCTTCGGTTGAGTATTTTGTACAGCGATTCAATTTCATCACTGAAGACCAGATGGATGAACTGGAACAACAGTTTCTTGAATATCAAGTGGACAGTGACATTGTGGACAAACCTGAATGCAGAATTGATACTCAGTGGTCTGAAATAGGCCTACTTCAAGATGTCACCAACAGCACAAGAAAGTACCAGCTGCTTGCCTCAGTGATGGAGATGGTTTTGACAGTATTTCATAGCAATGCTGATTGTGAACGAGTGTTCTCAGTCGTTGGCAAGAACAAGACAAAGGAACGAGCCAGTATGAGTACATCTACATTGAGCAGCTTGATCACTCACAAGCAAGCAATGCTGGCAAAGAGGGAAACTTGCTTCGACACAAAATACAGTCCAGTATGGAGTACATTCTTAACATTTAATCCCCAAAAGAGATATCTCTATTAATAGAGATATCTCAATTAATAATAGAGATATCTCTATTGTTATCAATAGAGATATCTCTATTAAATGAATAAATAGAGATATCTCTATTGTTAATAGAGATATCTCTATTATCAACAGAGATATCTCTATTAAATGAATAAATAGAGATATCTCTATTAATAATAGAGATATCTCTATTAACAATAGAGATATCTATATTAATAGAGATATCTCTATTGTTAATAGAGATATCTCTATTTAATAGAGATATCTCTGTTACGTTTCCGCTGCCGGGTCAGGTCGGGGTCAGGTCACTGAGACCATGCTGAGACTAGCAATTTTTAGCTAGGGGGCCGGGGTCGCCTAAACTTCAGTCACCTTTTAACCGATAGATTTTACATCTGTTGTTTTTTAATTTTGCGCGCGTCTTTCACACACGTTTTTGGCTTGTCAACAACTGAGTTATGTCGGACAACCCTGACGAAGGGCTGATGCTAAGTCGTGCCGAGGCTGCCCTCAGAGACCACCGCCTTACGGGACCGGGACTGGGTGACCGGCGGCTGTATGATGATGTTCGTCGTCTTTTTAGGCGACCGGCGACAGAGAAAAAGTCAAAGCGAAGAAGTAAGTGACGTATTACTATTAGGCATACACACTATACAGGCCCCCGGGCCCTACCACCACCTTTTCATTGAGCTATTATTATAACCATGCTATTAAACGTTTAGTTAGGCCTACGTTAATTATAATCACATTTTTCAAGGTCCGTTTTGCAGATGATTCGGGGTAATGTTGGGTTTATAAATTTAGTGGTTTATTAAAATTTGGTTCTGCCCCCTGCCCACCCCTGTACCCCTGCACACACACCAAGAAGGCTTATGATCCCCCCCCCCCCCACACCAACATTGTGAGATGTGCAAGCGGTGAATCTTGGCTTCTGTTATGTTTGGCTCCAGAATATCAGAGTCACGAGTCTGTTGCTGCCTTAAGAAAATCAAAAGTTGTCCAAGCTAAATTTTAGAAGGCCTGTTTAGTGGAAAAATGTTTGATCAGTGTTTCACTACATGGCAAAGACCTCATGGCCGGCATTATGACCTCATGGCATTATAGTTTTTGTTGAATACGCTGTTTCATTTCAAATTATTTTATGTATATAGGAATTCCAGGACCACTGCCAGGGAGTTTGTGGCGCACAAATGTCTTTCTGCTGGGTGATGCGTCAACAAAATTTCTTCCACCACAAAGAGAGATGGATAGACTTTGTCGCAATGGGCTAGGTTCGTTTTAGCTTTGATTGAGACCATACATGTAGGGATCCCTGTGGACATATAAGAGTGGGCAGTAGCGTAACTGGTGGAGGGGCTTGGGACGGGTGCCTCCCACCGGATTGTTGTTTTAAACATTTTTGAATATGTAGGCCCTACATATTTCTAAATATTTATAAATCTTGGACTTTGATACAAGATAGAGTATTTATTTCAAAATGGAACACAGAGTTCTGAAATTAAAAACCTTAATAAATTTAAAGACTAGATTTCAGTATTGTAACAGGTCATTTTTCAAAAATTTCAACCCGAGCTCAAATTAAAAAAAATAAAATAAAAAAATATTAAAAAGGCAAGAATCAAAGTGCCGATTCCTGCGATGACTGTGTTAGGCAAAATCGACCTGACCTCCTGAGGACAAGTTCCCCCCCCCATTTCCTTTGAACAAAATCATAGTTAAAACCGGTGACGTTGTACGTGCCTTCATCTGTGCTGGGCGTAGTTGAAAGCCCTGTTTACCATGGTGCAGGTAGTGCAACTTTTCTTGGTCGCCAAGAAATTCTTACTTGATCCAAAGTATGGACCATACTTTGGATCAAGTAAGAATTTCTTGGCCTGTCAACTTTGAGGTACCATTGAAAGCAAGAATAGCACCCTGGTAAAACAACAGCACAGTAGCAACAGCCACTTCAGAGGTTTTTAGTCTTGACAATTTTTACTGAAAAAAACCCACAAATATTTGTAAAACTGATAAAATAACAAGATGTAGGTGAATGAAGTTTATTCATGTCTTATTTATACATTTTGTATTGTTTTTGTACAGGTACCCCTGAGTGTGCCCGAGCAGGTACTGAAGAATTGACAGATAGGTGTGTGCAGATTGACCTAAACTATTCTCGCTCTGAATTGGATAAATTTGTGAGGGGCCTCTACCCTAAGGTCCCGTTAGGACGGGTGGGGTTTAGGTATATGAAGGCAACGAAGGGGAGGCTGTTGGTTGAAGTCCATCCAGAATCAGCAGAGGACCTGAAAAAAATCCAAAAGAAGGGAAAGCTGTACCTGCTTCCGAAAAAAAATGTAATAAACGTTATGGTAAGGATATTATTTACTTATTGAAGAGTCTCCAATGAATAAAAGCTACCCTTTTCCCCATGCTTTATCATATTATGTCTGATCATAGAGGAATAACATAACTCTTGTAGCACTCATCAAGTGAAGCATTGGCCATGTCATGTTTTATAACAAGTTTGATCAGATGCATGATTTCCAAGAAATGATCATATGACACAAAACACAATTAAGGGTGCCTGGCAGTTTCTACCATCACATTAGCAGTTTTTCTAATGGTTTGTATATTTTTTTAAATACCTGAAAACACCCCAAAAGAATTTCAACTTGTGAATGGACATGTGCATGTAGGGTAGCTTCAGTTAAATATGTGTACATGTAATTCAATATGTTTAGATTAATTTAGTATCAAATCCACTAATTGTATACATATTTATGTTCTTTCCCTGTAGCCTGCTCCCATTGCAACAGGCAGAGCTCCTCATGCAGCAGGCAGAGCTCCCCTCGCAGCAGGCAGAGATCCCCTTGCAGCAGGCAGAGATCCCCATGCAGATGATGATTATGACACAGACTTAGATTCAGTGAGTATTTGCTATTAATGATGCTTTTCGCCATCAACAACTTCAGTTAGTTTTCTGAATCATATCAATTGTTTTTAGTTTGTCATTTGTGTAAAGGTAGGCAGACTTGGTTTACTCTTTATAGAATGATCATCATTTGTCAAAGCAAGGTTGTTGGAAAAACAAGGAGTTGTGATAAGAGAAAACAAAACAGTCGGCGTGGATGCTTTGTGTAGTTCACTATATGTAGATTAATTTAGTATCAAATCCACTTATTGTATACATATTTACGTTCTTTCCCTGTAGCCCCATGCAACAGGCAGAGCTCCCCTTGCAGCAGGCAGAGCTCCCCTCGCAGCAGGCAGAGCTCCCCATGCAGCAGGCAGAGCTCCCCTTGCAGATGTAGATGATGATTATGACACAGACTCGGATTCAGTGAGTATTTGCTATTAATGATGTTTTTCGCCAACAACAACTTCAGTTACTTTTCTGAATCATGTCAACTCTTAATAGAATGATCATCATTTGTCAAAGCAAGGTTGTTTGAAAAAAAAACCAGGAGTTGTGATAAGAGAAAACAAAACAGTCAGCGTGGATGCTTTGTGTAGTTCATCAATATGTGTAGATTAATTTAATATTTGAATCCATTTGTTATACACATATCTACGTTCTCTGACCTTCTTCCCCTTTGTAGCATGCTCCCCATGCAGCAGGCAGAGCTCCTTATGCAGCAGGCAGAGCTCCCCTTGCAGCAGGCAGAGCTCCCCTCGCAGCAGGCAGAGCTCCCCATGCAGCAGGCAGAGCTCCCCTTGCAGATGTAGATGATGATTATGACACAGACTCAGATTCAGTGAGTATTTGCTATTAACAATGTTTTTCGCCAACAACAACTTCAGTTACTTTTCTGAATCATATCAACTCTTAATAGAATGATCATCATTTGTCACAGCAAGGTTGTTGGAAAAAAAAAACAGGAGTTGTGATAAGAGAAAACAAAACAGTCAGCGTGGATGCTTTGTGTAGTTCATCAATATGTGTAGATTAATTTAATATTTGAATCCATTTGTTATACACATATCTACGTTCTCTGACCTTCTTCCCCTTGGTAGCATGCTCCCCATGCAGCAGGCAGAGCTCCTTATGCAGCAGGCAGAGCTCCCCTTGCAGCAGGCAGAGCTCCCCTCGCAGCAGGCAGAGCTCCCCATGCAGCAGGCAGAGCTCCCCTTGCAGATGTAGATGATGATTATGACACAGACTCAGATTCAGTGAGTATTTGCTATTAACAATGTTTTTCGCCAACAACAACTTCAGTTACTTTTCTGAATCATATCAACTCTTAATAGAATGATCATCATTTGTCAAAGCAAGGTTGTTGGAAAAAAAAAACAGGAGTTGTGATAAGAGAAAACAAAACAGTCAGTGTGGATGCTTTGTGTAGTTCATCAATATGTGTAGATTAATTTAATATTTGAATCCATTTGTTATACACATATCTACGTTCTCTGACCGTCTTCCCCTTGGTAGCATGCTCCCCATGCAGCAGGCAGAGCTCCTTATGCAGCAGGCAGAGCTCCCCTTGCAGCAGGCAGAGCTCCCCTCGCAGCAGGCAGAGCTCCCCATGCAGCAGGCAGAGCTCCCCATGCAGCAGGCAGAGCTCCCCATGCAGCAGGCAGAGCTCCCCATGCAACAGGCAGAGATCCCCTCACAGCAGGCAGAGATCCCCATGCAGCAGGCAGAGATCCCCATGCAGCAGGCAGAGATCCCCTCACAGCAGGCAGAGATCCCCATGCAGATGTAGCTTCAGTGAGTATTTGCTATTAACAATGTTTTTCGCCAACAACTTCAGTAACTTTTCTGAATCATATCAACTCTTAATAGAATGATCATCCTTTGTCAAAGCAAGGTTGTTTGAAAAAAAACCCAGGAGTTATGATAAGAGAAAAAAAAACAGTCAGCGTGGATGCTTTGTGTAGTTCAATATGTTTAGATTAATTTAGTATCAAATCCACTTATTGTATACATATTTATGTTCTTTCCCTGTAGCCTGCTCCCCATGCAACAGGCAGAGCTCCCCATGCAACAGGCAGAGCTCCTTATGCAGCAGGCAGAGCTCCCCTTGCAGCAGGCAGAGCTCCCCTTGCAGCAGGCAGAGCTCCCCTTGCAGCAGGCAGAGCTCCCCTTGCAGCAGGCAGAGCTCCCCATGCAGCAGGCAGAGATCCCCATGCAGATGTAGCTCCCCATGCATCTGATGATTATGAAGCAGATGATGATAATGACACAGACTCAGATTCAGTGAGTATTTGCTATTAACAATGTTTTTCGCCAATCAATCAATCAATCAATCAGAAAAAATTTATATAGCGCCAAAATCAACAACAACTTCAGTTAGTTTTCTGAATCATATCAATTGTTTTTAGTTTGTCACTTGTGTAAAGGTAGGCAGACTTGAATAGTACAGGCACAATAAGTGCCTCTTTTTGAGCAACAATTTTTTACATCATTTGTCAAAGCAATAGGTTGTTGTAAAAAAAATGGGAGTTGTGATAAAGACAAAACAAAACTGTCAGTATGGATACTAACAGCTCACTCATAAAAAAATTAATTTTAACGAAATATTATAGGAATTTAAACCAAATCCCACTTGTATGTAATTTTATTCTACACTTATACTAGACAGATGTAGTATCAGAGACTTCAATGTCATCAGCTGATCTTCTGGACCCATTTTATAACGCAGGAACACCATCAGTAAGTAACATTTAAATAAACAAGTCAACATAACAAGGCAATCATGTTTATTGGTGGGGGTAATGTACAGTAACACTTTAAACAGTAATTGTGAAGTTCGGACTCGGTAACAGCACCCGGCTTTTACACTGGTTGCTATTATTCCACATGCTTTACACGGTAGAATGTTCCTGTCCCCTAGGGGATAACATTGTTATTGTAGTATGTCACATAAGTTTTGTAGTAGAATACTAGATTTATGAAACACTAAATGTGATTTAAGTCAATGTAACAACATACAACTTAATATAAGAGCTTCTTTTCGAGTTATAAGTGTTTTTTACTGAAAATAAAGTCGATTGTGTTCCATCGGTACGATCGAGTCTTCCCACATCTTTACTGAGCAGCTGATAGTTTTCAACACCCATCTCAGGTCACGTGATCACATGTAAACATTGATCGCGCAATCGGTCTATATATGTTGCCAATGTTGACAACTTGCTGTATAAATCAATCATGCACAAAACACACATGTGCACTTACATTGCAGAAGGAAGGGTGGCGGTAAAAACCCTTGCTGTAAGATTCAGTGTGACTGAGACAGTAGGGCCTATTGTTTAATGTTGAACTAATTCACACATAAAATGTTTTGTTGAAGGTTCAGTTCCGAAGACGCGGAAATGCAAATGAAACAGCAGGTAAGAACAAGTTGTTTAAATAATCTGTATTCTCGATCAACTTTGAAGTTCAATGCCATATTACATTCTCAGGTGTTTATAATATTTATTCTGTGAAACATGAACATTGTTTCACGAGATTAAAAGTGGCCATTATAAAAATGCAAGCACACAACATAGTATCAAAACAGCATTTTTACTTTGTAAAAGTAACTATTATGACAGTAACATTGACAGAGATTGTGCTCCACGGCATAAAGTGATTTGCATTTTGTGAAATGTAACAATCATTAAAATTAGAAAACAGAAAACATTACCAATTTTTACAAGGTGGGCAACATCTCACATCATTGCACCCATAATTTTTATATAAAGAATAATAGGATAAAGGCCGAAGGCTTTAATTACTCTTTTCTAAGAAATAAATGATGTCGAAATTCCAAAATACCAGGCTCCACAATGATCTTGAACCCTTATTTCTAAGAGTCTCAAGGTAGGCTCACATACATAAATACTAATTGTTGTCTGAATTATGCTTTCACAGTATCGCTGGAAATACATGTACCTGTAACAGCAAATTTGGCTGTATCTGCTTTGTTGTATTGAATTTTGTGTACACGTATGCATGTACATGTATATAAAATTAGGCAATTTAAATTGATTGTGTCGATGTTATAACATCCATGGACATGTAATTTTTTGTTGTACTCTAAATTACAATGCTGTTTTTAAGTAATTTTTTTAAGGTTTTCATTGTCATTATGTATTACTTTTTTATGACAGGAGTGCATAGGACAGATGAACAGACTGAGACTCACGGACTGGTGCTCTTAGAACAAACATCAAACCAGCAACCAATCAACCTGTCGAACCAACCTTCCCAAACCACCACCACTCCATCCCATCCACCAACCATCGATCTGACTGATCATCACCAGCCAAGTAATTCACCACAAAACTGTGCGAGCGATCAAATTATTGAGGCAGATATTACTGCAGGTGTGTTGATCGTTGTAAAGCTACATTCCACCAAAAACGGTTTTACATATTCCCCTTACCCCACATCAAACTCAACTTGCAGGACTGGTTCTGTTGGAATGTTCCTCTGGCAAAGGGTAATTGCTCATTGATCAGAACGGACATAAATACCACAGGTTCAATAATAAAAAAATAGGCACAAATCTGTTTTAATTTTACTCTAGGAGAGTAAATAACCTTGATAAGGAGGAACATACATTTCTCAAAAAAAATCTGACTTCACCAAAGTGATCCATTTCTAGTCGCATGAATCTGTGTTGAAAGGTGGGGAGGGATGATTCTGAAAGACAAGTAAAGTGTGCATCCATTGTGCCACAATGTCTTTTGAGTTAATCAGTTTGTTAGCGTTTTTTGCTTGTTTAGTATTATGAATTCGTAATAGTAGGCATTAATTCCCCCACCATTTGGCAAAATCTGGGGAGATGATCCGATTAATCATAGCATCCCCCCTCCAAAACTGCCACCACACTCCAGCATTTACATCTGTGTGTCCATTTCACTCTGATGTCTTGTCTTTACATTTAAATTTAAAATTGAGAGTAGGATTGAACCCATCCAATGAACTCAGATTTTTGGTTGCCTGCTTAAGTCAAAAGGAAATGTTGTTTAATATTATGTTTGGCCTTGGCTGTTCCACAGCCATTTTCAGTTAGTTCATGCAAACCGTTCTTTTCTGTGCTTTGAATTCAAACTTGAAATGTATTCTCCCATGGTGCCACATTGTCTTCGCATTGCACGCGTTTGCTATGGTCTCTCAAATCTGGCGTAATGTCTCACCAATTGTGACAAATGCTTGTTATTATTATTGTGAAATCTCCAGTAACAGTAGATCAAACATGAGCTCTCCAATAACAACAGATCAAACAATTTTGCAATTAAGCACATGGCTTCTGATGGCTTCTTAAGTAGTTTTCATGGAACTCTTTATATATGCCAAGGCTCTACTCTCAAATCTCAAAGTGCCACTGTTAAGGCATAGTGATGAATGGGTTGGTTTTCTTGAGAGACTTGCTGATGGGAGGGTTTGTGCAGGTTATATGCTATCACGGCAATAGAAATTCATTGACTTTCTATAACTCCATTGCATTGAGCTTCGCACTTGTTGTCTTTGGTGCCATAAATCTGTAACATATTATACTGATATGGCAATTCTCTTTTTTTTTTTTTACATACCACAGCACTCCAAGCCCTTCAAGCTTGTATGAAAGACGAATTGGCAGTCTATGTGCAGAGAGAAAATTTATTGGATACTGTTCTGCAAATTTACAGGGATCAGGAAGCACCAACAAAGAGGCTTAATGTTGAGTTTTTAGGTGAGATTGGAGACGACTTCGGAGGGCTGACAAAAGACCTGTTCACTAACTTCTGGACCGCTGCATCAGAAGAGTTGTTCCGTGGAGAGGAAGTAATTGTTCCTTCACTTCCTCTACACAGAATAAAAAAGGATTCGTGGAAATACGTGTCACTGGGGCGGATCCTCTCTCATACAGTTGCCCTGACCGGTAATATTCCTTCAATGTTAGCCAGATCGACCATTATTCAATTGGCATTTGAATGTGACGTAGACGATAAATGCCTCATGGAAGACTTTTTCCTCTTCGTAACCAGCCATGAGAGAAACTTAATTCAAAAGGCGCTGGCATCCTTCTCAAGCCTCTCAGAGGCTGAATTAAGCAGACTTCAGGACTTCTACATGGCGTATGGCTACAATGACGTACCGCGAGCATCTGAAATAAAGGACCAGATATCTGCGATTGCAAACCAGGAGTTGGCTGTCAAGCCACAAGAACTAGTCTCTCTCATGAGACGAGGTATTCCAGAGACCCACATGGTCGCTTATTGGCAACAGCTTTCTTTGGCGCACCTAACATACATCCATCAGAGGCAACGGCCTACACAACAAAGACTGGTGACTGTCCTCCAGACTGATTGTACAGACTTCACGTCAGAAGAAGACCGAGCAATGTATTTTCTAAAAGAGTTCATTTTTTCGTTGAGTAATGATGACCTACTGAAATTTATCAACTTTGTGACGGCCAGTACACACATGCCTGAGTGCATCAAGGTGCACTTCACAAAACTTAATGGTTTGGCGAGAAGACCCGTGGCACATACGTGCTCAAATTTAATCGAACTTCCATGCACATATAACACCTATCAAGAATTTAGACGCGAGTTTCATTCTGTTCTAGCCAACCCTGAAGCTTTTCAGTACACATTGATGTAACCAAAGTGAACAAGGTGTGTGTGTCCCTTATGTATACCCGTGAGTGAAAGAAAAAAACATGATATAAAAGCAGGTTAAACTTAGTGATTTTCCTTGTTTTTGGGGTTTGTTTTTTTATTCTTTAATTTTTTAATTTGTTAACTAACATTGTAACTTGGTTATAATACAAAGCATAACTAATCAAGTCCTGAGTTTGAAATTTTTCTAATTGATGTCAACCTGTCCAGAGGCCTTTAAATCCGATAGGCTGTAAGGCCCCATCCTACTGTGTGAATGCCTTGTCCCAACTAATAATGGTCACCGGTTTTTTTCTTTGAATGTGCTCAACACAAGAAATTTGGGTTCAGCAGCAACTTCATCATAAAGTAGCAAAACATAAACATTGTTGATAAAGTTAGTAATTAATTGACTTCACCCTTACGGCCAAGTCAATCTTGCTAGTCTATTTGTGAATACTTGTTTGGAATAATAAACCAACCAACCAAACAAACAAGACAATAAACCTTCCCAGAAAATTTATCTCAAAATTTTTTCAACTTGCTTTTTTCTTGCAATTTAAAGGAATTTAAAGGGGTTGCCAATTGAGCTATAATCCAACACGCTGTGACCAAAGAGTGTTTTCACTTCACAGTACTAATAATGCCCTGAGAGAAAGACAAGTTTGGTTGAAAGATTTTTCAACGTATAATTTTTATGTCACTAAACCATTTATGAGTTTGATAAGTTTTTTAAAACATATTACTGTTTTTCACTCATCATTGCCCTGAGAGAAAGACAAGTTAAGTTGACAGATGTTATCAACATGTGATTTTTTGTGTCTGAAAGACTTTTACTGCCACTGTATCATAGAGTAAAAAATAACCAATCACAAATTTAAAGACTGCTCATTTTTTCCCTCTGAAATATGTTTTCACTTTATCACAGCCTTAAACAAAATTTTTACATAGAGGGATGGTAACTTTTTGTGAATGTTCAGGTGATTATCAATAATTAGCTAACATTAGTTACCAAGTGGCTTCACAACAATTCATAGCATTTTATTGTTCCTTCCTTGAACAAGGCGCCCTTTTTAATCATGACTATCTGGGCAACCTTGCAGAGAAAAACACACGTCAAACTTGGACTCATCATAAACCAACAAACTGATACAAGTGTAATCTTGATAAACTATTCAGATTTGTTTTAATAAACTATTCAGATTTGTTTTAATAAAAATATGAAATCAGATCAAACTTCTACACATAAAATGCACTTGTAGTTTACTTTGGAAGAAGACGTCATTTCAGATTTCACTTTTATTTACCAAAAATGTTTGATCTCTACTAAAACCAGTGTTCCTAGCAGTTTCTCTATCACTCCTACAGATTAACAGCCTATTAACTTGAACATTGTCAACGATTTACTTGCCTCAATCTTCATGATCAATATTTTATTTTTCGCTTTAAAAACCTTTGATTTTAATTCTGATTGTAGTTTTGTTTTACAAATTGATGCGTATTTGTAACTGTACCTGCAAACACTTTCCTGATTCTAACTTTGCACTAACTTTGCACAAGTTGAAAAAGAATGACAATAACTCTTTTGTCAGAATTAAAGGGCTGTTGTTGATGGTTTACAATTTTATCAAAGGAAAACTAATCTCACACTGAAATGAAGGGTACACAGAAAAACCCACATACCACAGATGTGCACTTAACAAAACCTATCCCAAGGCTAATAACCACTAGCAGATGGTTTGGTAGTATCTACAAGGTCTATTATGGTGTGATATTACAGGAACATGGAGCATATATAAAGTTTTCATCAGTTTTCCTCAAATTATATATTCTAGTATTCTTGAAAAAATTATACTTTTTTAAGCCTGGATTTCCAATCCACTCTTTGGAAAACCTAATGTAAACATGTCTAAATGAAACAACTGCACATCAGATGTGCATACGCAGTATGGCCTTTTTGCTGCAGGATGCTTTAAGTCAGTTATATGGATAGTTTTTTTAAGAGTGTACTTTGCGCCCTAAATTTCACCGAGAAATAAAGTTTGACAGGTTCTTTTTAATCATGTGACTACTTTGCATTGTCAAATTTATTGCAAAATAACAATGAGTACTTCCATTTTTTCTGAGTTGATGGGTATTAAACAAGTATCCATTGGACCTAATTTTGATTGCCTAATCACACAAATTTGAGTTTTTGAAAAGTGAAAAAACAATTTTTAGCTTTCGGGGGGAGGGGGAGAGAAATACATTATACACATATTGACTGGCATAACTTGGTAACTAGTGCATGTCTGTGCACCCTTGAGGGACTGTGACAAACCTGGACAGGGTCCTACATACATGTATGTATATCCCGAGGCAGAGGGAAACAGGACCCTTGCATGCACTAGTAGCCAAATTATGCCAGTATATATGAAATAACACAAATTTCTGTCACTGCTTTTGAAACAATTCTTCTGTCTCTACTGATTGCTCTGCCCAATAACTGTAGATTATTATTAAAACATTATTTATCTTTATAAACTATGCAGACAAGAAAAATGAAAACAAATAACACAAAAATAACCACTTAAAAGTGCGCAGTGGCATTTGTGTTAAAACATCATGGAGGATTGACCAAACATGTTTATATCCCAAGTCCTTGACTTCATATCTTATCATCATTGTGATCCATTGACCAGCCATTATGGAGCACTGCAATATTAATTTCCAGGAATGTTTGAAAAAAACTGTACAGCTCTGTTGTATTTGGATTTTAGATCTGGAAGTCCATCTAAAACTCCTTGAAGAGTTACTATCATCTGTGGTGTGATTTCTGGCACATTAGGCATGTTAGGGTTGTTCAGCAGCGTGTGTTCATCATCCTCTAGATTGTCATACTCAATAGGGTCTATTCCATGATTGCGCAGTAAATTTCGCAATGTTTCACCTTCAAATACTGAATCAACTGCTGTTAAACCAGAATCTACATTCTCAAGCATACCATCAATCCACTGCTGCTCAGGGGTACGTTTTTGTGAATCAGATGACATTTTGTGTTGATTCCATGCTTGCTGGAAAAACTCCAAATTCTTGTTGACTTCAGGCAGGTACACAACATGGAGGGCTTTCAGGTGGGTTCCATTGTCCAAATTTAACATACCCTCATCTACCAAACCAGCAAACACGTCTTTGAAGTGCATGCCTGAAAAAAAGGATAGTAAGGTAAAGTATTTTCATATTTGCATACACTCTACCCCGCAAATAAATGGAAAAGGACATAATACACAATAATACACAAAAAATTGCAAAATTATTCCTTTTAAATTATTTCTTCTTATCGACTCCACACACAAATCAAACCGATTACAGCCATTACGGGACACATTGTTTTATTTGGGTGAGATCTGCAACTGCAAGGTTCATCCAGCAGAGGGCATCGTAGGAGATGTAGGCTGTTCTCTGCAAGCATCGGCTTACTATGAACAGCCCCATACTTTCCCCTGTATTGGTGTTTCTTGCCTTCTATTATGATTTAATGTTTGATTATTATTACTTTTTTATATTCCTTTACCTAATTTGATGTATGGAATTGAGAAGTGTTGCTTTAAATTGAATTGAATCTTCTACTGGTCATGACAAGATATGGAGTCCGTACCTGGATGTGTACATCTCTCCACAATCTCTCAATTCTTTGGTTGTGTACAGATCTTCCTGTAATGTGACTTGATCTTCTGGTACCCCGTACAATGTTCATCAGCATAGCAACACCGACATTTTCCAAGCCGTGATCTGAACGTACCCGAGAGGGGATACCATACTTCTCTGTTGCACTAACAAAGAGGTCAAACACTGAAGAAGCCCTTTTGTTATTTAAGCAATTCAAGTATGGTATCAAGCGAGAACTTCCATCAATTGCTCCATGGACGACCATTCCATACCTGTGGTAGAATGAAGCAAAATTTTGTTTGTTTGGGTGTAAACAACATTTTATTTGATTACACAGTCACTATATTTTAAGCTCAAAGATAATGATGAGCATGAAGGACAGATTTTACACCACGTTTTGTACATATTGATCGGGTTTTAGTGTCCAAAGGAATAACACAGGATTTAAAAAAAAAAAATTTACTGTGATAGTTTGACTATGTTCTCCTGGTCCCTATAAAAAGCCTGTCTTCAAAAACCTTTATATTTCCTTTTCTTGTAATGTACTGCTAAAAATATAAAATACATCCTTTTGACTTTGTGTTCCCAGCCTGAAATTTTGTCAGATTTTTCATTTTTCAATGTACAAGCAGACTACTTCCTTTTGACAAAGTTTGGTCCAATGGGGTAAAAGTCAACTGGGGTGACTTTGTGGGGGTTTGTTGGGATGGGGTTGGGGGGGGGGGGGGGGGGGTGTGTGCCCACATCCAACCACTAAGGGTAAACTGACAACTTAAAAATAAACAAATTAAATGAAATTAGCTGATTGCAAACTGCTAACCAACCAAAAGGACCTGTGGTATAAATGCAAAAAATAGTTAATGGTCTCACATTTCGACCCTAGCAGAGTCTTTCTCAAAGGCTTTTTTTTTTTAATAACTTTTATGGCATAAGTAACTTTAGGGGCTCAAACTTATGGGCTCAATGGGGTGAAATCTTGTGAGACAGGATCCCAGACTAATATTTATGTTTTATTACTTTAAATCTTTGATGTGAGTTGGGGTATTCGTAAAATCCACAGTTGGAAATCACGTACATTTCCACTAATCACCCTTCACATTTAATGGCAAAATCTAATCAAGGGCATTCATAGTGGTAGTAAAGATATGGTATGCATCCTGCCAGTCGTGCATACGTAATTAAACAATTTACCTTGCGAGTTTCAGATTAGCATCCATGTGCCACAGTTTGGAGCAGCTACCCTGTAAACTCTTCGGGGAATGGTCTGTGCCCATCTCAGTGCTGTCTTTTCTGGGTCAACTGTTCTCAGAGCAGTTCGCACTCTCTCCCTTTGAATATTCAGGCCCTGACTATGTAAAAGACCTCTCATAATCTGAAAGTAAAGAAAAAGTTGTCAAAACATACACATGGATGTACAGTATGTCTCAAAACAAATTCAGTCCAAGTTAAACGGATTGCCAGATGTAGAATGTGTAACCATTACAGATAACAATAATATGGCTTGAAAGATATGTATGCCTCTCCACTTTAAAATGAAACATCAAACGTCCAAATCTGATAATATTTCCATTGAACCAAGTTTGGTCACATTTAAACACATTTGTGTAGGACAGGCAATTAGGCTACCAAGGCCTAAACTGAAAACTTGGTCCCATGACCTCTCTTGGAAAATTAATCATAACTCTGTCAAATATTATCAGATATGGACATTTGATGTCTAATTTTAAAGTGGAAAGGCATACATATCTTTCAAGTCATATTATTGTTATATGTAATGATTACACACTCTACGCCTGGCATTCGGTTAAATCTGGATTGCATTTTTTTTTAGACACACTGTACATCGTCACTGACACCACGAACTAACACATCGTGTACAAAACCATATTTTTTAGTTTTCATTTTTTAAACATAATTTTACATTATTTGACAATGCCTACATATTCAAGAAGTCTCAAATCTTTAAGAGCTTTACTTTTTAAATTATGGAAACTATGTATGGCATTTGCACAAAAATGACATTTTTCGTTTTCACGAACTAACACAAACCTTCTGTGTGTGTGGGTACATGAGTGCGCGTTGCAAAAAGTAGCATTGTAATACTATACATTGCATTGTGCTGGTTCGTGAAAACGAAAAGTTGTCTTTTGTGCTTTTTTTCTGTTCATGAGCTGACACACACCTTTATTTATTGCTTATAAATTTATGACGGGAAACAGTCAAAAACAAAAAATTCAAAACATCAAGTTTCCACAATGAAAATATCAGTTGAAAACACTCTAAAATTTTGAAGGAAAGCAGTGTTTTAAAAAACATTGAACTTTAGATTCCTGCAAAGGGTCTATAGCCAAAGTGATAATTACTACATGTATTACAAGAAAGGTGTAGAAATTATTATCAAAGGTGATGAATTATCCTCTATGAACCATCACAAAACACGATAAATTGGATTGTATACATACCCGAAATCCTGAATTTGGAAAATCTCTGGTCAAGCCATGCACACCCTTATAAAAATCCACCATAGATTTACTATAGTAAAACTGTACTTTTACTAAAGTACATAAAGTTTTACTGTAGTAAGTAAAGTACAAGTAAAGTTTTCCCTAAAGTAAAACTACTGTAGTTTTACTACAGTAAAAACCCAAGTCAAACTATAGTGAATCTGCAGTATTTTTGAAGTAATACTATAGTATTTCTATTCTTAGTTTACTGTAGATTCACTTTAACTTTACTGCAATAAAAACTGCAGTAATACTGCAGTATCCTTGTAGTAAAACAATGGTAATTTGTTTGATAATACTATAACTTTACTGCAATAAAAACTGCATAAAAACCCAAGTCAAACTATAGTGAATCTGCAGTATTTTTGAAGTAATACTATAGTATTTCTATTATTGGTTTACTGTAGATTCACTTTAACTTTACTGCAATAAAAACTGCAGTAATACTGCAGTATCCTTGTAGTAAAACAATGGTAATTTATTTGATAATACTATAACTTTACTGCAATAAAAACTGCATAAAAACCCAAGTCAAACTATAGTGACTCTGCAGTATTTTTGAAGTAATACTATAGTAAGTTCTATTCTTAGTTTACTGTAGATTCACTTTAACTTTACTGCAGTATCCTTACAGTAAAACAACGGTAATTTGTTTGTTAATATTATAACTTTACCCTACTGCAATAAAAACTGCATAAAAACCCAGGTCAAACTATAGGAGGTATGCATACTATGAGTAAAAGAAAAAATTATCTGAAAAATTATTGGACACATGGTATGGTAGTATGCAATCACTGCATATTCAAAGCAGTAAAAGGACTGCGCAAGTTTATTTAACACAAAGATAGCATAAGGCTGCCGCTTGGTGGCGCTATACGATCTTTGATTAAGACCAGCACTGGCACCCTGACTTAGCGTATGTAAATTGAACACCTATGTGGTTAGAGCCCCTTCTCTTCCACAATGAGTCATCAGTTTGAAATGACTGAACACTTTTTTTTACAAGCGACGTTTGCTGATGATTGTCTGACTTGTTGATGTTTTAGTGTAAATGATTAAAGCTTCCCATTTTTAAGTAGGATTAGGAGGTTTTTGAGGGCAATTTAATTTCAACAACTGATAGTGTGAAACTGAAATGACAGTGATGACAGATCAGATGTGAATTTTACAGTGAAACTCAAGAACAAGAGAAAGAATCATCGGTGATCAGCATCACACTCCATCAGATCGTTGCCACGTTTTTGTGCTTGCCTCGTGTTGTGTGATCAGAACTAAAATAGCATGATTTGGCAAGTGTTTTGTTTAAAACGTGATTTTAAGTATAAATTTTTTGTAACAATGTACGTGAACAAGTACTTTTGGTATGTCAGGTTGGTGCATGTAATGTGGTTGGCCATAGTATTATGTACTAAACTTGCATGGGATATGTCTATACCCATAAAATTCCAGGATTTTCCCATCAACAAACGGACTTTATTATCAATCATCATACATGAGATTGTCATGTAATTCAATTGATAGTAAGTAAATCATACTCAGTTTTGAGTTTGGTCCAAAGTTTGGCTATACTAATTTTGATACAGGTCAACTCGTGGTTGTACCCAAGTTATTTTTTACCTACAACAAGAGTAGTACGTCTAGTAGTAGGATTAAGACCCAGTAACTGGGGGCGCTGTTATTTTAAAACCGCCGACGTGGCTTCTCGATATATCAAACATGTCAAAGATGCAAAATCAGACAGGCATTGTTGTACTCACAAATTGATAAATTTTAAGTCAACGATCGGTGAAACCCCATCCATCGCAATCCACGTCTGAGAACGCTCTCGTAATTAAACCGGTGCCCTGCTTACTGTGTAGAGGCGGTGCATCAGTAGCCGGGTCTAACTTGTACCCATTTCAAATCGTACCCAGGTTAACCACCAGCGTACCCAAGTCAATTCATTTGTAACCTAGTCGTCTAAAACCCCTTTAACTGATTAGCGCAAAATTTATAAATGCCATATTTGTAACTGGGTCTTTAATTTAAAATTAATTATATTCAATAACTTCATGGTCAAGGCTTGGCACTGATAAGTTATGCTGCCATGTCTGTACCATCGCAGACCACAGAGTTGTGTAAACCATATGGTTTTGGCAAATGTTTAAATTTTTCTTACAAATATTTTTCCTATTTCTTTCTTTACAGTTCGTTGTGCTTCCCTCTCTGAGGAATGTGACTAAATCATCATCACCATCAACAGAAGCCTAGCAATGGAGCATGGTGACATTTCTCACAAGACCAGCATTGGGTTCGGGCTACTTGCCTAAGATAAACATTCCAAAAAGAGATTAATCCTTTGGTGTTGCAACTTCCACGTCTTACTGTCCTCTTCAATCACCATAATAATCAAACTTGTTTTTCCTAAGTTTAAACTGCAGTACAATTGCCCTTAATTTAACATATTTTTTTCATAGTATTACTACAAAATTGTTTTTTGAATTGCATGTTTAAACAGAAGTGTTGTTGTAATTACATGTAACATGCAGGTTTGCTATACACTAGTAGGCCTTCATGCTGTATTGATTTCTTTGTACTTTTAGTACAAATACTGCAATACTACTTTAATAAAGATGAAGTAACAATGGGTTGTTTCAATAAAAAAATATGTTAAAACTACCGTAACAGTGTTGTTTTACTGTAGTAAACACTGCAATAATGCCATAGTTAATATGAAGTAACGGTGGGTTATTTTGAGGTTAAACAGTGGTAAAACTACAGTAATTACTTAGTTTTACTGCAGTAAACACTGCCGAAATACTTCAATAAAAATGTAGTAAAGATGAAGTAATAGTGGGTTATTTTGAGGTAAAAATATGCTGAAACTACAGTAACCGTAACGTTTTACTGCAGTTAAGACTGCAGTAAAACTACAATAAAACTATAGTAAGTGTGTGGTAAGAATGGGTGATTTTGAGGTACAAAAATGCTAAAACTACGGTAACAGTTTAGTTTTACTGCAGTTAAGACTGCATTCAAACTACAATAAAACTACAGTAAATGTGTGGTAAGAATGGGTTATTTTGTGGTAAAATAGTACTAAAACTACAGTAACAGTTTAGTTTTACTGCAGTTTTACTGCAGTTAGGACTGCAGTAAAACTACAATAAAACTATAGTAATTGTGTGGTAAGAATGGGTTCTTTTGTGGTAAAATAATGCTAAAACTACAGTAACAGTTTAGTTTTACTGAAGTTAAGACTGCAGTTTTACTGCAGTAAAACTACAATAAAACTATAGTAATTGTGTGGTAAGAATGGGTTCTTTTGTGGTAAAATAATGCTAAAACTACAGTAACAGTTTAGTTTTACTGCAGTTAAGACTGCAGTTTTACTGCAGTAAAACTATAGTAAATGTGTGGTAAGAATGGGTTATTTTGAAGTATAACTAAGTTAAAACTACAGTAATCGTAAAGTTTTACTGCTGTAATACTAAAATAATACTACAATAAAAATGTAGTAAACATGAAGTAAGAGTGGGTTATTTTGAGGTAAAAGTATGCTAAAACTATAGTTACACTGAAGTAAACCTACAGTAAGTACTGCAGTTAATTTAAAGTAAAAAATGGCTATAGTAATCCTGTAGTTTAACTGCAGTAAACTGTAGTAATAACATGGTAAATGGGAAGTAAACTATAGTAATAATGCAGTTTAAACCAAGTAATACTGCAGGTTTACTACAGTATTACTGTAGTAAACGGGACATTTTTGCGAAAACACCATACTTTGACTACAGTATAAACTATAGTTTTTTTAAAGTAAACCTACAGTTATACTTTAGTTTTAAGATAGTTTAACTGTGGTTGCACTATAGTAATACTACAATAAAACTGCAGTTTTTTGTAAAGTAAAACTATTGTGGATTTTTCTAAGGGCAGTGTCATTCAAGTCATTTTGACTGAGTTGTGTGAATCGTTTTGATGTTTGTAAATTCTCTGATTTCAGCCTTTTATATACATAAGAAGCAGACACCTGCACAATAAATGAAGGGGGAGCATTTTAAGAATTCAATGTCAAACACAATCTGGGTTTTGAGGGGCTAAGCCAATTCATTTGTTAGCATGCAGGCCATGTTGTGTGTGTGCTGTATGACTGTAACCATGTGTTTGACGTAAAATAGGAGCAAAATGCTTTTAAATGGTTGGCATGGCTCCAGTCATGTGATCACTGCGCACCATTGTTCACAAAATGGTATGTCAAAACTCATTTGAGACGCTTTACATGTACTTAACTGGATTCAACTGCATCAATCTGTCCACACTACCTGAATGCTCCTATTTTACGGCAAATACATTATACATGTACATTCATGGTTACAGTCATACAAGTACACAACTTGGCTGAACTAATCCTTTCTTTCAGCATTTATTTCTTTTTCTTTTTTTTTGAGGGGGGGGACACCCTGTACTGATGTTCCCAAACAGGTATTTTTTAATTTACTATCTCCTCATTACTCATAGGCAAAATCATACAGTTGCTGAAGTGTCATTATTTGCCAGACATTTCATTTAGTACCAGCAACAGAGTCACATGTTGTTTTCCCTTAAAAAAGAAGTGCCACTAAGCTAGAAAACCAAAGTGGTCCTGGTGAAAACATTAACTTGGTGAAATTCTTAAGGTTTTTATACTGGGCAGTACATCCATTTTTGAAGAAAATTCTCTTCTCTCCAAGAGATAACTAATCAAGCAACCCCCCCCCCCCTCGGTGGGTCTCCAGACCACCATGTTTCCAACTACACCAAGTTTGTTGACATCACCCACAGTCTGAACCTCCAGCCCACTGACATCTTGGTAAGTTTTCATGTGGTGTCTCTCTTCACCAATGTCCCCACAGATGAGGCTTGCCTCATAGTGAAAGAGAGACTGTCACATGACCCCTCCCTTTTGACACAATAGACTACTGAGCACAGCCAAAGATTGAAAGTGTCTGGTTTTGTTGACCCGTAACACGGACCAACCACATGACCTGATGACCCAGATTGCTCAAAATCGGGTTTCAGAGTTTTGTCATAAAACAAAACTAATTCAAAACATTTTTTTTCACGAAAATCCGTGAGATTGACCTCAGATGGTGGGTGGATTTGACACGAATCGACTGTAAAGCTGTTATAAACAGAAAACACTGCTTAGCAAATTGAATTTATTTGGAACAAAAAATGAGAACAAGAATTTTGGCTGGTAACCTGTTTCTGCTATTAAAGCAATATTTGTGTGTACTTAGTTTTTTTTGCTTACAGGCTTTATGAGATTAGGCCTGGTGACACGGGAGGGGGGATTCTCATTTACCTTGAAGTGTCTTGCAATTTTAGCACCGGAGTACCCTTTGCTGATGAAAAATTCCAGCTGATCCCTCTGAATGTTTATCTTTGGTCTACCCTTTGAACCTATGGAAGTGAAAAAAAATCATTTAATTAGGGAATAATTAGGCTAGGCCATTAACTTCTTGACTGTTTGGTGTCTTCAGAATAACTGAGATAAAAATTAAGAAAAAAATATAAGTTAATGGCCTGACGTTTCGACTTTGAGTCTTTCTCAAAGGCTAAATGACAACACAACATACACACACATGCATACTAAGTAAACAGAGGCAGTCAAGTAGAGAGAAGTGAAAAGAGGAAAGCCAAAGGCAGTCCAGTCAAAAGTAATTAAAAACAAATGTAAGCATGCTGTGACAAAACGTTTCATTTTTGGGTGAAAAGGTGATTCACCAGGAACAAGATACTGTATATATGAATTTCTGTTACATGTACAGTCCCTGTAAAGATCTTTTCTAATCTGTAGGTTGCAATTCATACTTGGTATATAATTCATAATGGGTTTTTTTCTGTTTTACTTTTGTACAGTTGATCAATTTGTTAGAGCCATGTACGTGTGATGGGACAAGTTGAGCCATGGTGCTATTAGTCTTAGTGTATTTTGATAACAGTTATCCTGCAGTTAAATAATGGTTGGACTTGGGTATAAAATAATTGGAGTAAATGTTATTATACCAACAGTCAATGTAAATTGAACATACGATGTTCTATTTTTGTCAACTGATGAGTAGCCACTGTTGTTTACATTACAAGCACGGCTCAACTTACCCCACCAGTGGGGTAATCTGAGCCGTTTGACTTCTTTTTTTCGTCAGCCCATACTGACACTTCAGAGTGATGCTACATGCTTGATGTTGCCCATGTATCTAGTCAAGCCTCATATTACTGTAGGTCTCCTAATCGTGGTACCAGATAATTCACTTTTGTTGTTGTCATGATACGTCATCTATAGACGACTTTCATAAGATGAATCGATAGCAAAGAACCCTTAACCGGTCTGGTAAAAAAAAAAACATCTGAAAATAATGAGAAAATGTTTTAAATTTAAAATATTTTGGAAAAAAAAATATTTTCCCGACAGGAGGAATTTTCGCAGACCATGTCTGTCAAAAGTGCCATTATTTGTTCTGTGCATTGGAATATCGGTGTCCAGATCCTGTGTCACGGTTAAAAAAAGATTGACATCGAAAGTACGTATTTTCACCTAAAATAAGCCGTCAGGAGGAGGGTTACTGAGGGTTACGTTATCGCAACTAGTAATAGGCAAATGGACGCAATTTCCAAACTTGCGCAGTTATGTTTTAACTTGCGCGGATTACCTTGCGCTTGAAATCTACGCATCAGATTGGTCAAAAATTGAGCACACGCAGGGGTGTCTAAGGAAATTGTCGGTAATTAAAACGCCTAAAAGATAAAAAATGTACCATCTGCTGAGAAGTTAAACATCGTAATCCCTGTATAAGGTAAATATTAAAATTTTATCTTCAGATTTATCTCCTTTAATGTAGAGATATTCATTTTAAAAAAATCATTTCTGATGATTCATTTCTGATGACCACGATATTAATAAAAGGCTCACCTCCACAATCACTCCGAGCGCATGCACACTTCATGGACGAATTTAATCAGACAAACGATTTATTTTTTTATGTCAAAGTGGAAAGTACTACTTCAACAAAAATAATAACAGAAAACTTTTCATAGGTTGCTGAATTTTTTTTATTCTAATCGAAAAACGTCTTTACCCCCACGGTACTATAGGGTAACCCATCCTACATAGATTATAATATGAGTCGGTCTATTATTAATATTAGACAGTACACAACAAACTATCCTGGCCCTGGTGTGGAGTGGTGACTGATACAGTAGGCCTATTTAAAAAAAATTATGTCAACTTTACAAAAAATTTGCTCAATTTACCCGCTCTCCCCCTGTCACACCATAGAGAAAGGTGGTCCTTTCTCTATGGTCACACAGTAACAATGATTAACAGTGAAATATTACATAACCTATGCTTTAATTAGTTAATACCTGAATGGATCCTTTCTGCTGAGATGTGATGTACACTATCACGCTGCAGTGGTGGATGGTGCCCGGGCCCACGTTGCCCAACAGCAGTGTTGGGGTCCAGCCTCATGTCCGCTGCACGCATGCCGTCCAATAGATCTGTAATTCCTCTTTCGAGTGCATGCCGCTCTGGGGTAGACGCTAGGACATTTATATGTCTCAAACTAACTCGAAGTCGGCGCTGATAGTCGGAACAACCAGACAAAGATCCATGTTCATCATAATGTCGCCGAATTCGTCGGATTTCACTAAAAATTCGATTTTCGAAAACTCTTCTAAGTCTATCGGCCATCGTTTAGGCCGGACCTGGACAGGTCAAAGTTCAACAAAAAAAACTAGAGGGCGCTAATCAGAGGAAATTTCTACACATAATTATTCGCCAATGACTTTGCGGCTGAGCGTATGCTATTATTAGAAAAAAACAACAAAACAAAACAACGCTGAAGGCCTAATCATACAAATTTCCGATTGACCTTTTTTTGCCTATTTTTATTATTTTTACTTTGGAGAAATGCACTTTTGGAGTTGTTTAGGGTGATTAATTAAAAGTGATGGATTATGTAATATGATCCTCCTATCACCACAATACTAGTATAACTATATATTACTATAGGTCCCCACCTAATTGTTATAGGCTTGCCCCCGAAATGAAAATGTCTAGTTACTCAAAGTGGATGCTTAAGATTCGCTCTTTACATGTGGCAAAATTGTAGCCTATTTATTTCATTCCGGTATAACCATGGAGGTAGCCATGGTATAACCTACAGCTCAAAGCAAAAGTGAGTACAAAATAAATGGATAATTAATAAACCCCTCAGCCCTTGTAAATTATAGCTAACCAAAGATCCATAAACCATGTTCCTATATCTGACCTTGACCTTTGACCTTCTGACCCCCAAAACAATCCAAACTTTAGTTTCCCCAAGGGCAACCCCCCATCCCCACCCAAGTTACAAGTCCAAAATGTAACTTCTACTTCAAACAAAACTTATAAGATCCGGATACGATTGAAAGTTGCATGGGCCGTGTTTCGGTCGAAAAGGAGAAAATATTAAATCTTACGAGTTTCGGGATCCCGACAATTACTAATTTTTAATCAGCTACCACTTATATTTGGCGGATTTTTTCGTGCAGTATATGTGACCGGTAGGAGAATATACCCTCCCCCCTCTAAATTTATATTCTTTAATTCATTGCGTAACTACCTATGAATATTCATTAAGCCAAATCTTCAGTCCACCTTCTTACCGTTGGTGGCGGACTCTCCCCTACTCATTCAAACTCTGGACGAAGCCGTAGCAACAACCATTTATACTTTCGTCCGTCTTCTTGTCATTACAGGTAAACGATTTCTCATTTTATAATTCATACGATTATCTCACTCATTCATAGACGCAAATCATTTACTATAACTAAATGTATTTTATACTTCTTGATTTAATGTAATTTAATTGATCTTATGAGAAGAGACTTTCTCTGAGCAAGATGGCGACCGTCATTGAACTTTTGGCGGGAACCCTAGCGCCATCTTAGTTTTCTTGGTTTAGTATTATTGCTATTCCGAATAAGTTAATTTATCACTCATATAAGGTTTATGTTTTATTAATATTCTTCATTTGTAATTCATTGTTAATTGTTTTACTCATTCAAACTCTGGACGAAGACGTAGCAACAACCATTTATACTTTCGTCCGTCTTCTTGTCATTACAGAATAAAAGATTTACACCTAATACACTATAACTGTATTGACTGTGCCGACTTCCTCTTAAAGCCATTAATAATTGGCCCGACCAACATCATAAGGGTCACATATATATCAAACGAAAGCTTTGAACTGTTTAGGATCTTTAAAAATAGCTATTAACATAAAAAAAAAAATGGGTCAATTCGGCAATCAGTCGGGCCATGCATCTTAAGGGCAACTTCCCCCACGCCGTATAGGTATCGTGAATACCCCTCCAGCCTTTGAGGTTGAGGGATAAGAAGCAATTGTTTAAACCTGCGCCTTTAATACGGAGCCGTTTATTTATTTATTTTTTGAAGCACAATAATGTATTTAGAAAATAATTCCCCCCCCCCCCCTCGTCCGCTCAAGTACGTCTGTGTGCCTATTAATTGTCCCAAAACAATTTTTTTCACAATTTTGCAACTAATTGTCATGCAAAAAGCCATACAATTTTCATTTCAACAAAATCTAGGCCTACATTATGCAGACGTAGGCCTACTATTTTTAACCTATTTTTTATTGAAGGTTTTCCCGGCCAATTTCAGCAAAATCAGTTCAGTTTCATTAGTTGTTGAAATGTTACGCATTATGCTCCTAAGGTTTTGTTTTAATTACTTTCAATTTCGTTTTTTTCAATTTCGTTTTTTGGGCACCTTTTCACACTCGAAGCATTCAAATTAGCAAATCCAAAAAAGTCAGATATATATGATCCACTCTAAGATAAGGCTTTTTTAGGATTACGGCCAATTGGTCGGAATATTCTTAGAAGATGTTTGAAAGTGTATTTGCCCATTAATTAAATTAATTACAAATTCGGAACGCAATAAGTACAAAATGCACATAACGCCCTCATGCGGCCAAAAGAAATGTGTTTACATCGATACGTAAAACATATCGGTTGAAAGTTGCGACCGCCTAGCTTGGTGAGAAAAAAAAAACATGTTAAGAATTCATTGACCTCCCGTTGACACGGTGCATTAAACCGGAAACGTAATAGAGATATCTCTATTCATTCATTTAATAGAGATATCTATATTAATAGAGATATCTCTATTACTAATAGAGATATCTCTATTAACAATAGAGATATCTCTATTAATATAGATATCTCTATTGTAATAGAGATATCTCTATTAGTAATAGAGATATCTCTATTACTAATAGAGATATCTCTATTAGTAATAGAGATATCTCTATTTGGGATTAAATGTTAAGAATGTACTCCATAGTCCAGCCCTCCTAAAACAAGCAAAACAATCCACATACAAAGGTCTACACCAATAGAAAGGTGGTGAAAAGCTGTGTTATCAAATAATAATGAACTAATGTATTGTTTTTATGGAGTAGTTCCACATTCAAAGTTAATTTACTTTATGTTAATGTTTAGCCCCCAAATGACTCTGGAAGCTGTGTAGTTCTGTTAGCTTCCAGGGGGCACTGTCCCCTGCAATGCAGATCCCCCTGGAAGAAAACACTCATTCACAGTACCCCGCCTTGGTGACCCCTGGACCCCGGCCAGGCTTGTCCCTATTTCTGGGTTTCGAATGTTGGCAGGTATGGTGATCGTTCCTACATGTATCACGACATCAGCTGCACTTTCAACCAATACATTTTTAGTTGTGGCGCCATCTGTTGGCCTGTTTTTCAGACTGATGATATGCTACTTTTAAACATTACTGTGCTCGTATCTGAACATTTGTTCTTGTTGCTAGGCCTTTTTGTACTTCTTGCCTTTTCTTGTGTTCCCCTTCATTTGAGGGTAAGTTGGGGGCAATACAGGCGTGTATACATCAGACCTCTAACTTGCCATGATTCCCGAGAGATAGACAACAAATGTATACATATGAAATATAAAAGATATTCACCTTTATTGCATCTTCCACGACTCGTTTGCCTCTGTTAACGATGAAGCGGAGAGAATCAGTTTTACCTTGCTGCTCTGCGTAGGCTAGCAACTGCAGACGATGTTTCACGCCCTTTAGTACCACCAGTTGCGAAACATCGTATGGAGTCAGCTTGGGAGTGCGTTGTCGACGTCTGACATTTGATGGCTCTCCTCCGTCAGCAACAGCCTCTGAAGTGACCAATGTTTCAGTGGGCAGGTGGGCAACAGCTTTAGATGCATCATGAGGGGGGCAAAGGAAGTGTTTAGATCTGGATGGCCCTGTGAATGTATGTATGCCTTGTCAGTCTTAGTTACGTATTTCCATGCACTGTAGTAGTTATGGTGGGTTCCAGAAAAGTTTACGGACAGTCCATCATGATGACCTAAATAGTTACGAACTCGTAGCCACCGCTGAGTTTTGTCTAGTTTCACAGACATGTGATAATGTGGCCCACTGTCGGCATGAATTTCTAGAGAACACGCCCACTGAAGTACCCGCGCGGTACCACTTGTTTCAAATGCATGAAGGACTTTACCTGCAAAATCTTCCTGACAGAGTTCTGTAGAAGCACGGCTGTGTGTTATCAGGTAGACCTGGCGAACTTGGCAGGCAGTTAAAACCCCAGACATTGTTGTGACCGGGACTGAGCGAAATGTTTCCTTCGTGATGCCTTGCCGACTAAACCAAATCCAGATCAGATCTACAGCAGCCTTCCTCCTGAATGATGCATGCAGCTAGCAACTAAGCGCTTTGCTGATTTCGTTCTCTCCCTATAAATATTTACTGTCTCGTCTGGTCCTGTGAAGTGTTGAACGATTTGCCCCGCATTTTACCCCCGCATCTCCTATCCTTGCCATTAGAAAAGCACGCCGAAGGTTTACCATTTTGTAAATCGTCGGTATATAAAGGTTTGATCATATTAATCCTTTTCCTCTTTAAAAATTGTAAACCGTCAATCTTTACAGGGCGTTTTTCGCGCGCGTAACCCAGGGATACACGAACGCTGTCACTGTCATGTGACTGTCTGGTGTCAGATCTCAGCCTTCGCATTCTCATGCAAAACTAACCCTTTCAGTACCGCCGAGCCAGATATGCTCAAAAAAGCATTCCACTTCGTGACCACCGAGTCCTTATGGCACCTAACTATTTCCTCTCTTGTTTACCATGGAGGTTCACTGGCACACGCACCAACAGTAATTTCTCAAAATGTAAATAGCGCCCTCAATCAGATGCATGCCCCGCGTGCGTGCATCACCCCGGCAACACCTGCCCGCGTCCCCTCCTTGGCAATTGCAGCAAGCGTCCACGCATTCTTCAGTCCTAGATTCTGACATGGCCGACGAAAATGCTAAAATTTTGGACGAAATCTTTGCCGATAGCGGTTCCGACATGTCCTCTGACGATGATTCACCACTTGATGTGTCGGAAGAAGACGGTGATGATGAGCCCATCGCCTCGACATCAACAGCATCCTGTTCATCCAAGACCAAGAAGCCGAATTTCCGGTGTGGATGGCATGAAGCCAAGTCTTACACCCGGCGACCGCCTGTGCAATTTACAGCAAACACCGGGGCTACAGAAGACTTCAGTTCGTTCTCCCCCATACAAATCTTCAAACTGTACTTTTGTGAAGCAGTGTGGCAGATGAGACCAATCGTTATGCTGATCAAAGTTTGGGTGCGGGTGCAGAAAATCAGCGTGCTTGGAGACCAACTAATGTACCTGAAATGATGGCATTCGTGGCCCTACTTCTTTGCATGGGAATCAACAAAAAGCCTCGTTACTCCATGCATTGGTCCAGGTCTGAAATTCTACGAAGTCCCCTGTACTCAGCAACCATTGCTCGTAACCGATTTACTGCAATCCTTCGATTTTTCCACCTCGCCAATAACAGAGATGTGGAACACAACTCTCCCCGTGACAAACTTTCAAAATTACGCCCACTGTTAAACATTGTACTACCACCATTCCTCCGGTTGTACCAGCCTGGACGAAGCCTTTCACCGGACGAGACCATGGTAAAGTTCAAAGGACGACTCAGCTTCAAACAGTACATGCCACGAAAGGCCGCCAAATGGGGATTGAAATGTTTTTCATTGAACGAATCAGACACAGGGTACACATGTGCCTGGGAGTTCTTCAGAGGATCGCAGCCCAGGTCCCCACAAGGACAGTCCTCTGTAAGTTATCCTGAGACACACCATCCATCCGATCTTGGGGCACCAGGCAAGGTAGTCTTGAACCTTTTGCAGGGACTCGAAAATAAAGGACATTGCATCTACATGGACAATTGGTTTAGTAGCCCGGCTCTGTTCTCCAAGTTGTCTGAGCTAGCATTCGGAGCTTGTGGAACTGTGCGCTATACCACCCTAGGGATACCCGATGTTGCAAACCCCAAGAAGTTCCCCATGAAAAGCGGAGCAGATCCCCAATTTTATCAGAAAGCAGGCCAACTATGCGTTATGTGGCAAGACACAAAACGTGTCACTCTCCTGTCAAACTATGGCGATTGCAGTGTCACTAGTAAACAGATTCGCAGTCAGAAAACTTCAACAGGACATCGTGATATCCAAAAACCGTGTATAGTCGACGATTACAATAAATACATGGGAGGCACGGATCTGGCAGGACAATTGTGCACTTACTATACTCACAGCCACAGAACACTAACATGGTGGAAACGTGTATTTATCACAATCCTAGACATCTATAATGCTAATGTCGTATACAACAGCATCCATACAAACAAGAGCTTGTCTACTTTGGATTTCTGGGTCAAGGTGATAGAGGCACTTATTTCAAGCTTGGAGTACAATCCAGTTCAGCATGCCAGTCAACTGTCAAGTGCTTCAAACGCCCTTTCAAGTCAGCACTTTCCTGGTCCGAATGTTGGCGGGAAGAAACGCAACTGTGTTGTATGCAGTTCGACCTCTAATAGAAACCAAACTCGCATGATATGTAAACAATGTGTCAAGCCAATCTGTGTTATACCATGCTTTGAGAATTTCCACACCAAGCGATAAATTAGGTAAACAATTAAACAATAAAGCCAATTATGTAAAAAATGTGTAAAGCTGTTATACTATGATTGTAGAATTTCCACACCAAGCGATTAATTTTCAATACTTTCGGAACACCCCCCCCCCCCCCCCGCTTGTTGAATCCCACAAGCGCATGCCAGTCGACAATCAACATTGAGGCGGGGGGGGGGGGGGGGGGGGGACGGTACTTCGAAAGTACAAGTATAGCACTTTGGGAATTCCTTATTTACATATTGGTTCATGATAGGTGTAAATTTGTACGGTTCATTTCCTCCGACATTAATAGTGACGAATACTAGTTTGGATTTTAGCAGTAATTTGGTTCCAGTTCATATTGTGCGTAATTAAACTTCTCTTGTTTATTTTAGGCAATATTGAATGTTGAATCCTATGAGCGCCAACCAAAGTTTCCAACATTGTGGCGGGTTGGGGGGGGGGGGGGAATATGGTGCTTCGAAAGAAAAACAATTGCACTTTTAGAAATTCATTATTTACATATAGGTTCATGATAGGTGTCAATTGAGGCGGGGGGGATGGTGCTTCGAAGGAAATTATTAAAACCTTCTGTTTATTTTAGGTTTCAGAAACCAATTTTCCGAGGGAAATAATTTTCATGCAGATTGGTATGAACTACTCAATTTGGTATTTATTGGTCATAATACCTCATAATACCAAACCTCAAATATATGTTTAAGGCAATTAATTAGTCAAAGGCAATATGCCAAAGGAAACAGTCATTTCATAATATACTTCATTGTCAACATTGGTTGCTTGTACAAGTTGCATTCTGTGACTAGGACCTAGGCTAACCCCAATCTGCCTTGTGAGGGCGCTGTAACCTAAAACTTTACAGAATACTCTTGGTAACCAAGTAGTCATGTCGATGAAATTTCTCTGGTCACCATTGCATTAGTTGCAAGTATCTGTTGGTACTAAAAGGGTTATGCTTCATCAACTTCACAAATGAGCCAAGTGATGTGTCAAGAATTAGAAAAATTGCTGCACACGGGATTAATGTAGAAACAGCAATTAATAAAATTAAGAGATTTCAAATTGTTTTGAGCATTCTCCATCAAATTAATGAAATTTGCTCACTAACTTCCAAGATTGGCAAAGAAATGTACATAGACGATTTATATTTTCTTAGTTAAGTTTTATTCCTCACATTGACAATGAAGGATGTCCACACATACTTGGTTTTTTCAGTTTTTAAAAATGGTGCATTGCCCTGATTTCATTCCAGCTTTTTCATAGTGTATTCATCATTGAAACTGTTTGCGTTGTTTGCGTTTTTCTGTATGATAGTCTTTGGTACAATAAAAATATGAACTTACTTGATATGGGACAGATGATCAAATCTGGACAGGTCCAATGGATGTCATTGTGGTTGGTCTGTCTTCATTATGAAGATATGCCAGAGGAGTAGAGCTGTACAATTTATGTACCATATTGCCTCCTCCCCTGGTTGCTCTGATCTGTTGTGTAAATAAAATAGTTATTGAATGGCTTCTAAAATGTAAAAAACAAAAATGCAGTCAATTCGAAATAAGAACTATAGTTATAATGTTGTTGGGTTTTTTCTGAGAAAAACTGATTTATTTTGGGTGTCTATATGGGTCTTTCTATAAATAAAGGGTCCAATTGGAAAATCAAAATGTTCAGACTTTCAAGTTGATTTATGTTAAATTGCACAGGCCCATGCTTGTTTTTTTATTGTATGATTGTTTCCCATGATCAGTTAATATAAATAAAAACTTGCCCCAACGTTTTCTTCTCATGATTATTTATTTAGGCTAATTATAAGAAGTTATAACCCATATGTTTTCTGAAGAAAAAGTTGGACATTTTATGTTAAGCAGAAGTCTTTATTATTTCTTAAATATCTGGTGTATAAAATATTCAATATATTACTTGAGGGAGAAGTTCTCTCAATAAATAAATGTGTTGAAGCAAGTTTTGACCATTTTCCTCCAACCCACCGGCAAAATAGGTATCACACCGTAACTTTTCGTGTCCCAGGTTGTTACGTGAGAAACCATAATACTGATTCGGCAATTAACCGTAGATATATATAAATTATAGGTATGTATGTATATATATGTGTATATAAATAAATACACTGGCTGTATAGCTTCTTCTTATTTTTTTTTTGGCCCAACCTCTCTTTCTCCTTAAAGTAGAACTTACCTTTTTATTCTTTTATTATTTTCTTTTGACAAGGCTGCAGTCTCTTTTCAGGCCATTTAGGAATCCCCCCCCCCCCCCCCCACGGAGAAAAAAAACCCCCAAAACAAGAGGCAGTACACAGGGGTCAGTAGTGCATGTAGGGGTCAGTAGTGCATGTTTATTTACAACTGTATATTTTAAGGGGAAAATGCTTTTATATAAGCATTTAATGTATACAAAAGAAATTTAAACGTACCTGCCTTGGGCATACTATCCCTTTTAGGTGATGTTACAGGAAACGTATTTGTTTATTTGTTTGTTAATTAATACAATCTTAGGGCTTTAAGTTAATTGTTAATTTTGTTCCCTTTTTTGTAGACTTACATCAACATGCCAGGGGAGGAATAGGCCTAGTGAAGTAGTTGAGGCTAGTAAATCCTGCTCAAACACACAAAAAGGAAATAAAAATAAAAAATCTGGAGCAAAGAAGGCAAAAAATAAAGTAAGTACTTCAAGAGGGGGAGACACAGCAAGTATATATATTGGTAGAAAACCCAACCAGTGTTGCAAGACCAAGCTCAAAAGAAAATCAAAAGTCAAAGTGTCAGAACTGGAGAGACAAAATGAAGAAAAATTATCCAGAAAGGTACAAAATTTGCTAAATGAGCATAAAAAAAGAAATAAGTTTGACAGAGTCAACATGTACTTGGCAGACCATGACTTAAAAAATAAGAGAATTACATCAGATGAAGAAAGAAAAAAATTGGAAAAGTTGGTTGAAAGGAAAAAAAGGAATAATGCCACAGCTGCTGCCAGGATGAGAAAAATGAGAGCGAAGCAAAAGGAAGAGAGAAAAAGAGGGCTAAGGCCCCAAAAGCCTAGAACCAGAGGTCAGAGGGAGAATGACGGGTCAAGAAAGCGGGCGCAGAGGGAAAAGTTGTCAGACAAGAGGAAGCAAGAAATATTGTGCAAAAGAAGAAACAGGTATGCTGAGGAAACCAAACTGCAAAGACATCTAGAATGGGAAAAAGGTGAACTCCTTGAAAAAAAAAGGTACTGAAAGCGCAAGAAAGACGCTTGAAAGAAAAAGAGGATCGACTTCAAAACAAGATGAAAGAGCTGGGTATTCAACTTCAAGAAGATTACAGATCAGAAGGCGCTCGAAAAAAAAGCTTTCAGAGAATGAAGAAATGGATGCCAAAGCAACCAGCAAGTTTTGTCAACACAACCATAGATCTCATATCTAAAGCTAGTCCTTGCAAACAAACTGCGTTTAAAGAAGCTGGGATACACACAGTTGGGAAGTTTCACAAAGCGGTGTTTGAAATAGTATCTTCAGGACTAGCTGAGGAGCGTACATCCCCAAAGAGAAAGGTCTTAGCTTCCACTCTCTCAGCTATGAAAAAGTATAGACTACAGCGGCAAGCAGCCAGTAAGTTTGGTGTAAGTAGAAAGTTGATAAGAAATGCAAAAAACGTATCACTGGACGTCCCAGACTTCCTCAATCAACCATAACACTCATCCACAATTTCTATGAGCCATGCAACAAAACTTCCAGAAAGAAGCTCGTAAGTAAGAAAACAGGAAAGTCAGCAAGTCTATTAGACAGGCCAATTGCCAAGTTGTTTGATGAATTTAAGAAGACAAATCCTGATATCAGCGTTGGTGCCGCAAAATTCTACAAACATCGACCTCGTCATGTGAGGACCATGAAACAGGCCAAGTACAGGGGATGCCTCTGTGAGTACTGCGAAAACATCACCCTGAAGTTGAAAGTAATCAATTTCCACCTCAACACAGTACAGTCACACACCAAACGATCAAGGACCACTATGAGTTAGCTCACAAGACATTGTGTAGCAGAGAAGGTAAATTCAACAAACCAGAATTCAACAAACCAGAATGCATCAACAGAAGTTGCGGAGAATGTGGGGTAGACAAAGATAGACATTTTGCAGCAGCAGTGCAAAATCCAGCAATGGCAAACAACTTGGTTAGTTGGAAGAAGTGGGAAGTGGTGACCACTGAATGCATGAACAAAAGCAAACCAACAATGATCAAGAAGAGAGTCCTCCAGAATGTACATGGGACAATTAAGAAACTGGTAAAAGAAACTTCGCAAAACATCTATTCAATAAAGAATGGCAGGAGAAGCAGCTGTCCAACCTGAAAACACACCTTCCAGAAAACACAGCACTCTGTATTATGGATTTTGCTGAGAACTACAAATGTGGCTATCAGGATGAAGTACAATCGGCATACTGGTCTCATAATTCAGCTACAGTCCATCCAACAGTTGCCTATTACAGATGTGAAGTACCTACCTGTACAGAGCTTATCACGGAGTCACTTGTGTTTATCTCCAATGATTTATCACATGATTACCATGCTGTAAATGCATTCAACAAAGAGGCTGTTAATCACCTAAAATCTAGAATTCCAAGTCTCAGCAAGTTGTTCAGATTCTCAAATGGCTGCGGACAACAGTACAAATCAAAAGGTCCAATCTCGGACATAAGCTACGCTCATGATGATTTTGGTCTATCCATTGAACACAGCTACTCTGGGTCTCGTCATGGCAAAGGTGCCTGGGTCTCGTCATGGCAAAGGTGCCAGCGAGGGTGAAAGTGCAGTTGTAAAAAGTAATGCCACCACTGCTGTTAAAGCAGGCAAAGCCATTATCAGCAATGCCCAGGAGCTGTTCGAATTTTGTGCAGCAAACCTTGACAAGCAACCAACTTCCAACCAGAGGGAGTGCTGTCATCATCGGCGGACAGTGTTCTACCTACCAAGTAAAAACATAGAACGTCCGCGTGAGAAACGTGTAGTAGCAACGGTTCAGGGAACCATGTCGTTACACTGCATCAAAACAGTAAAGGGAGGTGTCGTCGCCACTAGAAACTTGTCGTGCTTCTGTGCATCCTGCCAACTTGGTAGTTGAATATGTGCAAACAAAACCTACGTAAACAACTGGAAGGAGGTTCACCTCGGAAAAAAGACAGGTTATTATAAGTAGATTGTAGCTTTATTTTAATCTGCAATTTTGTTAAATAAACAAAACAATGATAAACTTACAACTATCTTTAAACGAGCAGAGGTAGGAGAGTATGACGCTATATAGACTAGATAACTAAATTATCTTCAAGCAAATTTGAATGTCCAATTTTGTTTCCTTCTATTTTTCACTTGCGCTTGTGTGATATCTTTAAAAAAATCATGTTGAATAACAGGCATTTATGGAAAATGAGCCTGTCACCCACAGAATAAAGTTTTTAGTTAATGAGCATATTAAAAAAGGATTTCTACAACCGGTGAGCTACAACAATGTGCATTTTAATACAAACATGGTCAGTTATTATCTGTTTTTATATTCAATATCTTAGGTACAAGTACGACAAAAAAACAGAATAACAAGAAGCATGCTGATCAGGAAGATGGAGAAGATGATGACAGCCAGGCAAGCAGCGGCGTTGATGTCCAGGCAGGGGATGATGTTGATGTCCAGGCAGGGGATGATGTTGATGTCCAGGCAGGGGATGACATTGATGTCCAGGCAGGGGAACAAGCAGGGATTGACAGTGAAGGGAAAAAGGTTAATGCACAAATAATTTTAGTTGCTATTGCATTTTTATTGAATACTTTATAATAAATTCAAGAAAGTAAGTTTAATTACGCTTTTGAGCAAATAATTAAAAATTTCAAAATCAAGCCACTCTTCATAGTGTTAACATGTTTATGGTAAATCTTTACAGAGTAATGGCCAACGAGGGGGACTATGTAGCTATTGTGCTGTCCCACAGAAAGCAGAAGGAAATGCCTCAAACCGTCTACATTGCTGCTGTAAGTACTAGATATGTAGTGCTTTTTCATATAAAGTTGATGATTGACAGCCTTTCCACAAATACAATTAGTTGGTTGTCTAACTATATTTGATAAGAAAGTAATATTTGAAAAACATGTGATTTATTTCGCTGGCTTGAACTTCAGTGTTTTTAAAATGAAACTTAATTATTTTACAGGTGATAAAGAAGACTGACGACTATGTCCAACTCAAATTCATGGAAAAAGTTGAAGGCTCTACATTTTTCTGGCCAGATGGAGCCAAAGGTGACCAAATATTCACACATCCAAGGACCGATGTTTTGTGTGTGCTCCAACCTCCAGTCCTTGTAATAAGAGGTCGGACTCTGCAGTATGTCTTTTGTTCTGATGACATAAAGTAAATAAAGTGATGTCACTGATCTCACTGCAACTTAGAGACAGTCCACTTTTTGTTTGATTGTTGGTTACAATTTGAAGTGTTTTTAGAATATGTTAAGTGTTAGAGAAAAAATGTTTGCATGTTTGCCAAAAAGTTGTTTAAAAAAGATTTTGATTGGATATTCATTCGTATTCATAAAGATGTAACAAGACTATGACTACCAATATGATACACATTGTACTCACACGTAGTAGAAGTCGGCTTCGTCCATCAGGTGGTGCAGCATTTGATTGCAAGCCTACACAGTTTTGCCAGGGGTGTTTATAAAAATTTATGTACTGATTTTTTCAAGTCTATGCTTCTAAACTCAAAGAAAAATTACATCATATTTTCTTCAAAATACGGCATTGTAATCATTTAAATGTGCATTTAAAATATGTCAAGTATGTACTAACTTTTTAGATATTGAAAATATTTTGATAATATCTACATAAAAGCAGTGAAAAAAAATGGTGATTAACAAGTACATTACGTTAATTATTTCACACGTAACTGGGACACAGTGTCCCAGTTACGTGTGAAACCTTGCATTCATGGGTCTAGGATGTTACTTTGTGAAAGTGGATTGGTTATTTTCAACAATTAATTGTCTGAGTAGATGTCATTATCACTATTTTTTATAATTTTTACCACATTTCAGGGCTTTGTGAGTGCATGCATTCCTAATTTGACCGAGTTAAGAAATCTGTTTGAAGTCTTGCGCAATATAAGTCCTTTAAATTCTGTCATTCTGTCATGACTTGGATTTTTAAAGCTTTCCATATTAATATCCTTGATAAATAGGTACTCTGGTTTTAAGTAGATCATGATTATGTGTTGGGTTATTGTTAAATTAGTGAATAAGAGGTTTGGTGTCCCAGTTACGTGTGAAACCGGATGTTTTTGGTATTGTTACCATACAACATGTACACTTACTAAACTGGGTGCACAATTTTTATGTTTTATTAAACTTCATATGTATGGCAACAAAAATAAGTATGCTGGATTTGAATAAAGTTGTTTTGAAATTTTGACATCTGTGTCCCACTTTGGACCCCTTTTTTATAGAAAGACCCACATGACGATTGAAATGTACGATTGAAAAAACTAGTTATTATTTATTTCAAAAAAAATATAGATTGCACCAGGAACTTTGTAAAAAAACCAAACGTATGTATGCAACTGCATGTTTTTTGATATAAAATATAATTTGTTAGTTATTTAATTTATAGATCCCTTGTTATAATTTTACAAACAATTAGTATGGGATTCAATATTAAATGGTTCGAGATCCACATAATATTTTGATTTCTTTTCAGCATCAACTTGGGGTGTGTGTGTGTGTGGGGGGGGGGGGGGGGGGGGGGTTGCAACTCGATACTGTTTCCAAAAAAGTTAAACAATGCCATGTTTACCCAACCATACCAACAGAAAAGAAAACTAGTCAATGGGTTTGTCAGAAAAAGTTACAGCAGTCCTGCTTGGAGCAATTAATGTTTAAGTTAAGATTAACGACTTCAATATTAAATTTCACCTCTCTGGTTTCTTAATCTCTTAGCAAGGTCTGGCTTCCTTTTTCTTTTCTGATTCTTTGCCTTTGCGAAGATCATGGAGGTAACGACTATTGGGCTGATTTTGGCCCCTCTTGTTTATGCCACTGTTGGGGAAGGCTTGTACAAGCAGCTGCACTGCAAAAACCGCGGTGTGAAATTTTTGACACCAACGTTTTTTAATTCTGTTGGTGTTAACATTGGTGCTAGACGAACACCAATGTAATAAATTAACAGTGTGCTGATTCAGCCTGGTGTAAAGTTGATAAACTGCGCATGATCATAATCGGACCATGCGGAGGAAATCAATCTCATTGGCCGAGGACGCGCGAAAATTATGAAACTATGGGATGACCTTTTAAAATTCTTTTGGTGTTAACATTGGTGCTAGAAGACCAATGTAATAAATTAATAGAAGAAAGAGAGGTGCATTTGATTAATCCTTGTGTAAAGTTGATAAACTGCGCATGTGATCGGACGACGCTGAGGAAACCAATCTCATTGGCCGAAGATCTATGCGCAAAAATTATGGGATGACGTTTTTGGTGTTAAAATTGGTGCTTGACGAACACCAAGGTAATAATTAACAGAAGAAAGAGCGGTGCATTTTGATTCCGCCCGGTGTTAAGTTGATAAACTGCGCGTGATCATAATCAGCCGACGCTGAGGAAACCAATCTCATTGGCCGAAGATTTACGCGCGAAAATTATGGGATGTCGATCACATGTCACGTCCGCCGTCTTTCGTGACATTTCAACCTCGCCATGCCAAATCGTGACAAAACTCACAAATAATCATGCCAATTGTCCGTGTTTGCGGATTTGGACGAAATAAAAGAAAAATCGTCCCTTACACAATAGCCTCCGGGTTTGTAGAAATTGGTAAGTTAATATAATTTATATAAATATAATAACTTTTACGAGAAGCCTATTGTAAGCCTGCAAGGTTTGAAACTTTGATTTACGTTTGTCAAGGTTAACGTTATACACATAGGCCTACACTAGCTTGCCTTGCTCACCGTGCAGTAGTTAGCCCCACTTGTGTCTAGTTTATTGCTCCATGGTGTGGCCAAGTAAGTGGGGCTATGCAGTAGTACTACATGTACTGGTAGGCCTATGCCATGTTGTACGTAATGAGGGTGCCTCGCCGTGTATGGCCATACTTTTCGGTACCATGTCGAGGGACCTAAAGGCACTGAACATGTTTGGTAATTATCAAAGACCAGTATTGTCATTCGGTGTATCCCAACATATGCATAAAATAAACCTGTAAAAACTTTGGCTGAATCGGTCATCGAAGTTGCAAGAAAATAAAGAAAGAAAAAACACCCTTGTTGCACAATTTTGTGTGCTTTCACATGCTAATAAAAGGCTTCATGCATCAAGTCTTTTATTGTTTTAGTGAGAAGTTACCTCTTTCTCAAAAACTACGTTACTTCAGAGGGAGTGGTTTCTCACAATGTGTTATACTATCAACAGCTCTCCGTTGCTGGATACCAAGTAAGTTTTTATGCTAATATATATTTTGAGTAATTACCAAACGTGTTCAGTGCCTTTAAATTCTAACGTTAATATCACTTTTCGTGTTGATATGGGACGCAGAAGCGCTACATTTTTCTGTATAACACTCGCGCTTGTGTGATAACTAAAATATTGTTATTATAATTATTATTATGGTTAAGCAACTGCATATTTCATGAACAAGTCATAACAATTACTTGCCATACACACAGCTCCCAACCCTTCAAGTCCATGTAGTTACCGTACGCTGCTCTTCAGCTCCAGTGAGGATAGCTCATCTGATTGTAGTTCACCTGCATCTTCGAAGATTTGCCGTGATCCTCTGGGAATGCAGCAGTTTGTGTTGCAAATTTAGAGAACCGTTGTGTACAGCATGTTGCTGAACGAATTTCAGGTGCAGATTTCATCACTGAACTCTATGATGTGAAAAGTGGGTGAAAGTTTGTGGAACCATAATCACCCCATCCAAATGTTGTGTTATGATGTGGATTACATCATGCCAGTTTGGGGGCAAATACAACACCTTTTGGTTTATAAAGGTAGAGTGTATTTAGTTGTAAAGGTTTTATGAGACACTATTTCAGTAGTGACTATCATGCATATGCTGTAAAACAAGAAGCCCCAATTAGGTTTGCTGTCACCACTCAGAAGGAGCTTGTTGACCATCACCCATTTGATGTGCTGTCAAGCATTACTGCTAATGATGAAACACAGAAATGTGCCTTTAAAGTGATTGGAAAGAATAGTAGTTTAAATACAAAAAATAAGTTAGTGTATTTCCACTTGACTACTCTTTTTGCAACTCTTGTCTGCTTGTATGTGTGTTGTGTGTTGTCATTTAGCCTTCGAGAAAGACTCTGCTAGGGTCGAAACGTCAGGCCACTAACTTATTTTTTGCATTTATACCACAGGTCCTTTTGGTTGGTAAGCAGTTTGAAACAGCTAATTCTATTTTCTAGTTTAAATACAGTAACAGTGTACTGAGACTTACCCAGATATCAGCTTTATTAATGTAAAATTGATCGTCTAGATTAATATGTTAACAGTTGAATTTTTCATGTTCGAAAGTAAACATAATTTCGCCTGATAAATGTGTTTGAATGAAAAAGAATACCTTTCTTTTTAGCAAAATTGAATGTGTTTTGTACAACAACAATTGGAAAAGACATGCTAAATCTTTTCTACCCTCAGTGAGCACAGCGCAAGTTTGAGGTCAACTTAAAATTGTACATGTTTATTATTGTTAAGCTTGTTATCCGTTTCTAGGGGTTTCTAGTATTCAAAACCCTGTGCACTGAGAGCAGGTTATCAGCTAAAAATTAACAAATGTAACCATGTTACAAACATTTTAACATGCTTTTTATGATCCAAATGTTATTGAACAAGAGGTATTCAAAAATATTATTCATATAAAAGTAAACAAACATTTAGGAGTCCTCCGGAGGGTCAAAATTTGTTATTTTGATTATTGTGGTGCTGTATGGGAGGCAACACTTCCAATGTGTTTTGTTATCAAACTAGATACAATCCTAAACAGCCCCCCCCCCCCCCCCCCCCCGAACCCCCACAAACACTATTTTAACTCATGGTTGGCAATCTCTAAGTAAAAGGCGGACCTTTTACCTTAATATCCTAGTTTATAAAAGTTTAACTTCCAAATTGCAAAGTTCATTGTTACTTGTTTACGTATTTGTTTTACATTGTGGGTAAGACCACCCAGAGTTATATGTTTATTAAACTTTGTGTTGTGGATATTTTTCTCCATGAGTTTCATTTCACATTGGTTTGTCAAAAGGATTATACCTCGGATCAGCTGATTTCCATTGTTTTTTCCTCATTGTTTTACTTCTTAAATTTATAGTTACACACTGAAAAACACTATACAATTTTGTGCATTGTGGAGTTTCCTCTTCTCTTCTAGTTGACACCAAATGTTTAAAGAATTAACACTAGACCTGTGTTAAAAGTAATGTGAAAATTGGTGTTGATTTCAAATTCCAATTTTTGGTGTCAGTTAACACCAACATTCGTGCCCAAAATGAACACCAAAAAAGGAATAAGTGAACACCAAACCTGTGTTAAAAGTAATGCCAAAGTTGGTGTTGATATTTAAAGGCACCTGGCAGTGGTATTTTTTCAAAATAAAGCTTTTTTCATTAATATATACATTTTTATGAGTGGAATGTGAATAAATAATTTACTAAGGTTAAAAAATTGTATTTTTCTTTTAATTACAAATTAAAAAATAGGCCCCCCCTTTACATGGCGCTGTTCGTGACGTCAATCGAGGCAGGAGAAAATGTGTAGTCTGGCCCCGTACATTACGTCTGGGTACCTGATCAGTATGATGCGTTTTCGTATTCGGACGTCACCACCCAATGCAATCCTAGAACAGTGTACAGTCGACTAATACGAGACGCCATGCAGTTTATACGAGGTTTTTCACCCGTCCCGAACTGTCCCATGTCTTAAAAACGGAAGATACGAGCATGGTCATAACGAGAACACGGATAATACGAGGTATTGTTTTTCCACCAGAAACATTTCGCTGGTAACCTAAGCTTCACTGCAACTTCCCTTGCACACTACTACCAACGAAAAAATCCCCGGGCTATCCAAGTGTTCGCTGCATAGCTCTGAAAACGACGTCGGACCGGACCACTTTGCCCTCGTTAGCCTAACTTTCGATGCCCGTAACTGCCTATATTTGGGATCTGCAGGAAAAAAATGCTGGCTGACCCCATCTTTAGTCGTTTTGCTGCATCCAGCAGCAATTTTCGCTGGAAAAATGCAAGAAAAAAAACCCTTTTGGATAACCAAACGAAACGTACAATCTCACTACTTGCACGTGTATATACAACGTAAATGCAGGCAGTTCGAGTGGGGTCGATGTTCTTTCGAGGCGAAGTCTTCCTCGATTGACGTCACAAAAAGGGATGGGCGGAGTCGCCCCCAAACAACTTTATCTATTTTTTTAACATATAAATACTGACGAACAATTACTCAAATTTTTTTTTTTATTGTTAATATACATATACTCTTAAATTAAAAAAAAAAAAAAATCTATTTCCAGGTGACTTTAATTCCAATTTCTGGTGTCAGTTAACACCAAATTTCTTGCCCAAAATGAACACCAAAAAAGGAATAAGTGAACACCAAACCTGTGTTAAAAATATTGTCAAAATTGGTGTTGATATTTAATTCCACTTTCTGGTGTCGGTTAACACCAACAAAATTAAATAACACTTTTGTTGGTGTAAAAACATATTAATTCCCAAAATGGTGTTACTTAACACAGAAATCCTTGCCCAAAATGGATACCGGGAAAGAATTAAATTTTACACCAGTGGTGTTAATTTTAACACCGCAGTTCTTGAGTGTGGCCATGTTGGCACCTCCTTCATTCATGGCCCCATCTGCTGGAAGTGTGTAACAGTATTTACAACTGCAATAACATGGCAGCATGCATGATTGGGAAAAAAAAACAAGCACAGTCAAAGACAATTATGACTTGTAAATATTTCGGTGTTAATACTATTCTTGGGTTTTATTTAAGGACACCGGTTCACCTGTAAAGGCTGCATTTACAATTGTTTATGTTGATTATCTCAGCACTATGGGGCAATATTTTCGGAATACTGTTGAGGTTCATCTTGAACAAGTTAAAGCGAGGGGGAAAATAAATCGTTTTAAACATCTGCAACAAGGCCTTAATAACAAACGTTTTTGAGAAACTTATTAGATACACATAAAACAATCATGGTGACACACCCTGCAACACAACTGTAGCAACTCTCCACAGTGCTCCCTTGATGGTGTTGAATGAAACAATCAAGTTAAATGTATGCGGTGGAAGACTTTCATTGACCGGAAACATTTTGCAACGACTTCAACCTTTTCTTCTTCATAACTCAAACGAATCCCCTCTAACCAAAAAACAAATATCCCCTCTCCTTAGCCCTCTTACTTAAAAACCTGTCCCGAAATAAATCTAACTTAAATTATGCCCCATCACACCGAACTCATTCTGACTATGTTCTGAAAAATGTACTAGCCGAACGGGCTTAAACTGTGTGCAAATGGAGTGGACATAGTAGCAACTTTTTACGGTCTGTTTACGAACTTCATGGACGGGCTGGGACGGGTTTGATTGGGATTGGTGCTCCAGAACTTTGAGCCTGCTCAAAATTTTCGGGCGACCATCCACCATCCAGTCCTGAAATTAGACGGAGCGGCAACGTACTTAAAACAAGATGGACTAACTACAAACGAAATTGCTGTACTTGGATCATACTAGGGGCGTCAAATTGGATGTACGTGTTCACAAAGTTCGGGTCCGTTTGTGGCACGTTATCCCGTTCAAAGACAGACCCAACTCGACTGCAAACGTTTCTAGTGTGTCGTTATTCTGTCTAAATACAATCAAAACAAACTAACAAGTTCTAAACAAGTTTGCAACACGTTTTTATACAGTTCAAAAGTTCGCAGTTGGTTCAGAATAAGTTTATTGCGTTCTTACGAAGTTCTTAAACGGTATAGTTAGGGGCCGTTTTCTCACTGGTTCATCATTTGGCACAACATTTTTACAGTTTACACAAGATTTAAAAGTATACGCCCAAACGAGATGGCCGGGGTCTCAAAACAGACATTGTCCGGCCAAAGCTACACGTTCTAGCCAGACCACAACCTGTTTAACGATTTTTGTAGAACGGGTTCGGACGTTTTGAGAACTAGTTTGGTTTGACTCAGGCTGCCCCTGGCATAGAAGAAAGACTTGACGTTAGGCCTAATCCGGAAAACTTGTTCTCCGCCATGTTTAGCTAAATAAGTTTTTTGGGGGCAAAATACCACTGTTAATCGGATATCGATCGTACACTTACTACTTGCACGCATTGATCTCCATTTACAGTAAGTGCACTTGCACGTACTTTCGTGGATTTACAAAAGGGGGTCCTAGAAAGTTAAAATCAAGTAAGCATCCTTGTCCCAGAGTTTTCAGTTTGTTTCAATAACAAATAAGAAATGATTTGTGTGTTTTATTATGAAAGCTAAAACTCATTTTATACAAATCTAATGAGTAAAATTTGTTGTACAGATTTGCTGCATAGATCTAATCTAATTCAAAAACAATGATTTTATTTCAGAAAAAGTTTAGTATTTTTCGCTTGACGTGTTTTCTCGATACGCACGAGACGTGACTTGCAGAGTCTCAGTTCAGGCGATCCGAACTTCAACCGGGGAGACTGGTGATCAAACCTAAATAGTAATCATGGCTCGAGAAGTAAGAGATATAGTTGACAACCTACTTAGTAACCCTAGGTTCCATGAGTTGGTGATGACAACGGCAACGACGCCCGGCCCTCGACTCAAAGGAGTGAACAACCTCCTCCGGCATCGTCCTCCGTCGTCACGCAATTGTCTCGCTCGTTAGAAGTATTAGTAAGCAGTGATAGACGTTATGCTACTGCCATAACTGCTGTTGCAAGTCCTTCCTTCTCGACCACGGTGGGCAGGCAAACACAATTTGCAAGAACCAGTACCAATAGCTCCCCTTTGACAAGAAGGACACCCGCGTTACAATACCCTTGTCAAAGAACCTGTTGCAAAGAAATGGAAATAGGCATTTTATTTCTTCTTAGTTTATTTTTATTCCTCACATTGTCATTTTAGGATGTCCAGACCTACTTGGTGCTATATGCTTAGATGGTGTTTTTTTCTTCAGTTTTTGCAAATGGTACTGTGGTAGACGCAGGTGCGCCCTCACTTGACGGGTACGTTTTTCCCGCGCTTTGAGAGACTACATGTATAGGCAACAATTCGTGAAAGCCTCGAACGATTATTTTGGGGATGAATTGACCCTGAAAGGTGGCGAGCAGCTGCGTTTTGGCCACTAATCATGGATTGTTGTTTTGCCTGATTATCCGGGATTGGGTAAGTAAAGTTGTAAGTTATATAGTGTAGGTTTGGGGTGAGTTTTGCCTTGTGTTTGGCTAAATGTATGTCGTCAGATTTGGAATAGTGTATTTATGTAGCACATCATGTGTGTGTTTCTGTATGGATGTACATGTAATTTGAATATACTTTGCTGTTATGTAAATCCAAGTGTGTAATACTAATAGCAGGACGATGTGTATCTTGATTTAATTCTGTGTACTCCTGTATTATGTTATGCAGGGTGTTTCTTACTGCATGTGATCATGACCTGTGAATAATAAACATGATGTTGGAAGTGTACTACTGAGCTGTACTGATTGCCTTGTTTTCAAGTCCCGATGTCAACTAAGTCTAACTACTGGTCGTGATCAAAGAAGAACTGGGAGCTCACACCTCCCCAAATACTAGCTGAAATAACACCAGTGACCAGACTACGAAAGTAGTTTTGAACTATTACAGTACATTGCCCTGATTTCAGTCAATCATTTTCAGTGTATTCATTATTGAAACTTTTTGTTTATTTTCTTTATTATAGTCTTTGGTACAATTAAAAATATGAGCTTACTTGATATGGGACAGATGATCCAATCTGGGCAGGTCCAATGGATGTCATTGTGGTTGGTCTGTCTTTATTAAAACCCTGCGAGAAGCGGATATTTTGTGATTTGCCCCGTGGAACGGATGTGCTCACGCGGTAGGCATATTATGTAATTTGTGAAATTGCCACATGAAACAGACACAGGGTAAAAAAGAAACAGTAACCAGGTCACCTATACATACCCTGAGGGTATTTCTGGGTCAGGATTGTAAACAAACAGCTCTGGTTTCCATTCACAGACATATGACAAAGAGCATGTGTTCATACTATGGCGGCAATTTTTGTACACAAAGGATTGCCGCCTTGGCGCAGACCCACTTTGTGACATTTTTCTAATTTTGTTAATTTCAGCGAAAAAATAAATAAAATGTTTTAATTAACAAAATTAGAAAAATTGTTGAGATCATCCGCGGCTTGAGATCATCCGCTGATTCCAGCTATGTAAGTAAAATAGTTAGAATTTTTGTCAAAGTGAAGGGCTTCTAGAATCTAAAACAACCGATTAAAAAGCCAAAATTGCAGTCAAATTGAAATAAGAACTATACAATGTTTTTTATCTGAGAAATACTGATTTATTTTGGGTGTCGATATAGATGTATGATTGAAAAAACTATAGCTAGTTGTTATTTATTTTAAATATAGATACACAAGGAAATGTGTATAATGTGGGTCTGTCCACACTAATGGACCCTTTCGGAGGGTGACATGTAGGCCTATGCCTAATATTCAATGTTCCATATTTTAAGTTCTATTTAACAAAATGATATCAGTTTTTCATATGTTATTGCCTAATAAAAAAGACAGTTTTGACAATGTGTGATTTATGTATGAGTTTTTAAGGGAATTATAGAAAAATGTCCAGTGTTGTACGTGATGCTCAAAGTGTGACACAAAATTACTGACGAATTAAGTGAACCGCTGATTTATATTTGCGAATATTTGCTTAGTAGAAACCTCATTTTAGAGCTATAATCATCTTAATAAAGGATGATGCTTCGTAGTTAACTAGTTTTTAACTGATTTCTGAGGATTTAAAGATATTTAAAGCTTATTTAAGTTGAGCATTAAGTTCGTAACGGTTTCGGTCCAAAATGTTACAAACGGCAAAAATGTCATAGCATCGAAGTTTTACAGCAAACTTTTGACCATAAGGCATTTTTCAGTAGTAAAACACCTCAACTGTTACGGACATATCGATTTTATTTGCATTCCTTTGTTGTCTATCACAGATAGTAAAGATAATTTCGAGCGATAGTTGTCTGTCCGTTTTTAGTAGGTTCGTAACACTTCCTAAATTCCAATCAGTTCCCGCCAATTTTGCAGAAGATCCCTGATATCGCGCCAGGGAAACTCGAAATACAATGCGTCATCATCATGTGTATTCATGCCCCACGCACACACGACTGAGTGGGAAAACACTAATGCTGAAGATCTGTCAAAACATTCAGGTAAGTTACGAACCGAAGGACATGTTTGTTACGAACGTCTGAAATTACTACCAATTTACACCTGTTAGCAATTTTGGTGAAGAAATCAAACATTTGTTTCAAGTATTAATTGAAGAATGTTAGAAATTATTCTTCTGAAAAAATGGCAATAAACGCTCAAGCAATTCGCTGGTAATCGTGAAATAGCATAGGTTTGACCGACACGTCGGAGTGTGGTGACCAATTCATAAAATATGGTTCGCAACATGGACCGAAGTCCACAGACCAAGTTCGTAAATGGACAGAATTCCACATACCAAGTTCGTAAAACGGACAAACACCATTGTTACGAACAACGTATGAACTAAATTTCATGATAACTTTTTGTTGTCCGCCTATCACTGTAAACCCGTGGAACACTTGACGCGTTTATAAGTTAAACATAAGAGTTTATAAATTAAACATTAATGTTTATGATATGTTCAAAATTTAAGCAGTAGTGTTTATATAAGGACACATGTGTTTATTCTACAAAAAACTATTCAGTCGCAAGAACGCGTTTAAAAGTTAATTAAACACATGTGTTTATAAATTAAACATTACTGTTTACAATATGTTTACAATTTAAACGGTATAGTGTTTTTAATGTGTTTATATAAACAAACATGTGTTTACGACTGCAAGGACAGGTTTGTAAGTTTAACACAAATGTTTTAGAATATGTTTAGAATTTAAACGGTAGTGTTTCTCGTGTGATGAGGCCACGCATATACACTTGCGTTGGCCTAGGCCCCGGTTGTGCTAATGGAGAAACAATCCAGACCATTCATAAACACTTGCGTGGCACATGCATACATTTTTAACAGAGCGTTTACGCTGTGCGCAAGGTACGCTGGGTCGCATGCGCAAAGACTCTGCCATCGCCTCGTGATAAGTTTGTGCCGGGCCCAAACTATACCGTCAGACTGTGGACAACACACTTATTGTTTCTTCAATATTTTAAGACATGTTTGTGGTTTTGGCTTGATATTGGGTCATGAGTGTAAATTTACTTGTCAATTTCTATAGTTTCTGTAAAATAAGTATTATTTCACGGGAAGGTTATTTTAGACAAATTGATCGAACATTCTAGGCCTACCCTTACCAAAATTTCCAATTCATTTCCAATTGAATATTTCAGTTGGAACCAATTGGATATTTTCCCCATTGGATATTGGCACAAACCAATTGGAACCAATAGGTATTGCAATTTTCCAATTGGAATTTTCCATATCAACATTTTGAATTGGAACCAATTGGACATTTTACCAATTGGACTTTCCTATTCCAATTGGACATTTTACCAATTGGACTTTCCTATTCCAATTGGGAATTGTTCATCTATTTTCCAATTGGATTCCCCCCCCCCCCCCCCCCCCGATTTAACCACTTGCTCTTCGACAGTCTTATTCCCAATGGTATTTTTCCTGTCGAGAACAAAGACATTCCGATTTGATTTGTTTGGATCTTTTTGAAATGTTATTTCCAGTGTAGGCAACATTTCAACTTTTCTACAACTGCACCTTATGCTCCTACTTTAATTGATATTCGATTGGGTTTACTGTAAATAAAAACGAGAAGTTAAAAGACATTGAATTAAACTCAACAAAAGTCACAAAGACATTTATTTAAAATCCATATTTTTAAGGCTAATCACCATCAAGACAACTCCACAACTTAAGTGCTTACAACCTGACAACCTAGACCACGCAAGTCTTGCACATGTATATTATTTGAACATTTGTGTTCATTCAAGCATGTATAACTTTTTCCTCTTCACATTTTCAAGCAATGTGCGTTGTTTTAATTCATGTGTGTGAGACTCCGGATGGTCTGTTATAGGAGCAGTTGAATAATATAACTATTACAGTCAAAATGCGTATGTTTATGTTATTAAAGTTAAATAGTAAAACAGTTATGTTCAACAGTAAAACAGTTAGGCAGTGGACACTATTGGTAATTACTCAAAATAATTATTTGCGTAAAACCCTACTTGGTTACGAGTAATGGGGAGCTGTTGATAGTACAAAACATTGTGAGAAACGGCTCCCTCTGAAGTGACGTAGTTTTCGAGAAAGAAGTAATTTTCCACGATTTTGATTTTGAGACCTCACATTTAGAATTTGAGGTCTCAAAATCAAGCATCTGAAAGCACACAACTAAGTGTGACAAGAGTGTTTTTTCTTTCATTATTTTCTTGCAACTTCGATGACCGATTGATCTCAAGTTTTCACAGGTTTGTTATTTGATACATATGTTGAGATACACCAAGTATGACAATTACCAATAGTGTCCATTGTTTTTAAACAGCTAATAAATAACAAAGCAATATCATCTCACTAATTTAATTTAAAAAGAAGTTAAACACAGATTCAAGTTTACTTCTCCTGAGGCCAACTAGCTGAGAAACTGAATGGAAGAGGTTTTAGACTATTGCAGTAAGGCACTTTCTCTAGGCAAGAAATGCTGTCTCTTTGAGCATTAAAAATATGCACTGCTTAGCTAAAAATGTCAATGAGAAACATCTTTTCATTTCTTTTTTACACGTTTTCTTTGACATGAACATTTTCCATGGCTACAAATTTGTTTCACTGAAAATAATTCTATACAGGGGACCAAAAGTTCTGTCCTCCGGTGATTGTCCACAAATTAATGGTTTTCATTTTGACAGCTCTTCACAGAATGGCTGTTACAGTTATGTGAATACTAAATAAAAAACAGCATGAATATCAGTCCAATTTGTGTATCAAATCCATTCAATTACTGTCACAAAATGTTTTAGGTAAATCAATAGCTAATTAATAACGGAATAAAGGGGTAGTGAAGAGTTCTTCAACGTACGTTTAAAGCCGGCAGGGTCGGCTGCCTTTATCGCACGGCAAAGACCCTGCAAGGTTTTAAACGGACATTTAAGAACGAGTCACTACTCTTTTATTCCCATTCAAGCCTTTAGAATGTAAACAATATGACCAGGGCGAAGTTTTAACATTAACAAACATTAAAAAATACAGTTATAGACACTTTAACAATTGAAAATTCGAGGTTTTAAATAGCTTGTTATAAACAGAGGTCCAGTGGGCATTAACAAAAGGTATTTATGAATGGGAATCAATGTGTGTTGAATCGGTTTTCAACTAGTGGTTTAAACCCGTCGAGGCCTGGTTCTCGATAATTTACCTCGACTTCGTCTCGGTAAAATTATCAAGAACCAGGCCTCTCTGGGTTTAAACCACTAGTTGAAAACCTCTTCACCACACATTGATTCCCTTATTTAACGTACTTTAAATAATGTGGAATTTAAAGGAACACGTTGCCTTGGGTCGGACCCTTACTCTATGGTCGGACAAGTTGGTCTTTAAAAAGCGTTTGTAACCGTTTTTTTAATAAAATGCATATGGTTGGAAAGTAGAATACAATAATCCATACAAACTTCCCTCGAAATTGCATGGTTTTCCTTTTACTGTGCGAACTAACACGGTCGGCCATTTATGGGGGTCAAAAATTTGACTCCCATAAATGGCTGATCGTGTTTGTCGACGAGGTAAAAGGAAAACCGTGCAATTTCGAGGCATGTTTGTGTGGATCATTGTATTCTACTTTTACAACATCTTTCTACCCATATGCATTTTATAACAAACGGTTACAAACGCTTTTGAAAGACCAACACGACCGATCCAAGGCAACATGTTCCTTTAAGCAAACTGTATGATCCTATGAAAATCTTTGGCCTCTAGGATTCATGACTTTGAACAATGCTCTTGCGCAAGTCTGCTATCTTCTCTATGATGTAACGGTTTACCTTGGAAACTTCGCCCTGGCCATATTGTTTACTTACTAAGGCCTTAATAGCACTGACTGCATTTGGATCAACTGCTGCTCTCGTTTCATTGTTGCCTCTATTTGGCTTTCTGCCGTCTAGCGATGAGTGTCGCTTCCACAAAATCTCACGAGCAGATTTTTGGTGAACAGGGATGGTTTATGTTTCCTATCAAGAAACACGACATCTTGTGGTTGTACATCCTACAAGGAAAAACAAATGTGAAAGTTTAAATTACATTAACTTACTTAGTTTGGATTGAGGGTAGCTATAGAAATGCTATGAAAATATACTGTAAAAACTGAAGTAGAACAATATCTCAGTTTGTTTAGGAGAGGATGACCATTGTCAAGTTTAGTGACTACACAGTTAACCCTAAATATCCTGCAATCTTTAAAAATAAACTACATTTTTAAATTGTTTGCATTGTATACTGTATGCATTAACGACCAGAAAATAGATCGGCAAAAACAAAACTAAAAACTAAAAAACTGCTGAGAAAGTCTGCTATTCTACCAGTTATCACACTTGTGCTAGTGGGATACAGAAAAATATAGGGCGTCTGCATCCCTTATCCAACGCAGCCTTCGGCCTCATTGGGTATGGGACGCAGAAGCGCTATATTTTGAAAAACTGGATGCAAGGCAAACCTTGTGACACAACCATCTTTATGCACAGACCTTTAAAAAGGCCCAGATTTTGGACAGCAATAATTCTCAAAAATATATTACAACTTAGAGGGCTGTTTCTTGATATTTAAAGTGAGCACATGTATAGAATTGGTGCAGCAGATGCAAATATTAATCTTACATATTTATCTTGGAGAGCAGCAACTCCTGATGAGAGGTCTGCATCAGTGTGTGCAGAGGGTGAAGGGGCGACAGCAGGTGAATGGGGGAGAGCAGGAGTTGGGGCAACAGCCCTTGATAGGTGTAGTGATGATGCTTGATCTTTCTCTGTATTACAAATAATATAAAAACACTAAACATTTATTTCCAGAATAAGACAGAAACATCACATCGGGTTTTTAAAAGCAGCTTCCATTAGTCTCACATAATTTAATTGGGGCATGGTCAAACACTACTAGGGACTGTCAGTCAAATACGTGAGTAGTCGGTCAATTACAACAAGTGCTGCCTAACTAGTTTGAAATGCATTTCAGGATTGTTCATGACACTGCATTAATGACATGTATAGTTTGTATACATTAACCACACTTTTTTTTCAAGCAGTTAATTACTGTCACTTGAATCATCCCAAACTACTGTGTTCCTACTTACAGTAGCCTTTTGTCAAGGCTTTCGTGGCTTTGACAACTTCGTACAGCCGCGATCCAAAGCGACTGGAACAGGAGACCACACACCCGAGTGGCAAAGCCACAAGGGCCTTTTCCAACTTGTTTGCAATTTCGACTTTTCCAATCCAAAAGGGTAGCAAAAGTCCAAACCAATCAGAAGCGACGAGGGTCAGCATACATTAATGCACGTTTCATACGAAAAACAAGTTGGAAAAAGCCCTCATGGCTTCGCCTTTCCCGTGTGTGATCTCCCGTTCCAGAAAGCTGGTGTTGGTGATGTATTATTTCTACTCCATTTTTTTGACTCGGTTTCAAAGCCTTATGAAATAACAAACCTTCCAATCTAGCCATTAGCCTTTGCTGAAGCTTGATGTTCAACCTCTGGAGTTTTCTGTTTTCCTGCTTTATTTCTTCAAGCTCCAAACATCCTGTGCAGTCACGCTGTTCCTCTGTTGCTGAAAGGGCTTTCCTCTTTTGAGACTGAAACATTAATGAACATCAAACATTCAGAAGGGGATATGCAACATGCCCTTTATACACTGTGCATCACTGTAAATTTGATACACCATAAACATGAGGATTAAAAGACTGATCCGGCTTTTATTAATATGTTTTTGTTATTAATTAGCTTCCACTAATCCATGACAGATTTTTTGGTTTAAGGCATTGAATGAATTGTTACACAAGATTTGGTACCTTTAATAAGATGTCTGTGAAACGGTATTTCTGCCAGCCAGGGTACTATAAATTTATGGTCAGGTGCTTAGACAGTTCATCCTAACAGTAATGAGCCCACCTAGATTTTTGGTTGTGACATTCTCATGGAATAATAACCTAAACTTAAGCATTGTCACTCACCAAGTTACGCTTTGGTTTTGTTTTTTCTGTTGCCAATGGTGTGTCATTTTCATCTGAAGAGCTGTACACGATAACCTTCTTGTTTTTTTTAAGTATTTCTTTGAGTCTCTTTGAACAGGAAGCTGCTTTCTCTGCCTTTTGCTTCTGAAAATCAAATGAAAACACACGTCTATCAAAATTATGGAGTTCTACACACTTCCTATAGTTGGTTTACGTTTTGAAAAGTCTAATATAACTCTAACTTAAAACCAAAGAGAAACAGTGTCAACTGTTATACTGCATGGACCGAAAATCATGTCGAAGTTCCACTTCATTTAGACCACAGAGATGAAGGTTCAGCTTTTAAGTTGTTTGTGTCAAATTGAGAACACATGTGTGAGGTGTTTATCAAGATTAAAAACCACTTCAATGATATAATTTTAGGCTATATCAAAAATATTTATTTAGAAATTAAATTCTTTTAGTATTAGATTTGATTCAAATGTATTTTAAAGTTAGTCATAAGTCTAGTTAGGTTTTAATATGCAATGAAACTGCTTGGCTAGTGACGATATTTGACATAGGCCTACATGTATGACCTTGGAAGGACCTTAGGTTCAAGAATTTATCAATTGACCCCCAAACAAGAATACCTAAAAAATAATCTGGTTACAATAATACGCTTATGACAGCTCAGGGGTGTCTCAGGAAATTGTGCAAGGCTTGCGCCTTACCTACATTATACAATTGTTACACGTCGTGACAGGGTCCATGGCATTTTGTATACCCGAGGGGGAAAATGGCACCCGAGGCGAAGATTGGTTAGTTCTCGACACAACAGTTTGTTACCAAGGAAAAGGTATAACAAGTAGGTCTACCTTTGCCATTGCCAGGATGTGGCGCTGACGTTCAACAACTGCGTCTCCATCAGTGTTTATGTCACTCATTGGTTCTGTGGAGAATGTGGTCACATTTGGTATTCTGATTCTACTTCCACTGTCTAAAATACTTTGAAGTTGACCCTCATTATCTGGGGAAAAAAACAAAACAAAAAAGCCTAATAAATGTTAGGCCTATAATTATTAGATTTTTATAAAATTACACGTAGTCGTAGGCCTAGGTATTTATTTTTTATATGTTGGCCCTTCACTGAGGGCTTGTTGAAACTACCTCTGACATGTCCGTGGGCTTGAACATGTTGAAAGCACCACTTACTCGAGTACCAACCATGCTGCATGCATGCTCGCGAGCTCCGACTCTGTGCTTATCACAGTCATGACAGTCAGTGATACAATTTTCACAATCAAAATTTAAAATAACAAATAGGCTAATCACAAATGAAATTTTCACAATCAAAAATTCCTGCTGCAAGAGATAGGGGCCTAATCCATTATTTACAGTTCCAATGCATGGCTAAGCATGCTAAGTGCTTTTTTAATTAGTAGTAGCTTGTTAGCATGTTTAGAGCAGGAGCCCAGGCCGCCGAGGGGGGTCAGCCTAGCTGAAAAGTTAACCAATTTTCATGTAGGGAGGGGGGGGGGCTATCCTCTACTATAGCAATTATGGTCCATGGACCCATGCCATGTACATGCCCATGGCCATGGACCATGTAACTTGTTGTAAGTTAGGAAATGGACGTCTGCCTTTTTTTTTTTTTATAGTCATGTTTGTTAGTCTGATCAGCTGATAGGCCTACCGCCTAGCTATAGTGATACTGATAGTTATTGTGTTTAGTTTGAAGAACAAATTAACATTGCAGTGTTTTACTGACGATAACCCACCTGAAAGTTGTACAACAACTGCCGGAAATGATGTCGGTGATATTGCACCAGCTGTCTTTTTGTTCAACCTTGATCTCGCATCGTCTGTCCAGCCTACTTTGTAAAGTTTGTCCTTTTTGAAGTCAGACACTGTTTTCGGATGGAAGCTTGTTATGTGCGAAACGTGAATAATGTCGAAAACGCGGTCTTTTGTGAAATATACAAGCGCAAATTCTGGAGTAAGGTCAGACGTCATGATGATGATGATGATCATGCAATTGTGTAGTGTGAATTAACTATCTCCTCAGCTCTATACTCTACAGTATATAATCCAGACGCGCGCACTGTAAAAGTTTGCACTAAATTTCACAGGAAAAATCTGCCGCCCTTTTGTTGTCACTGCTGCTGTGCTGTCGGTCGTCTATCTGTCGTCTGCTCGGTCGTCTGCTCAGTGCTCACACCGCGAGAACCATTTTGCATGGTCGGAAAACTTGACTGCGTGAGGTTATTACGCATACATGCGCAGGAACGCACCAGTCTGAATGTTTATCCATGTACAAAAAATATAAACTGCATGAAACAATGTACTATTATTTTTATACATTTGAGGTAATTTTTTGGAGCAATATAAAAGTTGAGACTAATTATTTGATATATTTCTTCAAGAAATAGGACAAATAGAAATTAAAATCATATAAATGTTTGTAAAACTATTTAAACATTTTTGATTCAAAACGGGTAATTTTCTCCCACCTCGTTCCACTCTCACGATCAGTCGCGCTAAGCACCATTCATACGGCGGCGGGGTTGAGCAAACTTGTTTTCGAAATTCAGGTCATTGGATACGTTTTATGGGAACAAGAAAACAAGAAAACATTTTGTTTGCATCATGATGCATATGTTGCTCCATAAATGTTGGTTGCACGACGCTCGCGGACGGAAAGTTGTTGACATGATGGCCAGACGACCTTACAAATCGTATCTGGAACCAGAGGCTGAACTAAAACCACCGAAACGAACCAGATACCGTTGGAATGATGAGCAACACAGCCACATAACGGTAAGTTTGCATTGTTTGCCAAGTTTGCAGGTGCCGAGTTTGCGAGGTGGCGAAGTGTCCGGTATTTACACTACGTCTACACTCCTAGACCTAGTCAGTATTCATCATGTCATCAGACATCTGGACATGGTGTCACCATGTCTGATGAATACCATGCATTGGTGGTTCCATCAATCAAATGGGGTTAGCTTTTTGGGGTATGGGCATACATGGCATAGGAGCCAATACAGTTAAATGTCTTGCTCAAGGAAACAAGTGCCGGGACCGAGCGAGATTTAAACCCACATGACATTGTGATGACACCAGAACTTGAATTCGGTGTGCTAGACCGCTCGGCCACGACACGCTTATAATGTTATTTAGGCCTAGTACTAGCGGAACTACGTACATTACATGTTAGGCCTTGTCTAAAATAGAAGCCCTTGTAAAAGCATCATTCCAATATTTTATTGCAGGATGTTCCTGATTCACACGGCCATGAATCCCTTCAACATGATGAATCTGACCTAAGTTCAAATTCAGCCCAAGAAAGGGAACTCCCCGTCTCCCAGAGGGGTACTGATGTCATCTGTGGTGACATTCTGGTAAGGCTATTTTACATGTCCGTTTTAAACGGACGAACGAGTCACTACCCTTTTATTCCAATTCATAAATGCCTTTTTGTTAAAGACTTTAAAAAATACAATTACAGACATTATTGATCTGACAGTTGAAAATTCGAGGTTTGAAATATTGTTTTAATGCAGGATATGTTAAATTTGCATCGGGGATAAAGAATATTAATTTTTAATTTTGGTTTTTAGCACTGTATACTCAGTACTTTCCCGAGTCCTGTGAAAAAATATCACAGGCATGTTACTACTCAGTACTTTCCCGAGTCCTGTGAAAAAATATCACAGGCATGTTACTCGGGTGTGATTCAAACCCACGACCCCATTGCAATTCTAGAGTAGTGTCTTACCAACTAGACTAACGAGGTTGCCCGGTAGCTAGAGGCAGTTCGAATCCTATGTTTTGGCAGCGGGTACCGCAACGATATAACTAAGAGATGTTAAATTTGAGATGTTAAATTTGCATTAATAAAAATTAATATTCTTTATCCCCGATGCAAATTTAACATCTCTTATATCGGGCCTTTTTGTACTCTGCTGTCTAAAATGTCCATCCATGTATTTTAGTTCTAATAGGTTATTCCAATATTTCATTGCAGGATTCCCTTGAATCAAATTCTGCTGAGGAAAGTGAACTCCACCTCTCTTCGGATAGTGATGACATTTTGGTAAGACCATTTTCTTTTCGCTGTTACAAGCTGACTGTCAGGGCAGATTTTATTATCAAGTGTCCTGTGAAAAAATATCACAGGCATGTTACTCGGGTGGGATTCAAACCCACGACCCCATTGCAATTCTAGAGTAGTGTCTTACCAACTAGACTAACGAGGTTGCCCGGTAGCTAGAGGCAGTTCGAATCCTATGTTTTGGCAGCGGGTACCGCAACGATATAAGAGATGTTAAATTTGCATTAATAAAAATTAATATTCTTTATCCCCGATGCAAATTTAACATCTCTTACATTATATCGGGCCTTTTTGTACTCTGCTGTCTAAAATGTCCATCCATGTATTTTAGTTCTAATAGGTTATTCCAATATTTCATTGCAGGATTCCCTTGAATCAAATTCTGCTGAGGAAAGTGAACTCCACCTCTCTTCGGATAGTGATGACATTTTGGTAAGACCATTTTCTTTTCGCTGTTACAAGCTGACTGTCAGGGCAGATTTTATTATCAAGTGTTTTGTCCTAAGCTTTAGTTTTATGAATACCTGTTTATGTCTTTGATTAAACTAGACAATTTATAAGAATGTAATTTGCTTGTCTTAAAAGCCTTTGGCATGCATTTTTGAACAAGTTATTCCACTATTTTAATGCAGGATATGTTAAATTTGCATCGGGGATAAAGAATATTAATTTTTAATTTTGGTTTTTAGCACTGTATACTCAGTACTTTCCCGAGTCCTGTGAAAAAATATCACAGGCAATTTACTACTCAGTACTTTCCCGAGTCCTGTGAAAAAATATCACAGGCATGTTACTCGGGTGGGATTCAAACCCACGACCCCATTGCAATTCTAGAGTAGTGTCTTACCAACTAGACTAACGAGGTTGCCCGGTAGCTAGAGGCAGTTCGAATCCTAAACATCGTTAGCACATCGTTAGCACATCGTTATGTGCTAAACACACATCGGTGTATGGGTAAAAACCAAAATTAAAAATTAATAGTTACTATATTAATCACACAAGCACAAGTGGAATACAGAAAAGTATTGCGCGTCTGCATTCCATACCCTACAATAATACAAGTTTAGCTTCACGTATAGTCATGATTTGGCTAGCTGATAGTATGTCCAATTTTTCATAGAGCTAACAATTTATAAATTTCTCACAATATCATTGTATATTTACAACTTGTCTTTCTGCATTTCAACCAACAGTCCAGCAGCGACGTTGAAAGTTTGCCAGGGTCACCATTTTCTCTCCAAGATCAAGTGAATCCAAATGCCACCCTGACTGAAAGTGTAAATACCACCAGTGGTGAAGCACTAACTCTCATTACATCATATGCATTAAGGCACAATCTTTCAGCATCTGCTTTAGTTGACTTGTTGAAAATGGTAAACGTTCTGTTTGGGAAAGAAGTTGTACCAGAGACAGAATATCATTTTAACAAGCTGTTTAATATTGGAGACAAAATTCACATTACTTTGTATTGCAAGAATTGTGGTAGTCACCTAGGACAGGCTAGAAATATTCAAGATGATGAAGTGATCTGCCCAGACTGTGAACACACTTGTAATTTAAAAACACTCACAACAGTGTACTACTTCATATCAATGCCACTTGGGCCACAATTACAAGCTCTGCTTGAAAATGAAGATATTTCAAGACAAATAATAAATCGCAGTGAAATTGACCCCCCCACCAACTGTGTTAGAGATATATATGATGGAGTACTTTACAAGAAGCTAATGGTGCCAGGCTCAGTTCTTAGTAACCCCCAGAATTACTCGTATTCATTCAATACTGATGGTGCATCGGTTTTCAAGTCTTCAGGCTGTTCAATTTGGCCAATTCATGTGTCTTTTAATGAACTGCCTCCACGAGTAAGAGATGAGCATACTGTGCTTGCAGGACTCTGGTTTGGCTGCAAAGATCCAGACATGACTGTGTTTTTACATTCGTTTGTTGAAGATGCAAAGCTTTTGGCATATGAAGGGATCAAGTGGAGGTCACCACAAGGAGATGTAATTGTCAGTAAGTTCATCCCACTAATCTCAGCTGTCGATTCTGTTGCTCGACCTTTGTTACAGAATATGATCCAGTTTAACGGTATGCATGGTTGTTCATTCTGTCTTCATCCTGGCCAGCAAGTAACACGCGGAAATGGGACATCTCATGTCTACCCCCTTCATATTTATCCAGACAGGTCAGAAGGGGAGACTTTACAACATATGCACCAGGCTGTACTTGATGGAAGAAAGATTTGGGGAGTAAAAGGTCCATCTGTGCTGATTAATCTGCCATACTTCAATATAATATCTGGTTTTGTCCCAGAATATATGCACAGCGTACTCTTGGGTGTAATTCGACAGCTCACCAACATTTTCCTGAAATCTGTTGGTAGTGACTATTACATTGGAGCACCTAGAACAACAACAATTGTAGATTCTAGGCTGAAACAGATTACTCCAGTCAGTGAAATAACAAGGTGCCCAAGGTCATTATCAGTTTGCAAGTACTGGAAAGCCAGTGAATGGAAGTCATGGTTACTATATTACAGCATTCCTTGTTTGGTGGATATAATTCCAGAGAGAAATCTAAAGCATCTGTCATTGCTTTCTCAGGCTATTTTCCTCCTCCTCCAACAAACTGTTAGTTTTGATGACATAGATAGGGCCCATGTCCTTTTGTTAGAGTTTGTAGGGAAAATGGAGAGTCTATATGGCATGGAAGAGTGTACCTTTAATGTCCACTTGCTCACACATTTGGCAAAATCTGTTAAGTGTTGGGGCCCACTGTGGGCTCAATCAGCCTTTGGATTCGAAAGTGCAAATGGCCGGCTGATGAGGCTTATTAAAGGGACCCAATGTATTCCTAAACAAATTGTCCGCAAGTTTGTTCTAAGAAGTGCTCTACCAGTCATCGTGAAGCACGTAAACATGAATGAACGCTCTCAGAATTTGTTCAATCATTTGACAAGATACGACAAAAACAAGTTTGCAACACAGACTGCAGAAGGAGCTGTCATGCTGGGAAGGCAAATGATCTGTCAACCATCGGTAGCTGAAAGTGCTGCTCTCTCTGCATGTGGTATTGACCCTCTTCCCACTGAGATTGCTGTATATAAACGCATGATCTTAGACCATCAGGTTTTCCACAGCATTCAGTACACAAGGGCCGAAAAGAGAAAAGATTTAGCGATCTGTGTAGCAAATCAATATTTTGCGATTATAAAAATTGCAACTTATTCACAACAGGAGAGAATCAACACCATTTTGTTTGTGAGACCATTCAAGAAATCGAGTCATCCAATGCTTGTGTCACACATCTGTAGACTCATTGGTGAAGGAGATGACATTGTGGCCATCAGCTTAGATGATATTCAGGAGAAATGCCTGTACTTCTCAACTGGCAATGATAGTCACTTTATATGCCATATCCCAAATAGATATGAACGAGATTAACAGCTGCATGTCTACTCATGAAGCTTCATGTCTCTGTGTCTATTTTGACATGTTCGCAAACCACACAATTTTGATTTATCATTTTTGAGGTCTGTGTTTTGTAAGCTTTGTGTATTGTCTTTGCTAAATTTAGGTAGCGCTACTACTGTGTTATGTTATTTTCTGCCTCGCACAAGTGTTCTTTGACTTTCGCTTACTACATTCACATACTGTGCCATACTTCAAATCTTACCTGAAAGCAGCTAGTAACCTCACTGGATTTATATTGTGTGGCTGATGTATGCATGTACATTTTGGAAGGTTAAGGTTTGGACCTGAGTTATTACTAATAAGTCTGTATTTTTGTGATATAATGCAGCAATCAACATTGACAAATTGCACATTTTGTTTGTCCTCTAAATTCTCTTATGTATGTAGGACATCAAAGTGTTGTGCAGAAAAAAACAAAAACAAAGACTCTGTAGGGGCATTATTGTACTGAATGATAAATGTTATTTACTAACTTGACTAAGTAAATTTAACTTCTAAGAAAGACAAGTATGAGAGATATGATGAAAAGTAATAAACGTGTTCAATGGCAGGTTTGAACTGGTTTCTTGAACGACAATAATGTACATATGCTTGTCATTTGTTAAGGATCAGTACATGATACAATTGCCCTTTATTACACCCACAAACAACTTTCCATCACGTCTACATGTACACTGTAAACCAAAATTAATGTATACCATGAGTTTTTTTTAAAACAAGTAGCTAACCATTTTGCCTCTTGCAAGTTTGAACTGCAATTTCAAAGCGAGTCAGCTATGCCAGGTGAATAAAATATGCATGTAATTATGCACATAGTTCTGAGTTTATAATTCAATTCAAACTGATCTATAAAACTGAATGTCAGTTTGAGTTGAGATGTAAATGTGGTTGAACTGTACAACTATTTAATGGTTGTTTTATTTTAACTTTTCCTCTCCCGTTGTGATCTTTAAAATAGATGTGATCAACTTTTGAATGCTGTCCATATACTGGAAAAACATGGTTCAAATATAATTTATTGATCCAAATAAACCCAAACATAAGTAGGAAATAATGATCTTCGATTGGATAATTCCAACTCCCTCCAATTGGTCAACATTTACATATTATAACCAATTGATTATTATTGAAACCATTGTTAGCATAAATTCACCCCGAACTTGACATACCAATTGGACAACAACAATTCTCCAATTGGAAATTAATTTCTTCAACAACCAATAAAAACCAATTGGTTTCCAACAACAGCTCGTAACTCAAATTACATCCAATCATTTCCAATTGGGAGCCGACTTCCTCCAACTGAAAAATATGTTTACTTCATTATTGAGCCGATTCCAATTCAACTCAACTGGTTTCCAACTGAACTCCATTGGACAATTAAACTTAACCAATTGGAAACTGAAAAGCATAACTGAGTGTAGATTATTTCCAATTCAAACCTATTCATTCCAATTAAAACAAATTGGATCCAATTAAATTACCAATTGGAATGAATTGGTCATTTTGGTAAGGGTAGCCCTAGCAACGGGTTTTTTGTGTGTCCGGATTCTGGGCCACATTTGTAATTTTTTTTAGAATGCAAACTACGTTAACGTTAGGCTGCACTACAACTACATGTATGTTGTGTACACCTTTTTACATGCATGTTGTACATGTCTTTTGTAGCTATTTGTCTAAAATAAGCCGTTGAATGACACTATAGATATTGAAACAATCAAAAGGTTGACAAAAATTGTTTGATTGCAAGTAAACACTACAATTAAAAACTTGAGTTAACGTTAAAAATTGATGTTGATCTATAGAAAAATAGAGCAAGGTTGTCCATGGTTGAGTTGAGCCATTTACAATTTAGACTTAGTTAAGATGTCACAATTGTGATGTTCTATGTGCGTTTTTGCTTCAAAGTCGTATGAGAAATTTTTGGGCCATGTTGTTCGTCTTCATCGAAATGATCCAAATTTCATTGTGTTTTGTTCGGTTGGTGACTGTTCATATTCAAGTAAGAGTTGGGGGGCATTTAAATGTCACATGTCAAGGAACCAGAACATTGTTGGTGCAGAGGGGGACTTGCTGGATTCAGACAGTGATACATGTCAAGGAACCAGAACATTGTTGGTGCAGAGGGGGACTTGCTGGATTCAGACAGTGATGAATATGAGGAAGATTTTGGACTACTTGCAGAGGATGAAAACTTTGTACCAGGAAGAACAACGGTCGATTTAACCCGTAAATGTAATGCTTCCTTTGCTTTGGCTATGGAGTGCAGTCACAATCTTACACATTCTTCTGTACATGAGGTGATCCAATCAGTTTCAGCATTGATTGACCAAAATATTTCAGCTTATAAATCACGCATTCATGATGAGCTAAATCAATTTTCTTGATGCAGTTCCAACTCGGCACTTACTGGGCGAATTTATTACTGTAGAGGACTGCGTTTGCAGGCTCTGGTCTCGATACCTTCCGGAGGTTATCTCTTGTGATGAGTGTGTACCCAATATTTACACAGAGAAAGATGACACCCTGAATCAGTTTATTAGTATTCACTTGTCGACTGTTTATTCCATTTGTATGTCCTTATCAAACAAATGGTTTCCTTCCAGATTCTATCTCGTATTCTCTTCTAAACAGATATAAATCTACACTTTCGTGGCTCTGGCCTGAAAACTTAGGTTTCGTTAAACGAGGCCTTGACAGAGAGCAAACTCAATGTTATGCCGCAAGAGGGCGCCCTTTCCTAAATCCTAAAACCTTGAACTCCTTCCCTGCTTTGAAACCATACGACCCCGGATGGTATAATTTTAAGTATTTTTTTGTTTATGTTTCCGCTTGGAATTCTTTCACAGTGACAGTTTTTCATCCAACGTCTTTAACAAAATCATACTTGCACAACCCCTTTAAGTACGGTTTAAATGTGCAACAATCTGTTCCACCACTGATTAGATAAAATGCAAAGTTAGAAAACCCTACATTGTTAACATACTATACATTAAATAATAACGCATGTTCGTCTTTTTGAAAACGGCTCTAAAACTTAAAAATCCATGAACTGATCGAGTCCTTTGCCGCTGTCTTCAATAGAGAATCATTTTTCGTACATAATGGTTCGATTCCAACCATAATGAAAACTTAGACCTCCATGAGGATCACGTTAATCACTACATAATTACTGTAAACTTGGCCACAATACATATATCCCATGTAATAGAACGCTTATTTAACTTTTAAAACAACCTCTACATAAATACTTAATACAACAGAAACTTAAACTTGTATGTTGGGTACTCATGAGAACTCATGTCTCTCAAAATTGAGAGCAAACAAGACAACATCATACTATGAGCAAAATCGAATAACAATCCAGCGAATTTGACGAATGTACTTATTCATGCCTTCCATCGTAAGATGGCACCCGTCTGCAAGATACTTAGGAAAGTTGACTTTTGTCTGAGGAACTAGATATACACCTGGCGGTCTACCCTTTAAGGCTCTTTTAAGCATAATATTGAAGCGACGCACGCGGTGGTTAAAAGTCTGTACAGTGACTTGGTTTGGTCTGTTCATGACTAATCTTTGGATTACAGACATAAAAACAATGCGTTTCGCAGTGATGCCGCGTGCCCCTAGCATTTCCAGAAACCTCAGTGTTCTCAACAACAACCTTTGGGGTAGAATCCAAATTACAAAGATCATTCGTCCCATGTCAATTCACAATAAATCTATCTTTTCTAAAGCTTTCATCTTCATAAAATAGTGATTAGCACTGGCAAACATTCTACTATAAGTTAACCCAGGGTGTCCCTCAACAAGAACATCATGTTTATGGTAAGCTCCAACATGTCTCTGCACGACAAATGACGTCGTGTGCGCGCGCCTCCCTTGCCAATCTTGAAGGAAAGGAATGACCAAAAATGTACACTACTAGCTTCTCTTTTGCCATGACTTCACTTGAAAAGACAACCAGCTCTGCAAGCAGCAACACACATAGAGGCGGAGTATCTGTGTCCTGCAACATAATACCAATGAAAGCATTATGAGACAGGCAACCTCAAATTACCACTACTTTTAATGAACATGAACATCAACATTAAATGTATGAATATTAATGATAAAAACAATCAAAATAACAAATCTAAAACAGTAGAACCTCTTGTCCCTTTCTTTTATTAAAGAAAACAATACTTTATTACATCTCAAATCATCATCCCTGCAACAGTCAACAACATGTACACACGTTGAGGAGTGGAGAGTAAAGAATACTGAATTATTTTTCAGGCAAACCCTATTGTGGTACATATATTAGGCGTATGATGGTTTCTCATCACAATATGGACCTTAAAGTAATTTCACTCGGCCCGCGTCCTCCGCAACACTGATTGCGTTTCAAGCGCTCCGAGCGTCGGGGTTCGGCAACAGTTGGTACCGTTGTACTCGCTGCTTGCAACGGCTTCTTTTCTTTTGTAGTTACTCTAGACTGTGAGGGCTGCGAGGTTTTTGGTGGGACAATTCCTCCTTTGGGGGATCCAGCACTACTACAAACTCATCATCCGAGGATGACAAACAGTCTGATTCGGGGTCAGTATCGCCTGAATCTCCAGTACAGGGCCAGTCATGTAAAGGCCCAATCTCGGGCTCGCTGCAAACCTCTAGTTGGTCACGTGGGTCCAGTGTCATGCATAGCCTTCTATTGACCCATCTTCCCTTACCCCCAAGAACTGGTCTTATTTCCAACAAGTCATCCTCATTATTACATCCAACAACTAAGTACTGTTCCTCATGAAACTTATCACAAAGCTTGTGTCTGCCCTTAAATGCACAATTCTTTACCAGCACTCTGTTTTCTACTTCTAGCTTTTGGACAGGTCTGCATTTCGCATCATGATATTTCTTGTTACATTCAGCAGCCTGTATTAACCGGTCCTTGACGATCTTATATGCTTGCTTGATAAGCTCGGCTTGATGCTGTACGTAATCATCATCTAGGTCACGCTGTACGTTTCCCACCAAATGATCCAGTGGAATTTTAGGTGTCTGACCAAATAACAGTGTCCAGGGTGCAACCCCAGTTACACTGTGTGCAGTGGTATTGTACATGTAAACAATGTGTGGTAATAATTCCGGCCACTTCTTTCGGTTTCTTTCGTCCAGTGACTTAATTAGAGAACAAAGGGTTTTATTGAATCTTTCTGTTTGTCCGTTACCTTGGGGATGGTACGAACTTGTTCGGGTCTTCTGGATCCCATAGAGCTTACATAGCTCCCTTATTAACTTGCTCTCAAAATTTCGCCCCTGATCGGAGTGAATTTGAAATGGGACCCCATAATGGGAACTCCATTCCTTCCTGAGTACAGCTGCTACCATAGGAGCTGTTTGGTCCCTACACGGAATTGCAAGTGCATATTTCGTGAATGTGTCAGTCATGACTAACACGTCTTCAAATCCTCCCCGCCCCTGATCAAGCTTCAAAAAGTCAATGGCCAGGCGTTCCATAGGTCTAAACGCTAAAAGGTGACGCATAGGTGGGCGTACAGTGGGAGTTGGTGCCTTTGAAACAACACATCTAAAACACTTCCTGACATGTGCACGAACATGTCCTGTTATACCAGGCCAAAAACACCTCGACTTCAACAAGGCTAGGGTACGGTTGACCCCCTGATGACCCCAATTGTCATGTGCCGATTCTATCATACTCTCCTGCAGTGTCTTCCGTGTCAATAACTGGTAGATATCACCTACAGCAGGATCAGTGACGTGTCTATAAAGGACGCCATTTCTCTCGATGATCTTTTTCCACTCCTTTATCCAACCACTGATACCATGTGCAGACAGATTGGTGTCAATCCCACTCGGTTCCCAGTTTCTTGACCATCTTCTCCATACTTCCCCAAGCTGCTCGTCCTCTCTTTGCAAAGTCGCCAACTGACCAAATGAAAACGATGGAAGTATCGATGAGGTTGGACAATCTGATGTGCTCGGGACAGGCGGATTATCTCTTTCCTTTACTTCCTGTAAACTTCGCATCTCCAAGGGGATGGATGTGCACTGGGTTAAACACTGCGTCACTGGATTGGAAGGACACCTACTCAACGCGTCTGCACACTTGTTTGACCGTCCACTTCTAAATCTGATTTCCATGTCAAATGGTGCAAGCTGAGCCACCCATCTTTGTTCAGTAGCACCCAACTTGGCATTTTGGAGATGCGCGAGTGGGTTGTTGTCTGTGTAAACGATAAAGTGTGATCCCAACAAGTATTCCCTCAATTTCTCCGATACCGCCCACTTTAGGGCAAGGAGCTCTATTTTGAAACTGGAAAGGTCACTGTAGTTTTTCTCTGTCCCCTCAAACCACGGCTTGCATACACGATAGGATGCAGTGCTCCATCACTCCCCACTTGAGACAGACATGCACCGAGGCCCTTGAGAGATGCGTCCACTTCAACGATAAATTCCCTGTCGAAGCACGGGTATGCCAAAACCGGAGCCCTACACAACTTCTCTTTAAGACATTGGAATGCACTTTCGGCATCTTGTGACCATACAAGGCCCCTATGTGACTTCCCTGCTTTTTCATCAGCCATAGCGGTAAGCTCGTGCAATGGAGCTGCAATACTTGAGAATTTGGACATGAAGCGACGGTAATACACCGCAAGTCCAAGGAAAGATCGTAATTCTTCCCTACTCCTTGGAGTCGGCCACTTAGCCACCTGGTCGATCTTATCCGGGTCCACCGAGACCCCTGTTTGTGACACAATATGCACCAGATGCCTGACCTCTTTCCTCAATAACTCACATTTTGACCCCTTCAACTTCAACCCATGCTTTATCAATCTGCTGAAAACTATCCCCAGTCTCTCCAAGTGCTCGTCAAGGTTCTCCGAAAAAAACAAAATGTCATCTAGGCAAGCTTTTAGCCAGGATTTGAAAATAGGGCGTCCAAATTTTTGGGGTAAATTTTCAGCAAGCATGTACCACAGAACTATTATTGCATTTACTGTGTACTCGACGTATGCTTTGGGTCTGGGCTAAAGAAAATGAAATCAGCACCGTACAGCCCTCACCGCTGTATAAAATGCGCTGCAGGCGACTTGCGGTTTGTGCGCAAGCGCAAGAAAAACCCGAGGTCAATACAAAATACATATTCATGAGCAAGTGACCCCTGGCGGGGACACATCATTCATAAAAACCTTTCCCTGCAATGAATATTCATCAAAAGGGGAGATTTAACCAATACTAGGCATTATTATAATAAGGGCTGTCAGTTTGGTAAAACTTGGAAATAACAGCGACCGGGGTGGCGCGAAAGAATGTAAAATACGTGGCCGACTTTTGATTCCAGCGTTCTACGACTTGAAAAAAAGTTCGTTTTCAAGTAGGATTTTGTCTACGAAGATGACTTTTCAGCAATATTTAGAAAGTAAGATTTTAACATTTATACGTTTTTCTTTTAAATGTTTATAGTTTTAAAAGGGCAAAGTTCGTATTTTTGTATAAAACCGTGGGATTCCCCCGTCAGTTTCATGGCCTCAAATACGGGAAATGAAGGGTTCGCGCGTAGTGTGTCAAAACAACGGTCATGTATGTCATGTATGCAATGTATGTACACACGCATATGAAGTGGCGATGTCGTCTGTTTACATGAAGTTATACATTTCTTCAAAGTTCAATAATGAAGGCCTACTTTACGTTCATAAACTTTGTTAATAATTATAGGGTTTAATTAATACGAAAGATATGACAATTCCTAAGTGAAAAAAACAAAGCTGTTTTTTAATATATTTGTTTGTATGCAATCATTTATTTTTACATTTTTTAATTACACACTTTTATTTATTTACATTTTGTTCATGACAAAATTACACAAAATCAAGTACTAGAAAAAATTTAACTGGCCTAGTAAGTACATGTATTATTTTTTTGTGTACATTATTTAAAAAGAAATTGAGGGGGTATAATAAATTGTAGGTCAATATAATAATAATTATAATAATAATAATAATAATAATGAACCATTCTCAAGATTTCACCCCCACCCCCACTTTTGTGAAGCCATCTCAGTGTGGCTAGGTTTTCACAGCAAACCTCCATACATTATGTATACATTTTTATATCTTAGGCAGATTAGTATTAAACTTACAACCTACTTAAAATCAAAATCACACAAAAGTATATCTGTCCATTTTTTTTCAGTCCTGGACTGGTTTCACCTGTAACAACAATGGATAGCCACAAGGAAAATTTTAATAAATTGTGCAGAGTTTGTGGAAATCGTGTGCAGAAATTTCAACAGCGAAACAAAAACAAACCAGTCAAGAAATGTTCCATGTACACCGATAAAATCAAAGCAAAGTATAACATTGACGTGTCATTTGATGAATCCCATCGCCATCCTCAATGTATCTACCACCTGTGCTATTCCAATATGTTTCTACCAACCCCCCGTCAAATGCCAAATGAATGGAGTGCACATCCTGAGAGAGGGCCCTGCGATGTTTGTTCCAAAGTGACACAGGACAAGGGCGGACGCAAGCCCAAAAAAGCGAAGTTGGAAAGAGTGAATGAACTTGTTGAAATCGAACACAACAACAAAAGTGAAGTAATTGCTCGATTTGAGACATTATCCCATAAAACCATCTCGTTTCCAAACCACAAATTCACTTGTGATGTCCCATCTTTAGTTTGCAAGCTCTGCAATACACTTCTGTCCCAACCAGTGGAAACTCCATGTGAACATGTATTTTGCTTGTCATGTCTTCAAAAGGAATTCAGTGTTACTTCGTCCTGTTCAATAATTTGCCAAACATGCAAACAAAACATAAATCTAAAAGAAATAACTTCCCCCAAACAATACTTCATAGACATACTACAAAGAGCTAAGGTCAAATGTAAACTATGTAAGAGGAGTAGCTGGATGAGCGACACAACAGACCACGACTGCTCCAACACTGAATCATCCACCGTTGATGAACACATCTTCAGGGAAATTCTCGATAGTAACGTGTCCCCCCTGGGAAAAGTTGGCCAACAGCTGACTTCACATCTCCTGAAGACATGCTTGAGCGAGACTACATCAGGAACAACGGTGCGATTGCAACCAAAGGCGCAGTGAGTGATTTTTGTAATCGTTGATTTAATAAAGAATTTCCAAGTGTAGATCGTGAACATACCGTCATAGAATCTTGCCTGTGTAACCCGGAAAAATGGATCACTTGAATAAAACTAAATAAAACTAAACACTGGGGAAACTCACTTTTAAAAAAATCAACTAATCTAGGGATCGAATAGGGTTAAGACGCGAGGAAATGCAAAAAGTAGGACAGGGACTCAAAATGTAGGTTTCTCAACAAGCAAAAATAAAAAAATTACTTTATTGATTATAAGGCGATGACCAAAAGCAAACCAGTGATCGAAGTACATCAATAAACCAAGTAAACTCTAAACCAAGACCATTATTAAACACTATTGTACTAAACCCCGAACAATGAAAAGAATTTATAGAAACCACTAAAAACAACAAAACACAGTGCCAAAGAAGGTTACAAAATTAAAATCAAAATGGCTTTAAAACCTGTGTAAATAAAACAACAAGAAATACAATTGATCAAAATACAGTTCTTCAATCAAATTTAAGAAGAAACACTCAGTCTTAAAAATTAAATCCAAACTGAGTTTAAAACAAAAGATATTTCCAAAAATACAACTTTAGAAATTAAATTCCAAAGAAACACAGGAATATTATGGTTGACAAAATGAATAATAAAACAAAATTTAAGCTTACCGAGTCCATAGCAGTAATACTTGAAACAGCCAAATGAAGTTGTAGTTATATAAAAGCAATCGTGATGGGAGAACACAAGTGTGGAGTGTTCCCCTTGCGCTGCCAGGCTGCTATCTGAAGTCAATTACAGGGGTGACTAACCACACTACCAAGGATTATGCAAGCGGGTTCATTGTTTATCACAAAGGATTCCTAAGAAATTAACTAAGGGGGTGCTAGAAGAGCTTAAGGGGGAAGTATAAACAGTGGAAGGGTAATAAAACTCTAACCTAGACACTTGGTCACCTATAGAACAAAGGTTTTTCTACACCTATTACACCTGCGTGAAGCATCCTGGTATGTATGGAAAGTGCACACATTTTTAAGCAAGGGTGACATGGTCTTTAGTAGATGGTCACATGTTGTCGTCCAGTACATAAAATCAAACAAATTTAAAATGTTTTTTTTACACAGGCTATGTGTGTTAAGCGAATCCCTGTTGCACGAAAGTCGAGCTCCGAGGTTAATAGACGCACAATCCAACGCCGAACCAAGTTGTTGAAGGAGAGTCTGAGTGAAATGGGTGATGGCCAATCTACTCTTCAACTGGGTCATCTCATCAAATCATCTGGATCCAAGAAATCTCTTCAAGATCTGCTCGGACGACTGCAGATGAAGACCCATATCCCAGCACTACACGAGCTATCACTTAAAGCCGATTTGGGGCTTTCTTGGGCAGGTCTTCGAGAGCTGAAATTGTAAGAAATATATTCCCAATTGGCAAAAAATTTCAAAATAAGCAAACCACAAAAAATGTGGCAGAACCAGGCATCTTTATTTGGGGGAGGCAAGCAGGGGCAAAGAAATAATTCGGGGGAGCATTTTGATGTAACTCAATTGGGCATTTTTTTTCTCTCAAGGGGGTGGGGGGGGGGGGGTTAGAGTTCTGAGTGAGAGCACAAGGCCCCCCCCACCCCCTATATCTTTGGCCTGGACCACACACAAGACCATGGTGTTGTGCTTAGAGTTGGCCAACATATGAAGCGTATCATTATTTGCTGCAATTATTTTTTCCAGGTGGTTGCGACAATACAACATAGTAATGGAAAACGAAAAAGCAAGCAGAGCAATTGCTAAGAAGTCTGTTGGCCAAAACATGTTGGAAGCTGAGAGACTACCTTTTCTTTGCAGTGAGCGAAAGGACATCATCACCAAACCAGCACCATGCGTTTTCATCACAGATCTACAAACGTATATCATGGATCTGTTGGAAGAATATGACAAGTATGAAAAATTCTTCCCTACAATTGACTAATCACTTCTTTATTTTCAAAGTTTATTGAAATTTAACTCCATTCTCAATTTAGCAATGTTCTCAAATATGATTGCCACTATGAGGCGCCAAGTGTAAACTTATTATTTAACGCAATTATTTACAAATAATTCATTATATAATATATAATTCATTATTTAACCATTATTTAATCTTTATTTACAAATAATCAGTTTTGCACCACACAATTGTTTATATATAATCGTATGAAAGCTTTCATTATATATATATAATCTTAAACACAATTTCATTATTTACAAATAATGTCGACGGATAGATTTTTATATATAAATAATTAACTTTGCACATGCAATTATATGTATATAATTTCTGGACAACTTTCATTATATATATATAATTTAACGGATCATTACACTTATATATAAATAATGGCGACTGACAAAATTTATATGTAAATAATTTATTTTACACATACAATTATATAATAAATAATTGTTAGGCAGCTTTCATTATATACATATATTTTTGCGGATCATTATACTTATATATAAATAATATCGGCTGCCAAAATTTATTTGTAAATAAAGAATTTTGAACCACACATTTATATATAAATAAGGAAAACTATTACTTTACAACTACGCGGACGAGGCTATGATATAATAAATAATGACTGTGCGCTGCTTTCATTATATATAAATAATGGTGTTATATGTAAATTGAGTGTATAGCCACGCCCCAATACTCTAAATATTCATGTTATAACATCCGGCACAGTCTACACGCTCACCGGGCTCACAGTTTACTTTCTGCGAGCTGCACATGTACATGTACATGTACATGTACATGTACATATACATGTACATATACATGAACATGAACATGTATGCATACGATGTACATACATGTACATGTACATGTATGTAAAAACGTGTGCAACAGCCAAGCAAATGCAGGTGGTGAAAGTATAGACCGCGGTCCCTTTTTGCAGTGTTTTTCAAGTTGTGAATTGAGTGTCCTACGATCCTCTGCTTGGCTACTCTTATGGTTTTAATCTTGAGCAATGAGTGTATTGTTAAACTCCAGGTCCAACAGCAGCATCCAACATTATATTATAATCCGGTTAGCTGAACATAGAGGAAAGGGTGAAATCTTACGTAGCCGTGTGGAAGAAAGTCATGGATGAGATTAAAACCATTGTGTGCCCGAGAAAAACAATTTGATTTTGTTTGATAAATGCATCGAAGAGGGGTATTTTTTAAGGACATGCAAAAAATAAAAGAAAATAGGACCCGCGGAACGCACTAAATATGTGACTGAAAAGCTAAAAGGTTTGTCAGTTAATACAAGGTTCTCCCTGTGCGTATCATCTTCAAGCTGATGCTCATTGTCCACAAAATTAACGGCAAGGCTCCCCACTATATCTCAGAACTACTTCAACTTTACACTCCGTCAAGGGATCTTCGATCCAGTACCATGCTTCTCCTCAAGGAACCCAAGTCTCAACACTCCTGGGGTGACAGGTCTTTTTCTGCAGCTGCGCCCCACGCATCTGGAACTCTCTACCACATAATCTTTGATGTTGTCTTTGTACCACAAAATTTAAATCACTTCTCAAACCTTATCTTATGTCACAGGTTTTCAAGGAATAATTTAGTTGTATCCGTTTCTTTTGTTTGTTTTTGATTTACTGCGCCTTGAACACCCAGCAGGGTGGATATGTGCGCATAACAAGTCTTTATTATTATTATGCGAGAATCAAGTATTGAAGATGAGCTAAATAAAAATGTCTGGAGCGTCACGTATACTTTTTAAATGAAAAAACAAATCCTGTGGATTTTTTTCATAGAACTCGGGGAAGTATGGAGTGCGCACATCGGTGTAAGGGTAAACAATATTATTTACTGTTTTTGTCAAGAAAACCGATCAGTTCATGAAACATAAAACTTTTTATTCAAATAAAAGTACAAACAACATAAATAACATTAGAAACAAAAAATTATACCTTGCACTGGAACATTCAAGAATACACAACTTTAAAAAATCAACAAACCTTGAGGCAGTCCTCAAAGACATTTGTAAAGATTAGTTCTGCTTTCTGAACTCTGGAGTACGATGACTGTCTTTTAGAATGAAACTAACATACTTTGACAATAGAGTAAAAGATGCAATAAAAGTAATACTGTGGCACAATGAATCTATCACAAATTGAATCACTTAAAAATGGAATAACAATTAGCTAAAAGTATACAACCTTGATTTGCAAAACAATACAAAGACAGTGCTTATAAATATATTTGTTTTCCTCAAAATTGAAAAAGTTAACGATGAACTCATCTCATAAAATTGGAGGAAAGCGTTAATGTAAAAATTAAAAACGTTGACTCACTCAATAATGATACACCATTATATCTGTCTACATTTAGGCTAATGGTGAGTTTTCTAACTTTTTCTAATGTTTTTCAGCTGTTGTTTAGTGGCAAACAAAATAAGGACACCAGTTTGCTAGCTGTTACTTTGACAGTTCAGTGAACGATTTCCCTTGTATAGCAAACGGAATACACTGATCCATTAAGCCACGCCCATTTCTCATTGACCAATCACAACCGCGAAATCTTATCACCATTTGAGCCGTTTGGTGATCTTTGCACTAACGGTGATCGGGTTTCGCGGCTGTGATTGGTCAACTCGTAAGGAGGCGGGGCTTAATGGATCGGTCTATTGCTACACAAAATGCATCAGTTGCTACTCAAAAATCAGGAGTTGCTACTCAATATTAGCATTCAGTGTGCACAAAACAAGTTCAGTCTAAATATTTTGCTATGCAAAATTGCTGGATGAAATCGTTCCCTGCAGTTAGAGTTGGTTTATACCAACATAATCACAGGTGATATTTATTCTGCTGAATCACAGGTGGTATATCCTCTACTGACGAGTTCTTGTATCCTTTTTTAAAAGAGCCGACGACAGGTTTTGCTTTGAAGAAACTGGTTATCACACCAAAGATTTTCTCACAATGTGATTGCCTCTGCAGATTCGTGTATGCCTTGTAACTGAAATGAGAAATTGTTTAATGTTGTGAGTATTGATATCAGTATAATCAAATAGTCAATGAAACTCTCCATAGTTAAGCACCATATGGATGATCATTGTATTTCAAACAAACAAAAGTTTTACTTTTTACGGGATTGGATGGTTTTATGATATTTTTTCCAACTACCTTTGAAGATTTTTCTTCCTCTTCCTCCTTGAAAATAATAACAAATGTCAACATGGGATTGTCTTTGGCCTCCCCAGGCTCCAGTTCACCACTTATTAGTGTTGGATGTCTTGTAAATTGTGGAAAGTAATGTTATTAAAAAGTACCCAGTTCTAGACTATGGGTAGTCAGTCTAAACGTTTTGATAAATGAACAGTTTTATTGTAATTCATAGGGACCTACCTTATATATTTATGCAGTTTTCAAGTACCCTTTTGTCTCGTTGGAGACCAACTCAGCCTTGTGTCGAGGTGGTTCTAAAACAAAAGTCTCCCCCTCCAACTGTGCATATGCATCCTTAAAAAAAGATAAAATAAAACAATGAATGTTTAACAAAGTTGATGAATACTACTGTACTAGTCCAATCCTCAAGCAAAGCCCTCGACATGGTGGTAATGGTACCCCACTGACGTTTTGTTGATGCAATGAGTACACATGTAATACACATCACCACTAGTTTGTCACTCACTACTGCCCCCTGTTTAATTTATGTAATTTCCTTGCATTTAATGTAAAAAGTCAGAATCACATAATGTATTTTCCTTCAGAAAAATATTACTACTTTATTCATATTTATAATTTAGTTGTTAAAATTAATAACAAATCTAAATAGTAAAAACATTACTTGAAAAGAAAATACACCAACAAATTATTCAAAAGAACAGTGTATTACAAAAATACAGTGCATCAGCATAATCAGCATATTCAGCAAATGGAACTTTAAATTTAATCTGTTAATTAATACTACAGACATAGAGTGTTGTGTTACTGTCAGTGTCACTGTTAACTAATAAAACACAATATTAATGGGTAGGATTATATAAAAAAACAGTGCACAACTTTGGTGACTGCCAATTAACAAAATTCAACCAAACAGGTCCTACTCGACAAACGTTATCCGATCAGTTAATGCCATGAAGTGTAATTGTAGCAAATCTTCATCAGTTATTGGGGAAAAAACAACAACATTGTTTTCTCGAATTAGATGCAGCACTAAGTTTATCGGTCACTTATCCGTCATTTGAAATGAAGTAAACTACGTAGCTACCATCAAGAATAACATTTTATAACGTAACTTACCAAAATGTAATTGAACTAAATTGGTCTCCTTCTCGGGTGGTGATGTATGTGGGCACTGTTGATAGAGGAATGTTCTCTAAAGAGCTAAATTTGTCAAGTTTTGTAACTGTAACCGAGGATTTTAAATGGCTGCTGCACGAAACCATCATGAAACGACATAGACTATACACGTACAGTGTACATACTGTACAAAATGTACTCACTGTACGCGCATGACTGTAAGTCATGAAGTCTGAGCGTGTAGTACTAGTATAGACTAGACGGTGTTTTGATGTGAATATTTAGAGTATTGGGGCGGGGCTAACCAAACTCAATTTACATATAACACCATTATTTATATATAATGAAAGCAGCGCACAGTCATTATTTATTATATCATAGCCTCGTCCGCGTAGTTGTAAAGTAATAGTTTTCCTTATTTATATATAAATGTGTGGTTCAAAATTCTTTATTTACAAATAAATTTTGGCAGCCGATATTATTTATATATAAGTATAATGATCCGCAAAATTATATGTATATAATGAAAGCTGCCTAACAATTATTTTTTATATAATTGCATGTGTAAAATAAATTATTTACATATCAATTTTGTCAGTCGCCATTATTTATATATAAGTGTAATGATCCGTTAAATTATATATATATAATGAAAGTTGTCCAGAAATTATATACATATAATTGCATGTGCAAAGTTAATTATTTATATATAAAAATCTATCCGTCGACATTATTTGTAAATAATGAAATTGTGTTTAAGATTATATATATATAATGAAAGCTTTCATACGATTATATATAAACAATTGTGTGGTGCAAAACTGATTATTTGTAAATAAAGATTAAATAATGGTTAAATAATGAATTATATATTATATAATGAATTATTTGTAAATAATTGCGTTAAATAATAAGTTTACACTTGGCGCCTCATATGCTACTGTCAAATTTTTTGCAGATCTGGAAAATTATATTGGCACGAGGGACAACCGCATGATGAAGTATGGCTTAAACTTGGGGGTGACAAGGGTGGAGGGAGTTTTAAACTGATGCTAGAGCTTGCCAATACACAGAATCCCAACTCCAAGCACAACACCATGGTATTGTGTGCGTTCCAGACCACAGATTCAGCTGTGAATCTTCACATTGCCCTTGATCGTTACAAAGATCAGGTTGATAGCATCGCAAGGATGTCATGGAGGTAAATATTAACTCAGCTTGTTTTAAAAGTGAAAATGTTTTTTTTAGTACTAACTGATGGTACCAAAATTTAATCCTACTTTTTTTATTTGCATAGGGGGAAGAAACTTGTGTGGTACCTTTTCGGCGACTACGAGTTCTTGTGTAGGATGACAGGTATCTCTGGTGCAAGTGGTAAGTTGAATCACTGTGTGTGACTGCATGACTAGCTTGTTTGATTTACCTAAAATAGAAATATATCGGGCCATTATAAATTAAATCATTGTTTTCTCTTTGCAGGTCGCCACCCTTGTATTTGGTGTACCATCACTAGTACTGACATGGCAAAAGAGAAGGCAACACACATGCCCACACGGTAGATGTTACCACCTCATTATTTATGCGGATGACCCTTCGGTGGCCTTTCAGTAGACAACCGCAAACGGCCACCTCCCCAAAGCCTGGTTAGGAACGTACTCGTTCAACGGCTGTCCGAGCTGAAACGCATGAGGGCGATATTCAAAAATCTATCCAGGGAAATTTGCAAGCCTGAACCATGCCTGGATATTCAACTGATTTCATGCAAATATGTAATCGGTTTTTCACTATTTTCTCGTGACCCAGATGGCCGATCGATCTCAAACTTCTACAGGTTTGTCAGTTTATGTATATGATGGATTACATAAAGATCTTACACTGCCAGCGACTGTTTTGTTAGCAAAACCAATTCTGTAATGTTCCTTTAAAAGTAGGAGGAATGATACGAATGGAGTGCGGTGTGTGTCGAGTAAACTCCGAAACAGTACAGTGAGAGAGCATAGCTAAGTTACTTCTGCATCACGTGATTTCGTTGTTAAATTTGTTAAATCTAAAATTTGTTAAATCAATAATATTAAAGGGGAAAATTGTTCTTTGTGTGGTGAACTTTGAGGGTTTTTATTGTACAGAATATCTCCGAAGTGTGCTTTAGGCTTGACGTACTATTTAAGGATGGGATAATTAAGTACCAATGTTTGTTGGCCTACCTATACGAATTGCACTTTCGTTTGTTTGATTAAACGTTCAAATATTCATTTGAGAGATGGTTCATGTGTCTGTTTCGTTTATTTCATTTATCAAATAAAAAAATTATCCTTGAAAACAAGGTAATGATCCTTGAAAACAAAACTAACATTATTAAAGAAGAGGAGAGATGTTTTAAACAAATATCTTATGAACGAGATTATAAGTTTGAAATAAATAAAAAGAACTTTAAAACAAAATCTTATGAACGAGATTAACAAATTAAAGGTTTGAAATAATGGAAAAGAATTTTATATACAAAAAAAATAAATTACAAAAACTTAAACAAATATATATAATGAAACATTTTGTTACGTCTTCCCGGGTGTGACGGGATTATTTGCGTAAGGTAGGCCGCGCCTATATATAAAGGCGACGCTAGTTTTGGTATTAGTCACCAGTAGAGGGCGCAACATCTACTGGCTCGGAGGGACTTAGACTGGTAACCTGTCTTTATCAGCAAGGATCCTCGTTGTGGGACGTCGGATGTTCAGGCTAGGAGGGCCTGGGTTCGTGTTGCAATATCTTCAGACAGTGCGTGGACCATCGTTTCTGGCCGCTGATTGGGCCGGACTTCATATTATTAACAATGCACAGCGTTGGCTGAATGGATGGACGAAGGTCAGTATCAATTTACGTTGGTCTTTTCTGCATGGCTCTACACGCCCATGTGGTTACAGTTTCATTCATGCTTCGAATAGTTTGAACGCTCCAAAAGGCAACAAAATGATGTCTTTGTGTCAATGTACCGACACCGGGTGGCGCCTGGTGTTCTTCTGTGTGCTGTTAAACATGCGTCTTATGCGGCGGTGCGCCTTTTCTGTTGACGTTTGAATTTTTTTGGGTCATTTTAGGGTCCTGCGTCTTGTCCGCCGAGCGTCTTATCCGCAGGAAAATACGGTAAATAAAATTTACATCATTTTAAAGCTCTTGAAATGTCCCTCATTTTAAAGCTCTTGAAATGTCCCTCATTTGAGAAAATAAATAAATAAATTATACCTTATGCGCAAAAAAATACGCAAAAATATTACCTTTGACCTTGATTTGCGAAAATGCGTATTTTTCAAAATGCGTAATTTTCCCTCCATTGTTAGCTTAAGATGTAAGCAACGTTTTCAGAAAGATTTGGGATGGGCACTCTTAAAGTTTTTTAGTTATAATTATTTGTTATTTGAACATTGCTAGTAAGGACAAAACTCTTAAAATGTATGCATTGTATATGTTCACATGTACAGTGCAATGTATAGTTATTGCGTTGTGTACACTCAATGGATGTTAATTTTGCATTGGGGACAAAGAATATAATTTGTTTTTACCCTTACACCGATGTGTATTATTCGCTGTATACTTAGTACTTTCCTGAGCTGTGGGAATAAAAACACAGGCAAGTCACTCGGGTGGGATTCGAACCCACGACTTTTGCACATGGTTTGCTATCAAATGTAGAGCAGATGTCTTGCCACTAGACCACCGAACAAGCCTGGTGACTAGAGGCAGTTCGAATTCTATGTTTTAAAGAGGCAGTTCGAATTCTATGTTTTAACAGAATTCTATATTTAAAAGTGTGTACCGCAACGATTTTATGTATGTTAATATTTACCAAAGAGTCCAATCAGCACACCGAATTTCATTTCAATCCGTGACGGTCAGGTCCAAAAGCGTGTTGAATTGACACGGAATGACCCTAATATATATTTTGAGTAATTACCAAACGTGTACAGTGCCTTAACCAATTTAATTTATTAGAAAGCTATACAAAGACAGTAATCAGACTCTCATATCGCATCTTGTTTAAACAGTGTTTGTTTGAATCCAGTGAGTGGACATCACTGACTGAAGAATGGCCACTTCATCTCGAAGACCTCTGACATAATTTCGGATGTTGTTGAATCTCGCATGGAATCACCATGGAGACCAATACCTACTTTCCACTGAGATCCAAGGTACTACATGCTCTTCTAGAAGATGCATTTTAGGTGTTATGCTTTCACCCGAGAAATTGGTGCGGAAGAAGTCCTTGTATTCTTTGATACAATAATATGCACCCAAAACACAACAATTTGATAAAAAGAAAAAATTAAAATTCGTTTAAAGGAGCTCTGTACTTCTAGTTTTAGGCCATGGAATGAATCCTTACTCACACTGAATAAAGATGTATATAATACAATTTACCTGTAGAAGTTTCAGCCTCATTAGCCGTCAGGTTTTTCAGAAAAAAGTGAAAATTACAAGTCAATTTTTCAGTAAAGTTGTGTAAATCCGTGGTAGTTTACATTTCTTGGCATGGCGCCCTCTTGCGGCGAGAGACTCATGATTCGTGAACCGGCGATTCTTTCCTTGTGTTCCAATTCGAAAGTTGACTGCGCCCGTCTAAAAATAGAGATCGGGTTCGCGGTCATGAAAGATCACTTGCCAACGATCGATAACGCGAACCGTGTCGCTGCATAAATTATATGTTTGCGGTTTTTGAACTGCACACGGCGGCTGGTCGTCATCGTGTAATATAGGTTCGTGAAGCTCTGGGTTTTTATGTTTGACGACTATTGCTATGAACTACACATTAGCTCTGTGTGTAAAAATTACTGGTTTTACTCTGTGATTTATAATTACACATGGTTGGCGCTTCGCGTAATAAATTTATACATTCAAACAAAACTTTCAATAGTTGTACCATGGAGGAAGGAAAAGTGGTTGTACAGTGTTATACACTTCTATGTTGGAGGGTGGTTTTGTGGGCCGGAGTAATAACTTTTGTTCGGTTTTCAAATCACTTCTGTAACAGTCAGTGTAGGGGTCAGAAAAGTGCTTCCTTATTTCATTTGCATGACCACGATTTTGCATAAACAATGAGCTTGGAGGATCGTTTTCAAAAATTAATTTCGGGGAAATTTATTATTGTAACAAAACAAAAAACATCACATATAACGAAGCAATAATGTTTCATTGTACCTACAAAAACTATGACATAATTTGCTGTGTTCAAAATAAAGAAATATAAGGCCAAAAACAAAGCATCCGTGTGCAGAAATAAGTGTCTCCGGAAGTCATTTGCTTTATAATTGGGCAGAAATTTTTTTACTAGTAGAATGTTAGTTACACTATTGATCTAGTCTTTCGCTGTATTCTTTATTTCTAAGGATTCTCGAAACAGTCAAGAATACTTTAAGAATCCGTCTTCGTCAGCGTTACCGTTCAGAATCGAAATGTCCACCATATTTCGTTTGTAAATGAGAGCCCTAACTTGATTGGTAAAACCGTGAACCAAACTGAGCGTGCTATGTTGCTATGTAACCAATCAGCTGCTGCGTAAGGAAACGTATGGCTCCTTACTACACAGAACTGAAGGCGGTTTTGGGTAAACATTGAGGTGCCCGACTATCTTGTGAGAACACTCACGATGTAGTACACGAGTCATTGCCAATACATTTTTTTCATCAAGGTTTCGTTTTGTTTTTTTTGAAAAAACTTTTACACTAGTCCTCTAGATTACTGAGAGTGAAAAACCAACAATGATTGCATTTTTGGTCTTACAAATTGTTCACTTTGGCTTCCTCACGTTTGGTGCATTCGTCTAAATAAAGAGGCCTACCGCCCAAGCCCACTAAACAAATATTAACAAAAAAATAAACAAATATTAAGCATTATTCCATTCCTCCGATATAAGTAGATAATTTTGTTTTACCCTTCGCTCTAGGGAACTTATGATCAGTTAACCAATTTTAATAATTGTTTACCACCATAATGACAACACTTTCACATTTGTTTTCTTGTTTTATGGAAACGTTCATTCATTCATTTATTTTAAGTTTTTTTTTTCAGCTGCATGAATTTCTCACACACATACCTACATTTACATGTACACTAGTACAAATTAATTATATTAAACATTTAAATATTAATGCTCAGTAAAATTAAAAGCAACTAAAGGACGCCCAGGCAATTAGTAGACTAATACAGCATTTGGTACACTTGGTACGTGAGTATTGCTTAACATAAGTTTACTATTGATACTAAACTGAAGCCCCGTAAAGCAATGGACATGGCTTTTTCTTTAATATATTAAATCCACAATGAACATTGCTTTTCTTTATCTTAAAGTCATTATACAGAGTTGAAAACTTTATGAAGTTCACACTGGAACCTTTTTTTCTGTGAAATATGAATTCATAATCAAGAAAACTGTATCTGAAACTCTTAAAACAAATGCACTATATTACTGATTTCGGTTGTGAGAACCCAAAATAACGACAATGTATTTACGTGCTGACAACTGAGCATACTTTTTCACTATTTTCTCCTGACACACACAACAGATTGAGCAAAAATTTTCACAGATTTGTTTTTTCAAGTATACAGTTGATCATCACACAAAACATCAATATTGTCTGCAACTATTTTTTGTTGGCTGTACCAATCCTCTATAATACCTAATAAACAAACAATTAGGCAATTACCTAACAGTACTTTGTTACATTATAAATAATAAATGACATAAAAGGTAGGGTCTTAGATTGGGTTTTTTTCTATGTAAAGGCTTATTTATAGGCAAAATTATACAGAAAGATACTATAAATCACATGTGTGAAAGTTTCAGCTGAATACAGTGTCTAAAAATGCTGATAAAACAGCCAAAAAACTTCCGCGGTATTTACACAAGAACGCAAAATCCATCCACGTTTAGCGAAGTGACAGATATCTCTGGTTGCAGCATTCTTGAACGGGACACCATTGCAACGGTGTTAGGACACTTCGTACCTTTACCTTTTCGTAACCGGGACACTTCGTACCTTTTACAAGGTACGAAGTGACTTTGGACACTTCGTACCGTGAGCCGAGTCACTTCGTACCTTTCGTACCTTGCACTGATTATGGTTTTTAATGACCGAACAACTATACAGACATCAATTTATTTAAATTGAAAATAATTATTTTTCATAAATAACAATTGATTAGTCTTTACACAATCACTGTTGTCGAAATGAACAATTGTAAACAAATAAAAAAAACTTATCTAAAATATTAAAACGAATAAGAAGAAAATATTTATGTTTTTCTTATAACGTATTCAATAAATATTGATAAATAAGTTGTAATTAGTTTTGTCGAAAGAACAGTTAATAACAGTTAATTAGGATTACATTTTTACTGACATCCAACGGTATAGGGCCGGCCCAAACAGTAGCGGGCCGACGGTACGGAGTGACTCGACTGACGGTACAAAGTGACTCAGCCGACAGTACGAAGTGACCAGCTTTGCCAAGGTACGAAGAGTCTCGAAGGTACGAAATGTCCCGGGTACGAAAAGGTAAAGGTACGAAGTGTCCGACATCCATTGCAACAACCCACATAAATCTGGCCGGGTTACAATATCAGGAAGACACCAGTCACTGGTCAAGTTCTCCTGCTGCAAGTACCTCCGGACAGAATCCTCCAAAACTTGAACGTGATACAATGGTAGGTCAGTCACAGAGAGGCCTGAAATTTGAGGTAAAAAAAAATACCAGGTTAGGTAACATAATTACCAAAAATGGACTCAAAATAATATAAGGTTATTGAAATAAACAGGGTTACTGTGCATGGAAATGTCTTAACCTGAACGTAAATGGTCAAGTTAAAGACTGAATGTTTGCCATCTGCACAGATATCACAATTTAAAAAAAAAATTGAGTACAGCGACCCAGTTGGGACAAGTGAAGACCAAAATGTACTATAAATGCAATAAAACCAAGTGCAATTCGAATAGAAGACTTGTATTGCACAATTCTATCATACCTAAAATAATAAGAGGGAAAAAAAAGGCTAAATCACTTTGCGTATGATTTGGTTTTTGCCATGATGCCCCCCCAAATTCAGACAAAAATGCCGTGGTGCACTTTTCACATAAATGCTATTTCTGCCTCCTCCTCATCGGCTTGGCATAGTATACATCCCTTTTTTTCAATTGCGTTGTATGTTCTGACATGAATATTGGCAAAATTCATGAAACGAGAAACGAGTTCAACTTACCAGTTAACTAGTTTACATTTAATAGAGCTGAAATTAACAGAAATAAAAATGTGTGCACCTACCACTTTTCTGTTGGTGATTCAAATGGTGCAACTCCAGAAATAACAGAACTACAGAAGATACACAAAATAAATAAAAACAGTTGAAGTAATGAATCTAGAGTATACATATGTACAACATGTCTAAAATTAACACGTACACATCATACATGGTACTTCTTGTTGAATGCACGTTAACTTCATGTTAAGTTAATAAACACAAACAATAATTTGAAATTGCATCCTTTCAAACAAACTGCAAAGTCATCTGGATCTACGTACGGCGGGACTACAGGTATACTGTAAATGATGGACAGCTGGTAACGTTTACATCTGTACGTACATGTATCATTGTATGTTCTCATAAAACATTTTTTTAAATCAATAAATTATAGGTGCTTGGCTAGCTGTAGGCCAACAACTCGCGTTTTTAAAGTTTTTAATTTGTACCATAAACTTACACATTGGAAATTTCTGAAATGTCCCCCTTCAACATTTTCTGGTCCAACTCCACGATGGTGTTGACGTAACCGGTGGCACAAAAGGGGGGTAGCAGTACGTGGCACTGATGATTGGACAGCAGATCTATGAAAGTTAAAAATATGTTTTTGTTTTTCAATTTAATCAATAAGTAGACCTAATGAAGAATATATATCAATAAAAATAAATAAAAATACATGGCAGCATTTTGTGATTGTTTTACTGTTAAGAAGTATGAATACTTAGAGAGCCTTTTCATTCAACTGAATGGCACACTTTGACACGTATATCAAAATAGGCCCACGATTTCTGGCAAACAAAAATGCCTGCTAGAGCAGAACAGAGTGGTCACATTGGTATTAAAATAATTAAGATTTATATAAAGAAAACTCACAACTCACTTCAGTGTGTGCATATCTAGCAGCAATCTCGCCAGGTCAGCGTTCGAAAGACTCAGTCCCATGGCTTTACTTCTCCAGGTATCTTCCTAGTCCTACGTCCAAGCACCGACGACACAGGACCCTTTCAACATTTCCATGCTGGATGGAACTTGGATGGAACTTGGAAGTAACATGAAGTTTTCTATACCTGACAATGACATGGCGTTTGACCGACGCACTCTTTGATCGTTTTAGGGCCTATTCTGTCAACTTTGGCCTACCAATTTTCTTCATGGGTTTATTGGCAACCGTTGAATCCAGTTTAGATCTAGTAAATTGACCTTTCAGACTCTAACATCGATAAAAGCCGTGGTATAACTTATGAAGATTGCAAAGATATTTTTTATCGACAACGCGAGTGTGTACACAGCAACTCCAAACAACCTCGCACACGCGGAAACTGTGCTCACCACTATACACGACAAACCCAAAATAGATATTCCCCTATTTTACTGGGTACGAGTAAACATAAACATGAACCATTTGCGAATCTTTCCAACTGAAAATGTACAACTCCTTTAAAGGAGCTCTATACTTCTGGTAAGATACAAAACAAAAAAGCTCACAGATTCACACTAAACTTACATGGTTTAAAGATATTGATAGTCGAAAGCTTCCCTTAAAATATTAGTGGCTGAGGTGCTGTAGTTTTTGAGAAATTAGTAAAACAATATCACGAAAATACTTTTCGTCTCCCTGAGACGAGAAGTCTTTTTTGAAGACAATTCGTTGAATGCTGCCCTCACACACCCGATAATAGTTGTACATTTTCAGTTGGAAAGATTCGCAAATGGTTCATGTTTGTCGTGTATAGTGGTGGGCAGTTTCCGCGCGTGCGAGGTTGTTTGGAGTTGCTGTGTACACACTCGCGTTGTCGTTGTCGATAACAAATATCTTTGCACTCTTCATAAGTTATACCACGGCTTTTAACGATGTTAGAGTCTGAAAGGTCAATTTACTAGATCTAAACTGGATTCAACGGTTGCCAATAAACCCAGGAAGAAAATTGGGAGGCCAAAGTTGACAGAATAGGCCCTAAAACGATCAAAAAGTGCGTCGGTCAAACGCCATGTCAGGTATAGAAAACTTCAAAAAGTTGTTACTTCCAAGTTCCATCCAGCATGAAATTGAAAGGGTCCTGTGTGTCGTCGGTGCTTGGACGTAGGACTAGGAAGATACCTGGAGAAGTAAAGCCATGGGACTGAGTCTTTCGAACGCTGACCTGGCGAGATTGCTGCTAGATATATGCACACACTGAAGTGAGTTTTCTTTATATAAATCTTTATTATTTTAATACCAATGTGACCACTGTAGGAGGCATTTTGGTTTGCCAGAAATCGTGGGCCTATTTTGATAGTGTCAAAGTGTGCCATTCGATTGAATGAAAAGGCTCTCTAAGTATTCATACTTCTTAACAGTAAAACAATCACATAATGCTGCCATATATTTTTATTTATTTTTATTGATATATATTCTTCGTTAGGTCTACTTCTTGATAGCCTTAAATTTAACAATTTTTTTAAAAACTTTTATAGATCTGCTCTCCAATCAACAGTGCCACGTACTGCTACCCCCATTTTGAACCACCGGTTTACGTCAACACCGGGACATTTCAGAATCTTCCAATGTGTAAGTTTATGGTACAAATTAAAAACCTTTAAAAACGCGAGTTGTTGGCCTACAGCTAGCCAAGCACCTATAATTTATTGATTTAAAAAAATGTTTTATGAGAACATACAATGATACATGTACGTACAGATGTAACCATTACCAGCTGTCCATCAATTACAGTGTACCTGTAGTCTCGCCGTACGTAGATCCAGATGACTTTGCAGTTTGTTTGAAAGGATGCAATTTCAAATTCTTGTTTGTGTTTATTTACTTAACATGAAGTTAACGTGCATTCAACAAGAAGTACCATGTATGATGTGTACGTGTTAATTTTAGACATGTACATAATGTATACTCTAGATTCATTACTTCAACTATTTTTATTTATTTTGTGCATCTTCTGGAGTTGCACCATTTGAATCACCAACAGAAAAGTGGTAGGTGCACACATTTTTATTTCTGTTAATTTAAGCTCTATTAAATGTAAACTTGTTAACTGGTAAGTTGAACTCGTTTCTCGTTTCATGAATTTGGCCAATATTCATGTCGGAACATACAACGCAATTGAAAAAAGGGTGTATACTATGCCAAGCCAATGAGGAGGAGGCAGAGATAGCAATTACGTGAAAAGGGCACCACGGCATTTTTGTCTGAATTAGGGGGCATCATGGCAAAAACAAAATTTTACGAGACAGGTGAAAAAACTAAGGCCCCCAAAACGTTGTACACAAAAACAATGCGTCTTAATAGAGGGCGACTTTGTAGTGGGCAACTTTGGAGTGGGCGAGTTGACAGTAACAACACTGTTTGTTGTAAACACAATCTATACGCAAAGTGATTTAGTCTTTTTTTCCTCTTATTATTTTAGGTATGATAGTATTGTGCAATACAAGTCTTTTATTCGAATTGCACTTTGTTTTATTGCATTTATGGTACATTTTGGTCTTGACATGTCCCAACTGGGTCGCTGTACTCAATTATTTTAAAAATTGTGATATCTGTGCAGATGCAAAAATTCAGTCTTTAACTTGACCATTTACGTTCAGGTTAAGACATTTCTGTGCACAGTAACCCTGGTTATCCAAGAAAACCCCTCTTCGCCTGATAGTGGTTTACAGACCTCAGAAAAGTAGGACTGGACGTCAGACATTGCTACTTTCACTGTTGACTTCTCGTCATTTCTAGAACAAATAGTATCTTCGCCAAATAGGATACTGATTACAGGTGATTTTAACTTTCATATCGATGACCAGAACAACAGAGAGGCAGCTATCTTCTTGGAACTGATCAGCTCCTTTAACTTGAGGCAGTATGTTCTAGCTCCTACTCATCGTCTAGGGCATACATTGGACTTGGTTCTCTCACGCGCATCCGACATTTTTATTTCTGACGTATCTACTACGCATTATCTACCATCTGATCATGCTGCAGTTACCTGTTCCCTCAGCATTGGAAAACCTGGTCCAGTAAAGGTAAACATTACCACTCGCAAAATTCACGCAATTGATATTGAGTCTTTTCGTGAAGACATTTTACACTCTGAATTGTATACATCTCCATCTCCTACAGGTGATTGGGATATATGCTAGTGGCTCAGTATGATCATGTTCTTCGTTGTATCCTAAACAAGCATGCACCTCTTCTTTTTCATAAGATTACTTGTCGACCAAATGCTCCGTGGTACAATGATGAACTGCGAAAGGCCAAACAAGATCTGAGGCGACTAGCAATCCTCCAGACTCGAAGTGCATCGTCAGACATTTAAAACCCACTGTCATCATTACAATTATCTTATTCGTGAAACTAACCAGGCGTATCACTCCAAGCAGTTTGATAATTGTGATACTCGAGAACTATTTAAGAAAGTTGACAAAATGTGCAGCCAACCTGTCAGGAAGTCATTACCATCTGCAAACACTTCAGATAAACCATTGGCAGAAAGTTTCTCCACTTTCTTTGCTGAGAAGGTGGACAACATAGTACATGATCTCCTGAAATCTTCATCACATGCCGCTTCATCCTACAGCCAAACAATATGTGAATCCATCTTCAAGAAATTTACTTCGGTCTCAGAGCACCAAGTCATCAATCTCATGGCCAAATCCCCTTCTTCTACTTGTGCACTTGATCCTGCCCCCACGCATGTCGTCAAGAAATGTGGCATTGAACTTGCTCCCATCATTACTCGTATCATCAATACTTCATTTACTAATGGTTATTTCCCTGACTCGCTTAACACGCCAACATCACTCCACTTCTGAAAAAGACAAAACTAGACCCAGAAAACCTTAAAAACTACAGACCTGTGGCTGATTTAAAGTTCCTTTCCAAAACAATTGAACGTGCTGCTGTACTCCAGATGCAGAACTATTTATCTACAAATAATCTAAATGCTACCATGCAGTCTGCATATCAACAAAACCATAGTTGTGAGACAGCCCTAATTCGTGTTTGTAATGATCTGCTTCTATCACTAGACAAAGGGACAAGAAGCGGTTTTACTGTTACTCGATTACTATGCTGCATTCGATACAATCAGCCATGACATTCTTTTCCAGCGGCTGCAGCACAGATTTGGATTTCGAAAAACAGCATTGAACTGGCTTCGTTCATACACAACCAATCGCTCTCAGTCTGTTGTCATAGGAGATGATGTATCTTCCAGTATTCCATTGAAACAAGGAGTACCCCAGGGGTCGGTAATGGGCCCTATTGTCTTCACAATATACTCCTCGCCATTAGATGACATCATAAAGTCCTATGGTTTTGGTCATGCCATCTATGCTGACGACACCCAAGTCTACACTATTTTGCACAAGAACGATTATTTATCTGTCATTCCTAGATTAGAATCTTGTTTACATGAAATTCAGTTGTGGTCATCAGTAAATACTCTTAAGATTAATGAAGGAAGACAGAGTTACTACATCTGTCATCACGGTTCAGAAATAAAACTGTATTACCTCCCATTATGTTTAACGAAGTTAATCTCAAGCCATCACAGTGTGCTAGAAATCACAACACATCAATAATATCAACACATCAATAATATTTGTCGGGTTTCCTCTTATGGCTTGCACAAGATAGGAAAGATCAGACAATTCTTGAATCAGAACATAACGGAAAAACTAATCCACGCCTTTGTAATGAGTCGGATTGATAACTGCAATGGTCTCTTGTATGGGTTACCCGACTCTCTTCTTGTTAGGATTCAGAACTCTGCTGCAAGACTTGTTTCTCGTACCCGTTCACATGAACCCATTTCCCCAGTTTTGTATAATTCCATTGGTTACCAGTTAAGCAGAGAATAATTTTCAAACTCCTAGCAACGACATTCAAATGCAAACATGGTATAGCTCCTCAATACCTCAAAGAATTGATCCACGACTATTGTCCTTATAGAAATCTTCGTTCTGGCTCGCAAAATCTCCTCACTCCTTTTCCAGCCACCACCAAAGCATATGGGCAAAGGGCCTTTCAGGTTGCATCTCCTGAACTCTGGAATTCACTCCCCAATAATATAAAAGAAAGCTCCTCTCTAGAACAGTTTAAGTCTCTTTTGAAGACATATCTTTTTGTGAAATAACTTATATTGTTCATTATATGCATTTTGTGGTTCTTTCTGTTTTTTCTGTAATTTTTGTATTCTAAAAAGTCCTGGTTTTTTCTCTCTTTACTTTTCAAAAGCGCTTTGAGACTTCACGGTAATTTTGCGTTATATAAAAACTGTTTATTATTATTATTATTATTTCAATAACCTTATATTATTTTGAGTCCATTTTTGGTAATTATGTTACCTAACCTGGTACTTTTTTTTACCTCAAAATTCAGGCCTCTCTGTGACTGACATACCGTTGTATCACGTTAAAGTTTTGGAGGATTCTGTCCGGAGGTACTTGCAGCAGGAGAATTTGACCAGTGACTGGTGTCTTCCTGTAACCCGGCCAGATTTCTGTGGGTTGGTGCAATGGTGTCCCGTTCAAGAATACTGCAACCAGAGATATATGTCACTTCGCTAAACGTGGATGGATTTTGCGTTCTTGTGTAAATACCCCGAAAGTTTTTTGCTGTTTTACCAGCATTTTAGACACTGTATTCAGCTGAAACTTGCACGTGATTTTATAGTATCTTTCTGTATAATTTTGCCTATAAATAAGCCTTTACATAGAACAAAAAAACCCAATCTAAGACCCTACCTTTTCGGTCATTTATTATTTATGTTACAATCATTTATTATTTATGTTGTAACAAAGTACTGCTAGCTAGGTAATTGCCTAATTGTTTGTTTATTAGGTATTATAGAGGATTGGTACAGCCAACAAAAAATAGTTGCAGACAATATTGATGTTTTGTGTGATCAACCGTATACTTGAAAAAACAAATCTGTGAACATTTTTGCTCAATCCGTTGTGTGAGTCAGGAGAAAATAGTAAAAAAGTATGCTCAGTTGTCAGCACGTACCGTATTTTCTTGCGGACAAGGCGCTCGGCGGACAAGACGCAGGACCCTAAAATGACCCCAAAAAATTTCAAACGTCAGCAGAAAAGGCGCACCGCCGCATAGGACGCATGTTTAACAGCACACAGAAGAACACCAGGCACCACCCGGTGTCGGTACATTGACACAAAGACGTCATTTTGTTGCCTTTTGGAGCGTTCACAATATTCGAAGCATGAATGAAACCGTAACCACATGGGCGTGTAGAGCCATGCAGAAAAGACCAACGTAAATTGATACCGACCTTCGTCCATCCATTCAGCCAACGCTGTGCATTGTTAATAATATGAAGTCCGGCCCAATCAGCGGCCAGAAACAGGCCCTCCTAGCCTGAACATCCGACGTCCCACAATGAGGATCCTTGCTGATAAAGACAGGTTACCAGTCTAAGTCCCTCCGAGCCAGTAGATGTTGCGCCCTCTACCGGTGACTAATACCAAAACTAGCGTCGCCTTTATATATACCTTACGCAAATAATCCCCACACCCGGGAGGACGTAACAAAATGTTTCATTATATATATTTGTTTAAGTTTGTGTAATGTGTTTCTTTTTGTATATAAAATTCTTTTCCATTATTTCAAACCTTTAATTTGTTAATCTCGTTCGTAAGATTTTGTTTTAAAGTTCTTTTTATTTATTTCAAACTTATAATCTCGTTCATAAGATATTTGTTTAAAACATCTATCCTCTTCTTAAATAATGTTAGTTTTGTTTTCAAGGATCATTACCTTTTTTTCAAGGATAATTTTTTTTATTTGATAAATGAAATAAACGAAACAGACACATGAACCATCTCTTTTCTCGTTTGGTCGTCCTGAAAAGGACGGTTGGTTTTGTTGGTTCTTCAACATTTATTTGAAGCTGTATGTCAGGTGGCAGGTGTTTAATGAAACAAACGAAAGTGCAATTCGTATAGGTAGGCCAACAAACATTGGTACTTAATTATCCCATCCTTAAATAGTACGCAAGCCTAAAGCACACTTCGGAGATATTCTGTACAATAAAAACCCTCAAAGTTCACCACACAATAGAGGTTGGGTGAATGCCGTTTGTACAACAGCATTGACAGTAAATCTGATTGCGGCATTTTCGGAACGAATACGCGGCCACACAGAAAAACGTTTGTACGACGCCGACGTCTGTTGGACCGAAAGCACCAACGCATTGCGGCATTGTTGGAATGAAAGCACGGTCATGGGGGATGAACACGTTGCGGCATTGTTAGAATGAAAGGACAGTCTGGGGGATTGCGGCATTGTTGGAACGAAAATACGGTCTCAGTGTCTGGATAGTTGAGCCTTGTTTGACGGCATTATTGAGTAAGGATTCTTCACACAAAGACCGTTGATTTGAACCGGACAAAATAAAGGTATTATTTTACGCAGTGATCATCCAAAAAAAATCAATCGTCAGCAGACAAGGCGCATCGAAAGATAAGACGCACCGATATTTTTGGGGTCTAAAAAGTCAGATAAGACGCGTCTTGTCCGCAAGAAAATACGGTAAATACATTGTCGTTATTTTGGGTTCTCAAAACCGAAATCAGTAATATAGTGCATTTGTTTTAAGAGTTTCAGATACAGTTTTCTGGATTATGAATTCATATTTCACAGAAAAAAAAGGTTCCAGTGTGAACTTCATAAAGTTTTAAATTCTGTATGGATTTAAGATAAAGAAAAAGCCATGTTCATTGCTTTCTGTGGCTTCCGTTTAGTATCAATAGTAAACTTATTTTAAGCAATACTCACGACCAAGTGTACCAAATGCTGTATTGCCAATGGATCCACTCCAGAGATAAGAGAGAACATAGTTTTTGAATTTAAACTGCCAGAGTGTAAGGGCAAAGCTGCCCAACTTTTTATCGATTATTGACTCAGAAAAACCAGATATTATTACAGGGACCGAGTCATGGCTCAACGAGAACATTTCTAATGGGGAAATCTTTCCTCCCACGTACCAAATTTTCCGCAAGGATCGTCTAACAGATTCACACGGAGGAGTGTTTATTGCTATAAGGGATACACTGGTTGCATCGGAGAGGATTGATCTTTCTTCAAACTGTGAAATTGTTTGGGCCACAGTTCAACTGAAGGGATTGAAACCTCTTTTCATCGGCACCTTTTACAGACCACCCACTACCGATAGTAACTACCTAGAACAACTGCAAATTTCTCTTGAGAAAATTCCTAGCCACGCTTACGTGTGGCTCTTAGGTGACTTTAATTTACCCGATATAGACTGGTACAACAACAAATTTAAACCGGGGGGTTGCCACGCCGCCACCAGCAAACTACTCTTAGACATTGCACAAGAATTCAACCTTCAACAGATTGTCACTGAACCTACCAGAGACCAGAACACGTTAGACTTGGTATTCACTTCAAATGCTTCCTTGGTTCATAGTGTTGAAGTCAAGGCTGGTATCAGTGACCATGACATCGTCATAGTTAACGCCGACCTTCGACCTGTTAAGACTAAACCGGTCCCAAGGAAATTGTACTTCTACAAGCGAGGGAACATGGAACAGATATCATCTGACTTGGGGATTCTGAACAGCAACTTAACTCCGGAGGTAGTAAATAATAGCAGCACCGAGGATTTATGGGGCCTCTTTAAGTCCAGTTTAACAGACTCCATCAATAAAAACATTCCATCCAAAATGTCATCGCCAAGAATCTCACTACCATGGGTCGACCGTAACATCAGGCGCCTAATTCGCACAAAGCAACGTAGATACAACAAAGCAAAGAAATCTGGTAATAAACACGACTGGGAATTGTTCAAGAAGCTCCGGCGCAAAATTGACAGAACAATTCGCAAACATTATCGTCAATACATCTCCAACGTCATTTGCAGCTCCTTGGAGTCAAACAATACCAAACCATTTTGGAAATTCATCAAAGCCAAAAAACAACATGCCTTCGGGATTGCTCCTTTAAACACTATTGATGGGAAGATTGCCACATCGGCTGTAGACAAAGCAGACACCCTTAACAATCAATTTAAATCAGTTTTCACTGTTGAAAACAATGACACCCTTCCATCCCTGGGGCAGAGAAATGCTCCAGACATAGATACCATCACAGTCAACAAGGACGGGGTTTTAAAGTTACTATCTGACTTAAATGTTAATAAAGCTACAGGTCCTGACCTGATCCCAGCAAGAATTCTCAAGGACTGTAGTCAAGCTATTGCACCCATCCTTACCAAGATTTTCCAGAAGTCCTTGGACACCGGATCTCTACCTAGTGATTGGCGAGAGGCTTTTGTCACGCCCATTTATAAAAAAGGTGACAAATCAAACCCAGCCAACTATAGACCAATCTCCCTGACCTCCATACCCTGTAAATTGTTGGAACACATAATCCATCACCACATCATGGACCACTTCGACCAATTTCATCTCCTTTCGGATCTTCAACATGGTTTCCGCAAGGCCAGGTCGTGTGAATCCCAGCTTGCTCTCACCATAGATGATTTAAACAAAACACTTAACTCCCAAGGTCAAACTGACCTCATCATAACAGACTTCACAAAAGCCTTTGACACAGTTCCACACAGGAGGCTACTGCACAAACTTGACTACATGGGTATCAGAGGCCAGCTTGTCAAATGGTTGAATAATTTTCTAACTCAACGACAACAGAAAGTTGTGCTTGAGGGCTCATTCTCATCCAGTGTCCCAGTGACATCCGGAGTACCACAGGGAACCGTCCTTGGCCCATTGCTTTTCCTGGTTTTTATAAACGACTTGCCTTCATCAGTTAAATCACATGTACGCCTATTTGCAGACGACTGTATTCTTTATCGCCAAATTAGGTCGGTCAGAGATTCCGAAATCCTTCAAGATGACCTCAACAGTCTTTGCGAATGGGAAAAAGTGTGGCAGATGGGCTTCAACACTAGCAAGTGCTTTAACATGCACATCTCACAAAAACGATCCCCGAAAACCTACCAGTACAAAATGGGAAACACCTCTCTTGAGCATGTTCAACACCATCCCTACTTGGGTGTTGAAATATCTAGCAACATGTCATGGAAACAACATATCACAAACATTACATCCAAATCATCTCGTATCCTGGGGCTTCTACAGAGACATCTTTATGACTGTAGCGAAAAAGTGAAAGCCACGGCATACAAGTCACTTGTTCGTCCACGTCTGGAGTACTGTTCTAGCGTCTGGGATCCCCATACCAAATCCGAGAAAGCAGCACTAGAAAGAGTACAACGGAAAGCAGCTCGTTTTGTGACCAAGACATACAAGAGGGACGCAAGCGTCACCGACATACTTACAAAACTAGACTGGCCAACCCTAGAAGAACGTAGGACCTCCAACAGACTTACGTTCCTGTACAAAGCAAGAAGAAATATTATCGCATTCCAGAGCGACAAACTACCCAAACCCTCAACTAGATTCACACGAAGCTGCTCTCAAAACACATCCTTTATTCCATTTCATACCAAAAAGGACTGCTACAAATTCTCTCTCATACCACGCACAATTCCGGAGTGGAACCTTTTACCAGCATCAACTAAAGAAGCCACGACCCTTGACAAATTCAAAGCTAGCCTGGCTAAACTAGACATCAAGGACATCCAAACCCGTGCCCACCCATTCACAAACTAATTATCTTTATACGCTGCCAACACTACACCTGCGTGACTATAACCCTTACGGGTGTTTACGCAGTAATTAAGCAGAAGCAGAAGCAACAAATATTTCATCGTTGATGCTTTATACCTGTCTACTAATTGCCTGGGCGTCCTTTAGTTGCTTTTAATTATACTTAGCATTAATATTTAAATGTTTAATATAATTAATTTGTACTAGTGTACATGTAAATGTGGGTATATCCTTGCTCTATGGGGTCTGTCCTTGCTCTATGGTGTGAGAAATTCATGCAGCTGAAAGAACAAACTTAAAATAAATGATTGTTTCCATAAAACAAGAAAACAAATGTGAAAGTGTTGTCATTATGGTGGTAAACATTTATTTAAATTGGTTAACTGATCATAGGTTACCTAGAGAGAAGGGTAAAACAATATTATCTACTTATATCGGAGGAATGGAATTATGCTTTAAAATATTTGTAAATTTTTGTGTATTATATTTGTTTATAGTGGGCTTGGGCGGTAGGCCTCTTTCTTTAGACGAATGCACGTCTTGGAGAGCCAAACGTGAGGAAGCCACAGTGAACAGTTTGTAAGACCAAAAATGCAATCATTGTTGGTTTTTCCTTCTCAGTAATCTAGAGGACTAGTGTAAAAGTTTTTCAAACGAAACCTTGATGACATTTTGTTATAATAGCAATGACTCGTGTATACTGCATCGTGAGTGTTCTCACAAGATAGTCGGACACCTCAATGTTACCCAAAACCGCATTCAGTTCTGTGTAGTAAGTAAGGAGCCATACGTTTCCTTACGCAGCAGCTGATTGGTTACATTGGTTACATAGCAACATAGCACACTCAGTTTGGTTCACGGTTTTGCCAATCAAGTAAGGGCTCTCATTTACAAACGAAATATGGTGGACATTTCGATTCTGAACGGTAACGCTGACGAAGACGAATTCTTAAAGTATTCTTGACTGTTTCGAGAATCCTTAGAAATAAAGAATGCATGAAAGACTAGATCAATAGTTTAGCTAACATTCTATTAGTAAAATTCTTCTGCCCAATTCCGTTAACTATGCAAATGACTTTTCCGGAGACACTTATTTCTGCACACGGATGCTTTGTTTTGGTCTTAGGGGCCTATATTTCTTTATTTTGAACACAGAAAATTATGTCATAGTTTTTGTAGGTACAATTGTAGGTACAATGAAACATTGTTGCTTCGTTATGTGATGTTTTTGTTTTGTTACAATAACAAATTTTCCCTAAATGAATTTTTGAAAACGTGTCCTCCAAGTTCATTGTTTATGCAAAACCGTGGCGGTCATGCAAATAAAAGGAAGCACTTTTCTGACCCCTATATACACTGACTGTTACAGAAGTGATTTGAAAACCGAACAAAAGTAATTACTCCGGCCCACAAAACCACCCTCCAGCATATAAGTGTATAACACTGTACAACTATTGAAAGATTTGTTTGAATGCATTATAAATTTATTACGCGAAGCGCCAACCACATACAATTATAAATCATTATAGTTCATAGCAATAGTCAAACATCAGAACCCAGCTTGCAAGTACATGTTGTACATGTACATGTACAAACATTACACGCTGATGACATGACCAGACCTGTGTACACAGTTCAAAAACCGCAAACTTGCTATTAATAGGGAGGCCCGGTTTCGGTCGCACACGGTTAGAGTGAACGACTACAGATAGCTAATCGTCGAGCGTAATACGCGTAGTAATACGCGTAATTCATCACACGTATATTGCAGAGGGTTTCGTTGGTGACCCCACGGTTACATTTAACTAAGCTATAGAGGGCGCAAACTTCAAAATGGCAGCGCCCATGAGTATGCTCGATTTTGCGATTGAAGACGAATATTATGACTTCATATACCTCCTCTTGGGCAATGCACCAGAACCAACAAGAATCACCTTCAATCCAGAGTGGCCAAGGTTTGAGTTATTAACACCAACTGATAATCCAACTTAAGACTTCCAGAGAAACTAACGTTGAGGAATGGGTCCACTTGCAGTGACCTTGATGCTATTTGCATGGTCCTAAGGAGATTTGCTTATCCAAATCGCCTATCTGACTTGGAAGAGTTGTTTGGGAGACCCAAGTCAATTATTTCGCTTGTTATCAATGAGACTGTTGAACTTTTGAATGACTTGCATCACCATCGCTTTCAATCCTTCGATAATCTTTGGCTAGATCCTGCGCATCTGCAAGTTTATGCAGATGCTATTTATGCTAAAGGGTCACCTTTGCAGAATTGCTTTGGATTTGTGGATGGGACAGTTCGTCCAATTTGTAGGCCGACCCGTCATCAGCGCATATGTTACAATGGACACAAAAGGATACATGCATTGAAATTCCAGTCAGTGGTGATACCTAATGGGTTGATTGCCCATCTTTACGGCCCGGTGGAAGGTAGAAGACACGATAGTGCTCTGCATCGCATGAGTGGACTGATGCAAGAATTTGAGGCAAGAAATCTGACCGATAGAAATGGCCTACCCTACGCGATTTATGGGAATCCCGCTTATCCAATTAGACGGTATCTAATATGCCCATTCAAAGGAGCAGACCTGACACATGAGAAACAAGAATTCAACTCACGAATGTCATCAGTCCGAGAAGTGGAGTGGGAATTCGGCAAGATGATTAAACTGTTTGCCTTCCTTGACTTTCGCAAGAATTTGAAAGTACTGTTGTCTCCAGTGGCGAAGTACTATCTGGTTGGCAGGCTCCTCACCAACTGTCACACTTGTCTGTATGGAAACCAGACAAGCAGTTTCTTCCAACTGGATCCACCCTCATTGGAGGACTATTTGGCATGATTCCATTAATCATGTACAACCGTCTGAGCTATGAACCCATGAATTATGCTTCATACAAAGGACTGTAGCTGCTGCTGATCAGGCACCCCTTTTGGAAAATCCTGGATTCACCCCTGTTATGAGTAGCTTTCCAAGAGAGGTTAAATTACCATGGGACCAAGTTTTCAGTTTTAGGCATTGGGACGAAGATAGCCAGATTGCCTCTGTGTGGATAATTGCCTGGCCTAGGGACAGATTATGCAACACTTGCACATCCGAACTGAATCGATTTATGCATTTAAAAACTTGGTCCCATGGCCAATTTGACCTCTTTTGGAAAGTTACTCAAAACTCTTGATGTCTCATGTTAAAGCGGAAAAGTGTATCTTTCAAACTATACCTGGGCCCAATTTCATGGCTCTGCTTACCGCCGAATTCTTACCATCACCATTCTCCGCTTACGCGCAAGCGCCAAATTTCTGCGCTAGCTGTGTAAGCGTAGAATGCCTATAACGTAGCGTAGAATGCCTATAACGTGGAGTATGCACGCGCACAAGCCAAAATTCCCCACTAACCCGTGAAATTCGCTTGACGTAAGCACAGAATTCCCTGCTTCCGCTTACGGTAAGCAGAGCCGTGAAATTGGGCCCTATTGGTTACACATTCTACGTAGTTCCATTGAATTTTAAATTGCTTTTGTTTATTTATGTTTTTGGACATCAACAAAAAACAAACAGCGAAAGTGTATACTTAAGAATAAAATTGATAAGCTCTTGACCAGTGAACAAGTTAACCAGTACATGTAGTTGTGTTCTGTTGCTGTGCACTTGGTTTATTTTTACTGTAGGGGCCTATATAATTTGGATTCCCTTTATGATCCCCCGATTAAAATGGTATATCTCACTGATTTCATTCTATAATTGTTGGCAACTTATACTGAGCAGGGAAAGATTATTGAATAAGGTATTCATGAAATCAGGCAATGCTACCTTACAATTTGAAACAAACCATCCTCATCAATCATATTGACAAATGAAACTAGTTTTGCAAGATATTTTTAAACCTTTATTTCAATCAGCAACTGCAAAATCACCCGTAAATTATAATAACCTTCCCTGAAGTTTAAATAAAAGGGATACTAAAGAGGCACTCTAAAGTTAAAGTAAGTTCTGTGACTCACTGTTTTTCCAAAAGGCAGAGGTCTTAATAACAAGTGAAAACAAATTACAAGCCTCTAACCTTACATTATAGTAGTGATGAATGTAATTTTATTTGATACCCTTTTCAGTGCGAATTCCTTTAACGACGTCACAAAACTTAATTTGACCTTGGAGTGCCTCTTTTAAACAAAATAAGTAGTCATGCAATGAATGATATATATTAAATATTTCATACAATAAGTTATCTTTGGTTACAATGGGCAAGAAACGGGATAATGGATCTACTCATGACGAAGCCTTCTTTGGCAACTTATAACTCATCATGGTTCAGTGGAACATTGCACTTAAAACATCACAAAATTAACAAAATGTAAACAAAATGCATGTCTATGCAATACATGCTGAAAATCCTGACTTCCAACAACTTGAAATTGTTAACACGGTTTTCAAAACCAACTAGTGAAATGTTTCCAGAAGAATCATATCATGGAATGCTAGGGTCACTTTACTTTTTTATTAGGGTCATCATCAATGCCAACATTTCTTTGTCTTTGTCCAACCTTGCTTGTCTTTCCTCCTTCTCCAAGTCAAACTTCTTTCGTTCAAATTCTAATTTATCTTCTAGACACACGAGTCTGCTGTGCCTCTGCATTTTCTCGATGGTTGGGTCAGCTCTGTGTCTGAAATAGAGTTTAAAAAAATAAACAATATGAAAATGACAATACTGACAAGCAAATGATTTCCAAAATAAAGTCTTAAAACTCAAAGGATGAGAGAAAAATATTGGTTGAGAAAATTCCCTCCTCTTTAAATTTTGTTTTACTAAAAAAAAATGGTGAAAGAACAAGACTTTCAAATGTTTTGGGCGGTCAGGTTGGTATAGTGGTTAACTCCACTGCTCCCCTGGGGGGGGGGGGGGTGCTCTGTGGTGCGATCACAGGCAATATCTGACAACTTAAAACAAAATAAGTCCTGAAGGAAAGGGGGGGCGTGCGCCCCCCACTCGCCCCTGCTTATTTTTTATGTTGTTGGATGTGTAATTTAATAAATAAAATAAAAAAATCAATCAGGTAAGAAAATAACCTTTTTTGTCACCATCTGGGGCCTTTTTGCAGGAACAAGGGATTCCATCGCTGCAGCTCGAATAGCTAGGCCCTGCTTTTCTTTTTCTTCCTCCTCACTCTTTTTTTTGGCCTCTTCACTCTTTTTCTTGGCCTCTTCACTCTTTTTCTTGGCCTCTTCACTCTTTTTCTTGGCCTCTTCACTCTTTTTCTTGGCCTCTTCATGCTTCCTCTCCTCATCCACGTCGGCCAGTTCCGTTAGAAGATTACTATTTCAATTATTCCTCTTCTGTGACTTCAGTGCATTGCAATAGACCTTTCTCATAAGGCCACAATCTTTGTTGTTTTTCATGTATCCAATACAATGCTAAATTTAATTGTACAAAAAGGAACCAGACTATTTTCCCTTCCAGCCTCGGTTTGGTTATGATTGATTTCAATGGAAGTACACTAAAATGGATGATGGTGATGAAGGTCTATAGTATTAGAAAGATCAAATCAGTATTGTGTATTGCGAAATCCTTGCACGTACTCCATTGCTTTCTGCGTAATATTGATTTGACGCAATACGCAATACGTAAACATGAATTAAGGCTTGAGGCGTATGGCGTCAAAATCAAACTACACGGAAAGAATTGGGGTACGTACAACAGATTATGTAATACGGATACATGAATGTATGCGCTATGCTCAACGCTCATTTTCATAGACCTTGAAGTCATTTGAGTAGGGCGCCCTCTGCTAGAGGTCCAAAAAAAAGTTGCTCATTTGCCCATCATGTTAATACCATGTGCATTCAACTTGTGCAATAAGCATTGTTTACGTGCGTTACCAATCATGTTAATACCATGTGCATTCAACTTGTGCAATAAGCATTGTTTACGTGCGTTACCATTCCAGGGGTTAATGTGACTAGGGGAGACTAAACAGCTCACTACCCAAGGCAATAAGGTCAATGTTGTTATAACCAATGCATTAATGCTCTCGATCTATAGGACAAATTAAAGATGTATTTAAATTTGATATGAAGCCTAATCCCCATGAATACAAAGATATAATCCTGATGGGACCAATTTTTAATTTCTCTCATTTTCTATTATTGTTCTATGGGATGTCAATTTAGACTATGGTTAAAATCCTAAGCGACACATATGTACAAAAAATTTAAGTTGTTTGATTGTTTGAAATTTGCCTAATTAATGTTGATGAATTGTATATGCTGGAAAAAATACTTACGCCCGTAAAGAAGTCATTTCTTTTCTTCGGTGAGCATCCTGAAGGTGACGAAGGCGATCTTTACATGCTCTCAGTGTTACATAAGTATCCTTTGTCTTCATGGCATCATTCATTGTCTTGTTGATTTCCTCCCATGCTTTTTTTGATAATCCTTCGCTGGAAATCGCCAAAACCTCCCTCAAGAGAATCACATCAAGGCCAGGGTAAAATCGAACGGATTTCTTTGCCATTCTGAAAGTTTAAGATTGAACGATGCATATTAATTTCATAATAATATACTATAGACTATAGTATAAGTAATGTTTAAATATGGTATTGGGGTTGGCATGGTTGGGCTGGGGAGTGGGTGAGTGAGGGCGGACAGCAGAAGCAGAAGCCACAGCAGGTCATCTTGCAATTCTCTGCTGACAAACAAAAATAACAAATGGAGTGTCCTCTTCCTGAATCTGATCATGTTGATTTGAATGAAAGCCGAAGACTAGAGGCTGGGCATGCTCATTAAAATTTATAAAGTTACACCCTTTTCAGGGTACAACAGCTTGCATTTAAATAATCAGTGTCATAGGTTCCAGAAAAAATTACAAAATTTCGGGGGAAATGGATAGGCTATATACGGTTAAATAACGTTATGTTGTAGGACCACAGTACACGCACTATTCATCAAAACGTCAACTCGACCATCACCTGAACTTGAACTAGTTCAAGTTAAACAACGCATAAACGCAGTACCCCAATCACCCTCCATTCGGTGACAAAATACACTACCAAAACAAACACTACATATCATATATCCAACCTGAAATGAATTACGAGATCATCTACTACTTTCTATGACTGAGTATTAATTTTTGTTTCGAGAAATTGTGAGTAAATTACTGACTTTTACTAAAAGTTCTCACTTACGTGTAGTGGAGCTGCTAAACGTCTTCACAAAACTTTTAACTCTATGACTGATTGAGTATACGTCATAACTGCACAAATAGTGATGACGTCACAGCTACTAAAAGTCGTCGCTGCGCTAACCGTGCGCCAACGAAACCTCGCTATTAGCACACAGCGCGCGACACGGTGGTGTTATCGATTGCTGGCGATGGCAAGTGACCTTTCATGACCGCGAACCCGATCTCTATTTTTAAACGGGCGCAGTCAACTTTCGAATTCATACACAAGTAAGAATCGCCGGTTCACGAATCATGAGTCTCTCGCTGCAAGAGGGCGCCATGCCAATAAATGTAATCTACAACGGATTTACACAACTTTCCTGAAAAACTTACGTGTAATTTTCACTTTTTTCTGAAAAACCTGACGACTTATGAGGCTGAAACTTCTACAGGTAAATTGTATTATATACATCTTTATTCACAGTGAGTAGGGATTCATTCCATGGCCTAAAACTAGAAGTATAGAGCCCCTTTAACCATTAAAGCTGCTGTTTTTAGCCTACTACATTGTTTTATACTGACATTTGTTGCCTGTATGAGCATTTAATGATGTAGAATACCGAGGAGCCGTATCACCTCCACATTCAATTGTCTAGCAAGGTTGCATTTGTTGTGACATCTTGAGAAAAGAGTAAAAATCGTCTCATACTTTTGGGCAATTGATCCGTGCAGCTGATGGACATAGCTGATGTTCCATGTTGAACACAGATGATTTTAACTTCTTGATATTTTCTGCCTAAAAAATAACATGAAATGACCAGAGCATAACAGAGATTTATTTTTTTTCTGTTGAAAATAAGACTAAGGTTATTTTCTAAAACAAGTATTTAAAATATTTCCACTTGGCATAACTCACCTTGCAACATCTGTGCACATGATTTCCTACAAATGCATTACCGTGGGTCGACGGACTCCAATAATAACTCATAGATGGGCAACAGTAATATCTGGGTTCGCATTTGAACAAATAGATAATAAGTTAAAGTTGATGTACCACACTTTTTAGTTTGGAAGAAAAGCCTTTTACTAGTTCCAATTCAAAAGGTATCGCCGTGTTAAGCAACAAGGTTGATTGTAGATTTTACAACCCTTTAATTGTGCTAAAGAGTAAGCAATTTATATTGCTCTTCACAATAGCACTTGATACCTGCGGAAATCTATCTATTGGGTCAACATGTGTGCCACCTGCCACACAACTGAAACTCATTTCAAAAGTTTAGAAATATAACAATTTTTTTTTTAAATGTTTAAAACAAATACAAGTTGAGCATTTGAAGGATAACATATATCTGGATTTTGGCCTCAAGAGTATTTGGCCTCAAGAGTATTTGGCCTCCAGGGGTCACAGTACCGAACATTTGGGTAATTTCTTTCACTATACACAAATTAAAGTGGTGGGTTTGAATAGTCACCATTATTTTTGAGAAAAGTGGTAAGTCACTAAGTCTGAATGAAAAGGGTTTTATCTGGGCCAGGAATGCGTCTTATTTCCACCTTTTGTATAAACGAGCTCTTAATGACTTGATGCAAATCTGGGGTAATTGATTAAACAAATATTTTTTGTTTCAGTTAGATGTGGTCTTCTGATTGTGAATTGCTGCGTAAAAATCTCATGAAATTTGCCAAATTGTGACCACCTTCAAGTGGATAATCTTCAAGTTCATGTAATTGGTCCAGGAAGAGGTATTTGTTGGTAATCAGCATAAAAAAAAAAATTTACATTGTGATTCCTTAAATTTACAAACCAACCCCTATCCTTTTAAAAAGAAAAAAACAATTAACCAGTACTATAATAAACTGTCTTACCTACCACGGTGTATACATTGTTGAAACGCAGCTTTTCAGCAGTTCAGCTACAAAACTGGCCCACATACCCATGAGTATGGCCAGCAGGTAAAACGTTTAAGTGAACCTCTGATACAAAATTAATTTCAAAATGTATGGTGAATTTGCTTTTCACCAAACGGTAAACTGACTATGTGAAGTACACCTGTTTCGTTAACTTTTAACTTTACATATTTTAATACTTCAAAGGGCATTTAATTTAAATCATGTTTTCAGACATAATTTTATTTAAGATGACAGAACTTAAACAGAAATGTTAATTAGGTTGAAAGATAAATAACGACTTATTCTGAACCATATGTCTGTGACATAATACTTCAGTTTAACCAGACCGGCCAAGCAGCCCAACAGTCACCGAGTTGACAGTTTACTTGAGGAAGTTATTGTTACATTTACAGATGTCATTTTTATCTTGAACTGCCTATAATTTATAAAGCTTACTCACTGTTTGATAAAGCTCAATCTCCACCATGTGGAATCCAAGTCCCAGCAGAAAACGATTCTTGTTTTCTCTGAAGCAATTATCCATCTAAACAAGAATAAAGCTACATTGATTTAATTGTTCATTTGAAACAATGAAAACTCTGACAATGCAATTGTGTATTATTCATGAAAAAGAGAGATCTGCAGCAAGTAAGACATGCCGACATAAAATCTGAAATGTTTGTCTGAGGAATTGGGGATGGGTTTGTGATGTGCCTAATTTAATCACAAGTTTGTTTAATTATTTTACTGAACAGTTAACATAACCCATAAAAATGATCAATCATATTTTAGAAAATCCAAATTACCTGGATATTGAGCTTCTTGCCTTTCTTGGATGGATTATCAGCAATCACTTGCAGAAGAATGTGCATGGTTAGGTTACTATCATGTGGAATTGTTAATATGTCTGTGAAGGCATACACCTTCATGCCTCCTGGTACATCAGTATGAAACAATGCTCCTAATTCAAAACAAATTAAACATTGATTTCTGTAACTATTTCACCAGTATGATAAGACTTGAATCTATGCATGGTGGAAGTAAGTAAGAGGTGGCACCAAGTACGAAATTTCTGTTTTGAGAAGTGGTGGCAATGAGAAAAGCTGGTTTCTTATTTCACCAGTGAATTTGAACTGTTCATGCATTTGCGCTGACACAGTTATGAGTACTGTTAGTCAGTGTTTTCTGGCTTCTCCACCAAATGCTTTTTTGATGCCGAACTCAGAAGCATTAAGTATTTACTGGTATAAATGAAAATTAACCATTCTCTTCTATCAACGAGAAATTATGTAAAACATGTTTCCAGAAGATCATGCTTGTAAATAGGTTTGATACGTAGGTAATAGAAAAGCTTGAATAAAGCGTCATTTATTATTAGACAATCTTAGATGTTCATTGCTACAACCTTTGTGCTGGGATGAATTGGATAATTTGTTTACATACATGCCAGGCAGACTAAATATTGTTCTTTTGCCATGCATCCAAGTATAATATACATCATGCATCCAAGTATAATATACATAAGTACCTGTTTTGTGTGTTCTCAACCGAGGAGTGCCTTTGGTGCATTTGTCTTTAATGAGGAAACTTGGGATATTAGTTTTGGACTGATCCATCCTGTCGATGATAAGTGTATTCTTGATGGTTCCCCCCGTGTTCGTTCCCTGCATTGATGGTAGTGTGTCCTTGACAACCTGAAGAAGAATATAAAATTTTAAAAACCATGAAAGTAATTACTCCCTGTCTATGGTACAAATATTATAATTTTAAAAAGTACACAAAGCCTACAGATCAAAAACTTTTTGTGTGGATTAGCTTTGATTCGAAAATAACAATACTTTCTCAACATGGTTTAGTTGCTGATCTTTCATCCTTTTGATGGCTTGTCGCTCCTCAGGACCATCTGCCCCCTGCCGTTCTTCTTTCAAATTTGTACATATCGTACATTTTGCGAACGTGCTTACCTGTTAATAATATTTCATAAACATATTTTCCATATTTCAATGTTAGTTAGCTGCTGGAGTATGCAAAGCAATGATTTGAAAGAAAAGTGTAAAAAGGCACATGCGTAAAATTGCACTGCAGCCTGGAAACCTTGTATTTGTGTTTTAGGATAGAAAAATGGTGTTCTCCAGGCCACTAGAAGCACTCAAACAAATTTGAAAATTGTACTGTCATTAAAATAAACACACAGTTTAAAAGGAACTCAATATGTAATTAAATAAAAATGCACAGATTGTTTGTATTGAAACGATTCAGACCCAACCTTTGCTACGTGCAGACAAGTCTGACACGCCGGCAACATCGCCCAAAACACGGGGTTCTGTTTGTGTCGCTGAAACCTGAATAAGGATCTGATCTGAGCGGTGGTACACACGACGCAACGCTCAGAGCATCAACAATCTTCTTGATTTTTGTGAATGAACGTAGACTTGTGTCAGTCGGCGACAGGAATGATGACCCCCATGTATAATTTACAAAAACGGCAACACAGGTCATAAATGGGTTGAGGACTTGATCGAGTTTTTAAAACCAAGAAAGAGCACCGTTTAACTCGTATAGCACCCTCAATCTTTTAAAAAGTTGAGAATTTGATTCCTTTTCGCTACGCAAATTCTAGGCAGAGTACCCATGGCTTTCAATTTGCCTGAGAACTTGTGTTTTTTTCTACTGACAATGTTTAAATAAGTTTTGATGCTTTTATACTGACCGTCAACAAAATCTTTCTTGTTTTAAGAAACAATTGTGTACTCTAGGACGATAAATTTTAGCTTAATTGAAAAATTATGTTTTTTAGAAGTTGGATTTGTTTTCACTATCTCCATGTGTTTTGCACCTGGCGAAAACGCGCAATAAATGACATCATTGTGACGTCGTCCGTAATTTTAGGCCGGAAAGCACATCTACAGTACGCCAGAAGTCTTAAACTTAAAAAAGTTTGACGATCGGGGTATACTTTTTGAGATATGGTGCTAACAAGGTTGGCTAATTAAATATTCACCTCGCTGTTAAGTGGCTAATTAATTAAGAATTTTAACCTTTATTACATTTAGAGTTTTAAGCTTCAATTTGATATAGATCTAACTCTTTATTACATTTAGAGTTTTAAGCTTCAATTTGATATAGATCTAACTCTTTTATATTCACGCTTTAGGATATTGGGCTTAAAGAAAAAAACATGTGCAAATGCTATGGGCTTTAGGTGGAAACTAGTATAGGAAATATAATAAAAATCTCGATGAAAACAATACCTGTTCCGACAGTATGTCAAAACAGCTAAAAACCCTAAAGATCAAATCGAAGGTAAATTTCTGTTCATTGTTCATTCTATAATCCATGTGTGTTTGTGCCGTTGTGTTCTGAGCGGCAGCGTAGCCATCTTGCCACTGCGGCCTACCGAAAGCTGCGTTTGGTGGAAGCAAGTACTCGTTAAACCTCACTGAATACACTTTCGCATCGGGGAAATGGGCCGACTCAATGTGGCGAAAAGCCAAGGCAAAAGTCAATTTACCTTTGCATTTTTTGTCTTCTTCTTCTTGAGAGTTAAGTGTGCGACAATGTGCCGAAAATCGCCATGTGTGATTAAGATAGACAATTATTTATTTCAATGTTTCATTTCTATTGTTCTAGTTCCTTGCAGTAATATTTTTGCAGGCTTGTAATACCCAGCTACGTGCTGTTCCGATTAGGTGGCTGCGCATTGTTGTATTTATTTCATCACTAGAACTTGCAATGGAATTTTTTTTTATCTTCCCTTGAAGCTTCACCCAATGATTCGTTTTGGATTTCTTGCACTGGACTTTCCATCTTTATCAATACCTCTTTTTGTCAATTTTAAATTCTTTAACTCTCCTTTCTTTACACGAAATTCTTAAATTTCACCAGTCATTGAGATCCCACCGCCGCGCTGCAACCAAATGTAACGATTCTGACCCCACCTTTGCTTGTGCCTTGCCTAGGGGAGAGGAGCCGGTATCATCCGATGAAACTCAGAGAGATATGTTATGGGGGAACCTTATCTACTCGACATAATCAGACATGTTGAAAACAGAGGGTTACTGTCAACCAAAGATCTGTATTAATTTATTGTCTCCAACTCCTTGTTCATACAACATTCACTTGTTATTTCACTAATGTTGAAACTAATGGTACATGTATGAGTATAATTTATTACGGGCCTTCAATTATATTGGTAGCGTGGACTTCAACCCAATAGTTATAGGCATTACGTGTTGAATAGAAGGGTCTTTGTGTCTATGGTCTTGTGGTAAGGACATCTCAAAGAAAAGTTCCCAAAAAATTACTTTGCAGCTGAATTTATAGCCTCAGAAGTGCGTATGCGCAACACACACTTCTGTTACATATGCGGTGATCAAAGCGCACTAAATTCTTTACCAATCACAAACACCTTCTTTGGTAGCTTGCTCCACTTCAGCTGGCGCTCGCCCTTACTCTGTGTCTGTGTCATGTGTGTGCCTCATAAAGAAAACTCGAGAGCACAACATGGCGCAGCCACAGAAGGAGAACGGCAGCCTGCAAAAATATTACTGCAAGGAAAGAACAATAGAAATGAAACATTGAAATAAATAGTTGTCTATCTTAATTACACATGGCGGTTTTCGCCACAGTATTTTACATCATCAATACTCAATCCTTTCCACTTATGCACATAGTGAACAGTCACTCACCATCAATCAACTTTTATTCATTCAAAAACACAGACCGGACTTTTTTTAAATATACCTTTCAAAGAACAAAATCAGGCAAGTCAGTGTTAAGAATTCTGGTGAAGTGTCTGTAGAAAACTACTTCAGTCACCTCTCTTGTAGTGAAGTCTTTCAAGTTGTAAGCTGGGGGGACATATATCCTGTTGTTATGTGGCATGAAGTCACCAACTCTTTCCAGCAAGAATTTCATCCATGCCCGAGCCTCAGTTGTTTTGTACCTACTATATTTCGTTCCTTGGTTGTCATGTACATGGTTAATGTAGCCTTCTTTGAATGCATTATCTGCGCAGCTGAACTTGTGACTGGAAATGCCTTGCAATTGACAAAATGCATAAGATTGCCCCTTAAGCACAAAGTTAGCGATTACTAGTGTTGAAGGGATTTCTTTGTAGCTGGACAGTTTAAGCTTGAGAGTAAATATTGGCGCTGATCTGTTTCATTCTTACTTTTAAAAAAATTGTGAAGTGCCCAAATATCCTAGAGGGGGAAATAAATTAAATCAGACAGTGTTCATTGCAGCAGACTTGCTGGACATTGTACACTATTCTTGACTCAGTTGTACTATATTCTCATAGGTACGAGGAGGAAGTAGGAAATTTCTTAACCTGCCTGGTACGAAAATCATGTTTTCTTCAAAATGTGATGAAGAAGCAGGAGAGGATGGCAAACCAAAGATTATGCTGTCATCTTCCATTGACTGGACTCCCTCTAAGCATGAAGATAGGTTTGACATTTCTCAATCAGGCAGTGAGCTATTTTTCACTACAATCAGGCAGTGGCATATGGAAACCCCTCTCCACTGTGGATACTCGAGCTATTTTTACCTAAAATCAGGCAGTGTCTTATACCCCTCTCCACTGTGGATACTCAAGCTATTTTTCACTACAATCAGGCAGTGTCTTATCCCCCTCTCCACTGTGGATACTCAAGCTATTTCACTACAATCAGGCAGTGTCTTATCCCCCTCTCCACTGTGGATACTCAAGCTATTTCACTACACCATAATACCCAAGTCAGAGTACAGTACCTAACTTTATTCTTCAATTCTTGCTCAGAGTCTCTGAGTCAAGTCCCATCGTAACATTAATTCATAACTGGCAAGGTTATACTCTTAAGGAAATTGCTTAGCAAGCACTCAGTAGCTCAGAACAGCAGAAACAACACCGAATACCATGACTTTAGTCTACAGGTACAGCACTGTTGATCAGCTGATCAGTCTTTCTTGCTCTGCAATCATGTTTCCTTAAAAACCTTGTTACAAAGGAGCTGTGGAGGATAAACCTCCCAAAAACTCCATGAAGTCAGCTGTAAAGAAAGAAAAAAAGGAAATTTTACTGTACGTTACCGCTAGCCCGGACTTACTATTATTTTGTCCTAAATTATCACAGGGCAAGGTATCAGAATTAACCGAATTAACCAGATTAACCAGATTGTTTAATAAAACAAAGCATTTTCTTATAGACTAAGTTACCTGTGACATCACATGTTCACAAATGAGCCTAATGTCAACTGCATTAAGGATTTTTTTTTTTGAAGTGATGCTGTATTGTACACATTTCAACAGAGATTTCTATAAAATCTGTGTGTAAGTATTGTTCTATAGTTGTGCATATTTATACACATTGTACAAAGACTACATAGACCCTATTTCTAAAGAAGTAAACAAATTACTGGAAATAATGTTATCAATTTTTGGTCAGTATAATTGTGACCCCCTACAAAAATGTTATGCACGACAAAGCAAAGTCACAGTTAGGGTAAAATTCTGGGAATAACAAGTGCAGGTCCTTCATGACCTGCAGAAAAACCCAAGCGACCCCCATTTTTATAATTCATTCAGTCTTTTGCTCTTATTCATAAAAACATACTTGTAATTATTTTGCAGTATTAAATAAAAAAATAAAAATCATTACAATTTGTGTGATACATTTTGAGAAGCATTATATTCATTAATTTATAATTATTTTATTTAAATTTGTAAATCAAAACATTGTTGTTATTTGTCTTTATCGTACTCTGTTACAATAACAGAATGTTTGTGTAGGCATATGTCTAAACCGTGCTTCGTACATCCGAGTCTTTTGAGACAAACTGGGAGCACGTCCTACACACACTCACTCAGTGACTGTACCCTACACTACTCAATAGGCTAGTTTTTGCTTTATTACCATTAGTTAAACAAAAATTGTGAGAATTTGTGCCGATCTTGGACAGCCTTGAGGAACTTTTGCTCTAAAATGCAAACACTCAAAATCCCTTCACCACATGAGACCCTGTGTGTACCTATGGGCCAAAAAAATAAATTAACTACTTGATTGTATGCACGGCCGTATCAAGCCCATTAACACAGCGCATTAAAAGATTTCGCAACGAACAAACGTTTCCTCCAGTAATGAAACAACAATCCGTTTCCAAAATGGCGGAGGCTCAACGTTAACGTTGAATAAAAAAACGATAATTACATTGAATTGTCCATACATAACCAATTGATTTTCGAGTTATTTGTTCATAATTTATCATAAACACTTTCAATCGATCACTTTTATTTATTGAGAGTAATAATGTGTGAGGAAAAATAAAAAATATGAGGGTTTTTCCACCCTGGTAACTGGACGTGAATTCCCGAAGATAGTGAGAAACTGTTGATTCTAAAATGTCCCAAAATAAAAATTATGGGTTTTCCCGATAAAGTGGAGCCAATTTCTTGAAAAAAATATACTTGTTTTCCCTAAAGCCCAAACGAATAAAACAAGACAGCGGGCATATTTACAAGAAATAGATTTTTAAGAGTGTGTTTTTCACGGAGATGAACAAAAAATCACGTAAAACTCCTATTAAAATGTACACACAGTCGCAGACGTGCACCGCGCACCTCCACAGCCAACACGTCAATAGCGCGCGGGATGCAAAACGTAGATTAGTGTAGTAAAAAGATCTATGTACTACTACCATAGCTCTATGACTACTACTCAGTATGTTGTTTACGTTCGTATCGCGATCGTCAAACACAGACTCTCAAATAAAGATGTGTTGAACAAACAGACTGCAATACTACTGTGATTCACTGTTTCAAGGTAAACACTTTATTGCAACGATGACATCTTTACAGGAAGTTTTCCAGATATGAATACATTGCAGTTTCATCAATTAGCACTTGATAAGTTGTGTCGTGTGTGCACAAAATTAAATACAAATAATTCATATGTGGCAGTGGATTGTGCACAATACAGAAAGGAATTAGAAATACTGTACAGTATAAATATCTGGCTCGATGATTCAACAAGGCATCCGAATAAATTATGCTGGAGGTGTGTGCGTAATTTGACACATTGTAAACAACAAACTAGGGAATTTGAATATTCATCTGCTACACAAAAAACTATTGACGAATGGCCGACTCACTCAAGATCTGGAACATGCACCACATGTGAGCAGTACAGAAAAGTACTTAAGGGGGGTCGCCCTGTTAAGAGAAATCGTACTGGAAAAGGTCTTCCGAACATTAATCCACCGAGCCTCAACAAACAGGACTGTGAGAAAAGTTATTTGTTTAACTTTGCGACTAATGATTCTGCGTACACAGTTCCCCCAAATCTCGACATTCTTGGCACAGAGAAGGCAGTGGAGACAATTTTCATATGTGCAATATGCCAGTGTATCCTGAGCTCCCCTTCTGTGCAAACTCAATGCGAACACAACTACTGTTCTTCATGTTTAGAGCAGTGGTTCGTTTTTCGAGGCAGTCACACCGTTCCCTGCCCTGTATGTCAAGTTAGTGTGAATCATGACAACATCACATCATCACCCCGAATTTTGAGGCTTCAGCTTAGCACATTGACAACAGTTTGCACAGTATGCGGAACAATAGGTAAACTGTCCAAAATGGCTGACCATGTTTGTCCAGAAAAGGATAAAACACCATCATGTAACTGTGACTTGTGTTCAAAATCAGCAAACCCCATCCAAACATATCCCGAGACAAGCACAGTTAAAATACACAGAGATGAGATTATAAAGGCTGCAAACCTTCTCAAGCAAGTTGCAGTGGAACACAGCAGAGGCACACCTATCCCAGCAGAAATTGAAGAAGTCAGTGATCGCTGGACTTGGTTAAAGCTTAGTGCACACAAGGGAAACGATGTGCGCTTGAAAACACCAGGCCGGGTATGTATTGTAAAACAACTTGCATTGTTATTAATTATTATTTTCTTTAAATACTTTTTACAAGTGTACAAGTCAAATTTACATCATTCGCATACCACAGCCATCAATAAATTATGTACTTAATAAACATTTTCATAATAATAAAAATATTGATGGTTAGGATTTAGCTTCTGAAATAGAACATCAAACACATAATTTCTGCTTAATGCCAACACAAACACCCAAACGTAAACACATTTAAACATTACTAAGTCAAAATTTACAAATTTACAAATAGTACATTTTGTATTCAATGATGCTGTTTTATACTAACACAAATTATGACAATCCATTTTTTACATCTCATCTTTACAGCCATTGTTTGTGCAGAAAATTGCTCACAGCTCAATCAAATCTCCTCGAAAATCCACCAAAAGCGGACCCCCCAATGATGGAATCCATGACCCAGACACTTCAATTGCCATGATGAGAGACTGTCAGTTAGCATGGGAACAAATACGGAAGATTAAGAGGTATGTAAAAAACCTTTAATGAAAACTTTTTGCACAGGTACAAATATATTGAGTATTTTAAATATTTGTTTGAAAAACACTTAATTGTATTCGTGCATGCTTCTATAATTTCAAGGTACCTTGGTAGCGTTGGGGTTACATTTTCATCAGAGAGAGCCATGCGAAAGCGCCAAAATGAGCTACTCAATGACAACCTCACAGGAAGCCTTGTTCCATTAATCTTCACGTCAGACAAACCATTCGGACGTAATGGTGTGGAGTCACGTGAAGTACCCTGTGTCACTGTCAAGAATCTCAGCACAATGATTCTGGATTATCTGGACAGACATGACTTGTAAGTGTTGTCAGTTCATCATAGCATGCTACAGTGTATTGTTTATTATGCATTAGACATTGCATTTTGAGCCCCCTGTATATGTTAATGTTTCCTATATAGGCATGGCTCTTTGACCTGGCATGACGGTGTGATCCCCGAGAATGAAGTGTGGATAAAAGTTGGGGGAGACAAAGGAGGAACCTCCTTCAAAATGTCTTTCCAAATAGTCAACACACATCACCCTAATTCACTTCAAAACACTGTTGTGTTTGCTTGTTTCGAGGCCAACGACTCAATTGTGAACCTTCAAGCAGTTTTGCCACCTGTTATGGAGCAAGTGTCTCAACTTGCTGGCCAAAAGTGGAGGTAACAATTCATTTAAAAAAAAGCAACACATCTTAAATGTGTTTACATTATTTAGAAAGCATTGTACAAGTGCTAAGTATCAAAATTCAAGATTCTGCTTTTTATTTATTATTATTTATTTATTTATTTGTTTTGTCTTTTCTTTTTACAGAGGCAAAGCGTTCCGACTTTTCCTTTTCGGAGATTACGAGCTGTTGACCAAGATGTATGGTATATGCAGCTGCAATGGTAAGGCCAAACAAAAAATGTTCTGTTTCCGATTACATGCCATTTTTAAATAGGGTCGGTAGGTCGGAATGTTTGGGTTTGTTTGCCTTTTTTTATATTCCTCCGTAGAGCGCAAATTCAAAATTGCGCAAAAGATTGTCAATTTTCTTGCGCAATTAATAGACTTGCGCAAGAAATTGGGCAAACTTTTGCACTTTTGCGCAATCTGAGAATTGCGCACCGTCGTGTACACACAATTTTTTTTTTTAAAGCCGAATAAAAACTTTAGGGTCGCGGCGCTTTTTGGCCTAAAAACAGAACTGTATGCCCACATGGTTATGACACAATTCACACCGCTGCTGTAGTACAGAAATACATTGTTTATGTTAGGACATCAACATGTTTGATACTTTTTCATTTTTAGCCACTTGCACTAGTTCTGCTTATTTTACATTATTTTAGCACGGTATTGCTGTTTGTACTGCACAACATCCAAGGAGAACATGAAACTTCCCATCACTGAGAGGGCAACAGCCACCCCACGCACCCTGCAGTCAATCTATGAGTCCTACAAGGCATATGAAGCTGATGGTTCAATGAAAGCTCGGGCCAAGCTGGTTTCACACAGCATCATAGCTAAGCCAATCATTGACATTGCAATTGACCATGTAAGTGTACCTATAAACTGTGAGCAAACTGCAAGCACTCTAACTGTTATCACATTATTTGTACACCATGACTTTGTTATTATAAACTGAACTTAAAGGGGCTGTGTGGTCATGATCAATGCAGGCTGTAATTGGAATTATAAACTCTCACTAAATTACAGCACACCCCACACCTTCCATTGATACAATGGAAGGAGACACAAACATGCAGTAACTGTGTGAGAGGTAATTCCATTTACAGCTATGACGACTCAGCCCCTTTAAAAAAAAAACACTTGTTGTACTAACAATTGCTAATTAGTTTACATTATTTACATTACAATATTATTTAGGTGGTACTCCCCAGCCTTCACATATCTCTTGGAATTTACAAGAAGCTCTTTGATATGTACGAAGCAAGATGCCACAAGCTTGATCTAAAGATTTTTGAATTGCTAGTCAAGCATGCAGATGAAGATGACATGGAAGCAAGTGACACAAACTTCGACCAGAAGGTTGCATGGGAGTTCAACCATCAAAAGCAGCTTGCCCGTGACAAAGCCATCAAACAAGATGAGCTTGATCAGATTGAAGAAGAGTTACCCCTTCACCTCCTTCAACATAACCTTCAAAATGCTGATCAAATGTTTCAGCAGATGGCCAATAGGGCTTTCATTCTTCGTAATGAATTGAAGCAACTGGTGAGATTTGCCATGTAAACATTTCATTTTAAACTGAACTCGCCAAGTTAAGTATTTTCTTAGCATTCAATACGTACATGTACATGTGCTATTGCATGGTGTACATTCCTAGTATGCTATTCCCATTGAAACATAGGCACGGTACAGTACTTGATGACAGAATTGTTGTTCGATAACATGATTAAAGTGCTCACTGATAATCTTTTGTCTTTCTATTGTTAAATCACAGAACAATGAAAAAGCAGAACTGCCGATTGGTGCCGGTCCAGTTGCTGGTAGCCTTGATGTGGTATTGAAGAGACACCATGTTGAACGGCAAGCTTACCATGGAAAAGCTTTTGTTGGTAATCACGTACACAAATGTTGCCAGGTAAAATCTACCACATAGTGTAGCATACAAACTGATACATGTATTCTACTACACTTGCTGTGTACAGCTGGGATTGACAAAGTTGAACCTTTCATGTTATATCCTTCCAGATTCGAGTCATCTCTGACCTAACACATGAACCCCGCAGAATCCTTCAAAGTGTATCCAACGATGACATTCCACTGAAACATCAGCAAGAACTCATCAGAGAAGCAGCTAAATTGGGGTCTACTTTCGAGGATATTTTCCTAAAATTTGCCGATGCACACTTTGCGATAAACCATAGGAGGGCATTATCACCAGATGACTTGAACCGCATTGGTAATTACTCAACTCCATTTAATTTTTGTTGTGAAGTACCAATGTTAATACCAGTCCAGAGTAATGATGTTTTTTTTGTTGTTGCAGATATGTGTATCAAGGTCTTCATGGCATCTTACCGAGAGAGTTTCCCTGAATCCAGCATCACACCAAAGATGCACTTATTGGAGAACCACGCCGTTGAACAGCTGTCCAGGTTTGGTGTTGGGTTTGGCCTCCTCAATGAGCAAGGAGGCGAGCTCATACACACCGAGTTCAACAGGACAGGTCGTGTTGTACAGGGAATGCGAGACGCCTTACAGCGTCTCATGACAACAATGCGACGTCACCACTTGTCAACCACTCCAGAAGTACAAGCCAAAGTCATCACATGTAGAAAAAAAGCAAAAATAGAAGAATAACACAAATATTGTTTTTAAGCAAGGTTCAAGTTGGGTATTAATTTACTACGCTATAATATTTTGTGTGCAAATACATCATATCATGATCACATCAAACTTAAACAATTGTTTTCAACAGCTGAATGATACATGATGACAAGATAGTGTAAATAATATGCATGCAAATTTGCCAAAGGGGGGGGGGGGGTACATGCACAGCAAGACTTTTAATTTCCAAAATTATGAATAGCACAGCTGAGTTTAAAGGCTTCAAAATGAAAATACAAGTCGGACTAGTGTAGCGTTACAATTTTACTTGGAATAGTCACTCACCTTCACATGTAGGCCTACTTATAGTCCTCTCTGCTTTGGTAAGCTGGCACTGGCAGGGTTAGAGTTCGACAGTGGCTGTGTAATTTCGAGAAAATAAGAAAATGTTTAATTATCAGCAATCCCAATAAAAAAACATAATGTCCATTAATTAAGCCATACCACCACAGGACGTAACAGTTCACTTCAAGAAACGTGTTATTCCAGACACCCAGGGACCAGAATCAAATCACGATTTAGTATATTATTATTTGCATTTGGGTTGGCATGATGGATCGGAGGATTGTATGTACATGTAGAATGACATTTTTTCCAGTTTTCATTCAAAAAAGTAGGCCTATAATATATACCCTAGTAAAAAATTTTTTTGAAAACACAGATGCAGTAGGCCTAACAACTTAAATCATAGGGCCTAGGCTAGTTTGAAATCAGTCATGAAAATATCCCGACACTGACACAACGATGTACAAAATGAACGTATGCAAACTCTACGTAGCCTCTGTATATTATAGTGTATTGAATGTACATAATAAACGAAAGATCATTTTTCACACGTTGGAAAATAACCAAACAAAATCTGTAATATCACAAATCATCCCGCTGTCTTTTACCTTCTTTTATCCTGATTGGCTTGGAGTATGCTTCTTTTAAACATCTGTGGTCAGATTTTGTTGATGAAAACTCTTATTTCCATAAAATAACACTCTTTTGCACGTCATTCGCACGCCAAAATAGTAAAACGACGACACCATGACACCCCGTACGCAGTGGCCCCTGGATTGCAGCTCACATGGCTGAATTGACCTCGGAGATCCAAGTAAGGATTAATCAGATGAATATTCATGAGAATTATCACTATTTTTATTCAAAACATTCCTGCGACCAATGAAATTTAAGGAAATGGTGATATGCAAATCACAAAACGTGACCTTTTTCAGGTGTAAACATAAACTTGCAAATGTCGCGCGCGCGTAACTTGTCAGAATGAACTGGACGCAGCGTGAACACTGAGGGCGTGCACATTTTAATACTGCGGAACGGCCGTGTATGATTTGGAAGTTATGTCTTATACAAAAGTTTGTGTTTTTGCTTATTGCCTGTTCAAATGTTTTCTAACAAGAAGCAGCAAGTAGGAAACATGGATTTGTACCAGTACATGGGAAGTCGAGGAGTAAAACAAGAAATCATAGATAAAATGATGTACACTCTATTCCATGTTGTTTTTATAAAGGTATGCTTCACTATACAGGGAGCACGAGTAAGCGTGAGGGGCTTTATTTGATGTTTGGTGTGTGTCTGAAAGCAGATAAATACTTTTCAGAAATTAGACGCCAAAGACAAGGTAAAAATTTACCTGAGGAACATAAGTCAATGAAAACAAAGATTTCCTTTTGGATGTTCTCTTACATCTTATCAACCGGACATAAAAACGTTTTCCATAAACTAATATTGGGTTTGGCCTTTGCCTGTATGCAGTATTGTTCGTAAAGTTGTGTCCACTCTAACTCATTTTATATTATTGTAATGTTACATGTGCACGGATAGGTTTTAATTCCAACTGAATGTGGCCTAGAATTGCACTGTGCATGTGCATGATGATATGACAATTATTATTGTAGGGGAACGGAATTTTATTAAGTTACTTTCACCTTTAATACTCAATCTTGCGTGAGTATGCTGAAAATTATTACTTACAGTTGTGCGCCCCTTTAATAAGTCTACGTCAGTGAGTTGGTAAGCCCTGATTGGTTGACAAAACTTTCATGCGTTATGCGTGTGTATGTGTATTTTACGCACGGACTGCATGTTTCCTATTTTGTTGCATCGTGTATCGTCCGACATCTTGGTCTGAAAGAAGGTGTAAACACCCTCCGAATCGTCTATTTATTGTTTGTGGGGGCTACGATTAGAGTAAGTAGACATTCCGGAGGGGAATAATATTGGTTTTTAGATAATAATCATTTTTAAGACCGTGGGAAAAGTTTGCACTTTTCAATAGTTTATAAAAGACTTTCCACGTTGCCTGTTGTTTTAATATTGTGTGCACACTGTATACGTTACTATTGTGTGCACATTGTATACGTTACTAAGGGCGTAGTGTAGTGGTATGGTATCAATGGCGTCGGGTTCTATAGTGGTCCTATGTATGTGGGTACATGTTTATGAAGTATTCGTTTGTTACTTTGTTTGCAGGGACTAGCAGTATTGGGGATTTTTGGATAATCAGGATTTCGGATGTTGTGTTTTGGAGATTAAATAAAGCCTGAACTCAAGGAAGTGAATATAATTTAACCTTTACAAATCCTCCCGGAGACTTTTATTTACACGTTGATTTTGTGGTACTCCACCTTGGCATCACCCCTGCTTGATATAAAAAGCATCTCCCTGACAAAGAGGACACACGCCCTCACCCCCCGAAGAGAGGACAGCCCCCTTCACCCCGGGATCGCCCCCCTGGCGGCGTCTCCTGACATTATTACAATAGATCAGTACGTGAGCTTGTTCATTGTGGTATGTAGAAGATTGCTGTTCTGGAGTTGAAGACAGTTTAGGGCTGTATTTTTCCACTTTTTTTTACATACGATGTAGCAAATGGAGAAGACAGTTTAGGGCTGTATTTTTCCACTTTTTTAAATACGATGTAGCAAATGGAGTAATAGAAACGGACGGCCCTTATACTGCCATCAAGTGCCTCAAAAGTTTGTTTTTGGTAGTGCTACTTGTAACATACTCAATGCATGTGAACTATTTTTTAGGAAACATCAAAGCAAAATTAATAAAAAATATTATCAAACAAGTTATTGTTAATTTTTTACATTTTTTAGTTCAGGTTGATGCAACCGTTTTGGTAATCATGGATGATGCATCACTTCGAGAATTTGTGCAACTTCTGCTCCAAAATGCAAAAGCCTAAAAAGTGGCACTGAGAGTTCCTCAAGAAATGACACAAGCTAGGACTGAAACAGGCACAAGTTAGTGATGAGGAGTCAAGTTCTACCAACAAATCTTATCGACTGAAAGGAAACCGAACGACATTAGCTGGATGATGATGGAAAGCTTCAAATGCGCAAGCTGTCTGCAGACAACACCATCAGTACAGTTTCTGTCAGCGACCATGTTAAACCAGCTTTCGATCGTGCTAAATATGCTGAATATCAACCTGGAAGATACATCGCTTGCGTGTATGACAGGGAATGGTTTGTTGGACACATAGATGAAAGTTCCAATGATGATAATGATGTGCATGTCAATTTTATGACCAGATCAAAACGAACTGGTGGACTTTCTCAGGGTTCAGATGATCCACATAATCAATGCTATGTGCCGTTTCAGGACATCATCTAATCCATTAGTGCCCCTAAACGGCAAGAACGTGGCAGGTCGCCAATACAAGCTTTCTTCAGGAGACTATAACCAGATAAATGCATTGCTGCCAAATTTTATCTAGGGAGATCCTAGTTTGACAGATCGTCACAAAGGAAATTGAACCGTTTGTTAAAGTACGTTTCTAGTTTATTCCATGTTTCAATCACTTGTTCTGTGGTTAGTGTTTAAACAGAAGCTTACTGAAGAAATGTTATGAATAAATTCGAAATTTTACATCCCCTTCACAGTTTATATTTGTTTTAAATAATCAAAGAACTAGAAGCAGCACTGGTAGCAACCATGACTTGTGTACAAGACATTTACATGAATCTCACACTGAGTAAGCGAATGAACAATAGGCAAAGTACTAGGTGTACTAAAATAAAAGGCTGACCATGAAGGAGTAAAGAGTTCTTTTGTTCACATAAGTGTAGACCGGATACCAAGTATTTCTGGAAAATGTCAGTACATTTTTCTTTTTTGTCCCACGTTGTCAAATAACCACTGGAAAAATACGTTTTTAAAACTTTTTAGAAGTGAACCTATATTTAGACCCCTGCCAAATACCATCAGAGATGTGATTGGACTATCCTTATACAGGTCACATATATGGAAATAGTTGATAACCAATTGTTATAAAAAGCAATCTGACATTTCATATAGGTATGAATAGGTCGCAAAAATGACGAACAATCATATTATGTAGGCACAAATGGTCTGCGCTACTTACGATAGAAGATTCTATATAGTTAATTGGAAACAAGATAGGCCTACCCTGTTTATCAATTTGTAGCTACATCTACATATATTTTCTCTATTTGCAGATAATTATAGACCTCTAAAAATGCACCTAAACACAAAATAGCAATCTGAAGGGGCGGGGCTTAATTTTTACGGGTTCATATCTCAGAAACGTAAGGGAGTATGATTCTAAAAGTATGTGTGTGTTCATGGCACTAATAGGGGATTCTTTGAAAAAAACTTGCAAAATATGAGACGATGCCTGCCGACCCATCCGGTGAGTTGGCACGGAATGACCGACCCTATTAGGTTTGATTGTTTTGAGTGTTTTGGTCAATATAAGGGAATCAAATTAGCGTAGGTAGATGTTCATTGCTACAACTTTGTGCTGGGATGAATTTGATAAATTCTGTACATATATGCCTGGCAGACTGTGTAGCTCTGTTGCCACGCATCCAAGCACATACCTGTTATGTATGTTCTCAACCAAGTGGCACCTTTGGTGCATTTGTCTACAATGAGGAAACTGGATATACTAGTCTTTGACTGATCCATTCCGTTGTTGATAAGGGTGTTCCCACAAGATGGTTCCTCCGAGCTCGTTTCTGCATCGGTGGTAGCGTTTCATTGACAACCTGAAAAGTAATATAAAAATATATAACAAGGCATTAATTACTCCCTGTCTATAGTAGAATATTAAAATTTATATAACTACAAGATGCCTACATATCCTAAAAATCATGTGTGGATTAGCTTTGACTTAACTGAAAAATAACTATACTTACTCAACAATAGGTGCTGATCTTTCATCCTTTGTATGGCTTGTCGCTCCTCAGGAACATCTGCCCTCTGCCGTTCTTCTTTCATATTTTGTACATATCGTTTATTTTGTGAACATGCTAACCTAACAATCTAATTTTAGAAACATATTATTTGCTATGATAACAAATTTGGGTTATTAATTTTCACTAATTTCATATTTCAATGTACACTAGCTGCTTGAATTTGCAAAGCAAAGATTTCAAAAGAAAAGTATAAAAAGCACATGCATCAAATTGCATTGCAGCCTGGGATTTTGTATTTGTGTTTTAGGATAGACACATTGTGTACGTCACTAGAAACACTTGCAAAGTTCGAAAATTGTACTCAAAGACACTGTCTTTCAAATATTTTATATAGACAGTTTTTATTTAAGAAAACTCAACTCAACATGTAATTACTCAATTCTCCAGATTGTTTGTATTTTCATTACCAATCCTCTATCCTGTCCACTTGTGCACATATTACAAATTGTGAACTGTCACTCACCATCAATCAAACTTTACTTATTCAAAAACACTGACAAGAAAAAAATGCTGAACCTTTCCAAGGAAAATTCTGGTTAAGTGAGCCTAGAAAATAAATTCAGTCGCCCCCTTGGTTTCCATGTACGTGGTTCATGTAGCCTTTTCTGAATGCGCTTTTTGCACAGCTGAACTTGTGGCTGGAAACGCAAAATGCATAAGAGCATACAGATTGCCCCTTAGGTACCAAGTTAATGATTACTACTGTTGAATTTGGCAGAGGGGAATTTTTAAAGCTTGGGTAGTAAATATTGGCTCTGATCTGTTTTATTCTTACTATAAGAGAGAAATTGTGAAGTGCCCAAATATCCTTGAGGGGAATAAATTAAACCAGACAGTGTTCATTGCAGCAGATTTGCTGGATTTTGTACTATATTCTCAAAGGTAGGAAGGAGGAAGTTGGAAATTTCTTAATCGGCCTCTTGGTATTTCTGGTTCGGATATTATGTTTTCTTCAAAATGTGATGAAAAAGCAGGACAGAATGGCACTCGAGAATTCCAGTGCATCACCATGACTGATTGTATCGCGCACTCACCGGTCGGGCGTGATCAAAGCCCAGGGGTCGATTTCACAAAGAGTTAGGACTCGTCTTATCTCGAGTTAGGACGAGTCCTAGGAACGATTTCACAAAAGATAGGAAGGGTTCAACGTGTCCTAATTACCTTGGAAACGGCCTTGGAACCCGTCCTAACTTAGGATCGGTATGAGGGTCGTCCTAGCGGATGATTTGCGTTATGTTTGTACGTTAACGTAGTGACGTTCTCTCAATAATAATACTAGTTTATTGCAACAACGACAACTTGTTATTCTAGTGAATATCGATCAATAAATAACATACCGCCCGAAAGTGTTTGTTTTAGTTTTGCTTAGCGCCACCAATAGTCAGTGGTGTGTTACTGTGTAAATGGATTGGATAACCACAGTACGGATGTTTACGTTCGCCGTTCCAAGCACAGACACCTATTTTTAATGGGCGGCAGTGGGTTTCTCTATAGATTTACACAGAATTTTGGGTGGCTAAAATTTGGCTAAGCCCTAATTTTCACATGAAAAATAGCTTTGCAAAGCACAATCATCGTACATTGCTTTATAGACAACTACAAATCTTCAAGTTATCAGACGTCAACACCCGACTGGCCAATGAAAACAATACTAGTTATAATATAACATTTCTGGAAAAATATCCTGAATTTAATAATAATTTAATAAGGTGAATGAAGTTAATGAAATCATACAGGGACAAACATGAGTAAATGCAAAACATGACGTGGAATCACATCGTTTAATTTGTTAATTTTAAATTGTATTGTTTACAATTATTTGACCAAACATGTCTTCATTAAACCAAAAACAATAAGTTGCTTAGTATAGTAGTATAGTATAGTAGTAAGTTTTTATTGCAATTTTTTTTTTTGAGTCATTACTAAACGTACATGTGCATACAGAGACCCTTTATTTAATATAAAACTCAGACAAAAGTAATAAATTTATAAAACCTGAACCTGAAGTCTGAACTGAACGTTTAAAACCATTCAGAAAAAATTGTTACAGTAAGTTGAAGGAAATTTATTTTTCCCAAATACACTTAAAGTGCGTGGAAAACGATAACTTTGAGGGACGGAAACACATATACTTTATAAAACAAGCCCTACTGATTCCAAATAAAATATTACTTTACCATTATCTGTATATTTGCACTGGAAAAAAAACGACAAACCAAGCACTCGCATGATTCCCTCCGCCCATAACGTAAAAGCAGGACATTATGATAATGATATGCAAGTGACCCCAAAACGTCATAAAGGAGATCGAGTCACGTGACGCGGAAGTACTGTAGGAGCTTCAACGTACGTGCGGCGCGTGTGCATGCTGTGTTTTCGCCGTATAGTGATGCGAGCTTCACAATTTTATCCTCTGGTTGTACTTGGTACTTGGTAGAATAATCCCTCTAGCGGCTCAAGCTGAGCCAAACTGGGATGTTGTTGGATTAGGCGACGAGTGTGAAGTGCATTTAATCTAAGATTTGTGTATCAAAGTTCAGTGCCGATACTATCAAAATGCCCAAATCGTGTGTTGTAGGCGGGTGCACACGTACTATACTGAAAAATCCCGAAGTATTGTGGTTGTTGTTTCCCAAAGATAGTGCAACACAGCGAGCATGGGTTCGTTTCGTCAACAATACACGTTCCGACTTCACACTGGGTAGTTCATCTTTGTCTGCTCGGCACACTTTACCGATGATTGTACGGATGAAACAGTTAAGATGAAACGAAGTCTTGGCTTGCCATATCGGTTCAGACTTAAAGTTGGGTCTGTCCCAAGCATCAAAGCACCAACAGTGTCAGTCGTGCATCAACGTCCGACACCGAGTACTTCGACGGGAATTTCTTCTTCGACGTCCGCCGCCGTGCAGACGGATGAGCCCGGCCCCAGCACAAGCACCGCAGATATGCATTCGGTAGCCGAGAAGACATGGAGTACAGATCCTCGTAAGCGCTCTGGGGGAGCATATCTCAAAAGGGAAAGAGCAAGGGTATGTACAATCCACCGATTTCGTTTGTCCAATTATTCATAATCATGGGGGAAAGTTTCCATGTCATGTGGTTGTAAATTTAACAGTAATTAGAAATACTATACTAACATTTATTTGAAATTGTTTTCGATTTTTTTTTAAGTCAATGCCATGGACTAGACTTCATTCAGCTTGAGGTTTGCTTGAATTGATTTTAGACCATAATATTTTGTCCTCGAACAGCATTAATAATAATTAAAGAGAATAAATACATTGCTTCGTCGAAGAAAGAATAAGCGGACAATAAATGGAATAATGCACGCACATTATTACATGATGTGTGGCGGCGTGCGTAGCGTGCTTGAGTTATATGGGTACCAGACTTAGTCAGTCTCCTTTATGACGTCACAGCCATTGCGCAACAACCGATCGTGACCTCTGCATTTTCAGAATCGCGACGCGCGGGCTTTTTAAAAATTCCTTTTTTTAATCTTTTTACAATTTCGAAAAATTATCTTTGTATACTTGTATGTTGTGTTTGATACATCAGCAACTAGATTTTGAAAGTGGATTGAATGGAAACTTCTCATTTTCCACGCACTTTAAGGTGTCGGGCAATGTGGCATGTATTACTATTTTTTTAGTAATAATAAAAACTAATAATATAGTCATAAAAACAACAGCCAGAGCAACAACATGTTGTGTTCATGTGTTTAGCGCATTATCTGGATGTGCACAATCAATAAGATTGTGCACAATTTTACGCAATTATGATTTTAGAGCTGCCAATCTGCAGAGTGCAAACTTCAGATTGCGCAAACAGTAGAACGCGGTATTTACACACACAACGCGCAACGAACAGTCCCGTCGTCAACTCAAAAAAGAAAAAACGTTGAAAATGTACACCCTTTTAAAATCACCATAACGGGCAACACCACCCGAGTACTCAAACCCAACTGAGTATTATATTTTAAAGGTCCGTGGTTAATTTTAGAGCAGTTTTACGCCCTGTCATTTTGTGTGCATTCCAGAATCTAGTCCTGGCTGGGGGAACGGACGGGGGACATTTTTGTTTACACACGGTGACGTTACGTTACCGTTAGCCTGCTACTTACTCGTCTCTTCTCCCGTTTCTCGTACACTTCGCTTGAGCGTTTGGTCCTTTTTGGTGGCCGGCTGGTCGTCGCAGGAATGGTTGGTGCCTTTATGGTCGGTACAGCATCCTTCTTCAGGATATAGTTCGCTTTCAATCCAAGTTGTGACTTCAGTTTGGATTGGGTATCCTGACAATCATCAGTAAAATGGGCCTTACAAACCAAACCCCACATCGATAACTTGAAGTCCGACCTCGTTGTCTCCACAAATCTCAACCACTGCTTCCGAACTTGCTCGTTTTTGGGAAATTGGAAGACATTTAAGTCGGGATTTTTACTCGAATTCCTCGTGCATCCACCAACAACACACGATTTTGGCATTTTTCCTCAATTTAGAAGTATCTTTGGCGTTAAAAAGACATGCAGTCTAGCCTCACTATTTTATTAAAAACAGCAGACAGCATACGCTATACGTACAGGTAAAAGTGCAATGTTCAGGTCGTCTCTCCGGGTATACGTCATACAATCAGCTTTTTCACACAGCGCCGCCAGCGGTCAATATGCTGAAACTTATTTGAAAAACCTCAGAAATTCGTCACGTAAGAGTCGTTTTTATTTTCGAATTTTTTATCATTTCAAACTTCCAATATTAATTTTGTTTTGCTAAAAATGGTTCGTACATACATTGTTAAGAAGACTAAATGATTCTTGTTGCTTGGAATACACCGTTCATATCCATCTTTAATATTGAGTTCAAGAGAACGGAAATGTAAAGTTCTGTTGGATAACAGGAAGAAATCCATCCTTAATATTCCAGGGATTGGTAGATCCGCAAATATTGCACATAATGGAATTACAGTTTGACTTACTTGTATGTCTGATTCGGCTGTACCCAGAATGTTGCCAATTAGGCTACCATTGGCTTGGCGGACACGCACATCATCATTGTTCAGTATCGGTCGTTTTTCTTCTGGGAACTGGTAATACACCGATCCTGATAGAATTGTAAACTAGTTGTGCGGACAGTGCCTTTCACATACAAGCCTTGTTTTGGCATTATAAGAGGGGCCATTTGCACTCTGTTTTCTGTTTCTTGCTCAATTAGTTTGGGGGTTGCCGTGTGTATCGACCCATATTTTGGTCTCTCGGTCTTCCCTCGGGGTCCTAGATTTGACCGGATTTCGTTTCCCGAAGTTTTCTCTCGGACAATGGAGGAGGGACACTGGGTTCGCAAAATGTCCCCCCTCTCCACAACTATTTTTCAGGGCGCCTCTTTAATGCGCCTCACGCGGAGGTAACACTGATTTTACAGCCTCCATTTTTCCTCTCCGTTGACTCAGGTTTCAATGGAACTGTCTCAGTTTTGTATCTACAACTCTCTGAATTTGATCAACAATTTGATCCTCATTTTTCTCACTTGCCCTACAGAATTTTGGTTTCCTTGTCCCTTCCCTCTGATACCCCATTCTCAAAGTTTTCTGTAGCTAACGCGGCTCTAAAAGCTTCATCAAGGGTTTTGGGCCTTGCCCTAAATATCCCTTCTCTAACTGATTGACACTCTAAGCGATCTCTGCCCTCTTCATCAAATTCTGGGTAGGCCAGGATTACCAATTCCCTTACCACCTGTCCTAACTCTCTCAGGGTTTCCCTTGTACCCTGTCTGCATGACCTAAGTTCCATTAGGTAGTTTTCTGCCATCTGGCCCGGCCCAAATTGGACATCCAATTAATTAAGCAATCCCCTATACTGCAGTATGGGTTGCCCTTCAACATTATCACAACAGCCTAGCACCTTAAGTGCCATACCCTTTAAACTTGCAGCTACAAATATGATTATCGTCCCACCCATTGGCTAATTTACAAGCCTGAAAATGGCGACGATAGTCTTTCCAGGGCGTCTTACCATCAAAACGATCAGGCGTTATGTTAGGGCGACCAGTAGCCCCCATTCGAACGCCTGCCCCCCTCTGGGTAGTGGACTTGTTTGTCCCTGTTCAGAGGCATATTATGTGTGGTAGTGGATGGATTTCCACTCTGGTCCACACCACATCCATATACAGGAGTGCACCTCTCTGCAGCTACTGGAGCCACAAAAACGAACCAGCCCAAAGCCGCCTAATACGGCACTGAGAGTGCAGACTTAAACTGGAAGCAACCAAAGCGAAACAATCACGCGCGACTAAATACAATGTACGCAATTAGACCACAACTCAATTATTAAAGGGACACACCGGCTTCGTTGGGCCATTTCGGCTACAAAATATACTAAAACATGACTCAAAGGTCTTCCAGGAATGGAGAAGAACGGTTCCTAAAAGAAACCATCAATTTTGGTCGTTTTTGAGAATTTTTCAAAAAACGAAGGTCACATGGGTTATCCGAACCCTCGTGATCTTCAGAGTTAGTTTTACTTCCAGCCGTATACAAATTAATTACTGCACCGAATTCAACTCTGTTTTTTAACAAGAATTCATGAGTATTTGACACACAAAAATACGTATTCAAATTAAGAATACAAAAAAGTCAAACGTAAGAATTTATTTCAGAGAGTCCGAGCAACGGAAGCGTGTCTTAACAGTGCACAGCGTGGGGCTAGAAACACAGGGGCAGTCGTGTCGCTCTTGCGAACAGAGTATCTCGGCAGTGCTAGCACGACGGAAACCCACTATAGCCAAGAGATAGCTGTACCTGGAAGCTCATGAACATGTGGGAGAGGTAGGGAGCTAGACCACCATATTTAAAAAAAAAAGGTTCTCGTTCCCTTGAACACGCTTTCTTTCCCTCGAACTATTAAGTTAACAATTAAGTTCCCAAGAAATACGCTTTCGTTCACTGAAGATACGCATTCGTTTCCTCGAAATATGATTTTGTTAGCAAGAAATGTACTTTCGTTCCCTCAAAATATGCTTTCCTTCCCTAAAATACGCTTTCTTTCCCTCGAAAGGAGATTTCGTTCCCCAAAAAAGCTTTTCATTCCTCTAAATACGACTTTGATTTTTTGGCCTGAAATACTTTCATTCACCCGAAATATACTTTCGCTCCCTAAAAATACACTTTCGTTCTCTAAAAATACGCTTTCGTTCTCTCGTAATGAGATTTTGTTCCCCAGAATTCCTCTTTCGTTCCCTCAAGATAGCATTCGTTCCCCTGAAGTCCAATCACACCAATTTGTTACATTCCTTTGTGAGGGGCGACTTTGTAGTTGGGGGACTTTGTAATTGGCGAGTTTGCTGGGGGGCGAGTTGACTGGTTACCGTGTCCGTTGTTTATACACACTTTCAGATGGAAAACGTGGACTGGATCCTTTTGCCTTGTCGTAGTAAAACACTTGCATAAACAGAGCACCAGTCTACTTGCAACATTGCATAGCATGTATCTCGTAAATTTGACACTTGCAACGGCTGGTTAAGCGTATACGGTGACCTTTGACCGCTTGTGTTTTTTTCGGTCATTTCTCGTTAATTACGTGATATTTTTGTGTACATTTATTTTTTAAACCATCTAGAAATAATTGTCTTTGATTCTACATGACTAAATTACGTAAACAGGTAACCGGTGTGTCCCTTTAAACACCAGGGGCCGTATTCACGAAACTACTTAAGTCACAAAATAATAAGCACCCCACTTAAATACCAAACTTAGACGAACCTTACTGAGGTTCGTATTCACAAAGCATTTGCGCTAAGTGCCCCGCTAATTTAAGTGTGGTCCGACCTGACTTAAGTGGGGCACTAGGGTGTCATGGCGCAGAAATTTTAACGATAGAATTCTTCGGAGAGAGAGAGAGCATTTCGTGAAAGGAGTAATCCATTAGCAGAATTCACTGACGGTGAACTTTACTCACGTTATAGGTTTGATAGAAACGGTGTTTTATTTATTACTGAGCTAATAAGAGAGGAAATCGACTCACCGACTGAACGAAGCTGCGCTATTCCTGCGGAAATCAAGGTAATCATTGCACTGCAGTACTATGCATGTGGACCATTCCAACGAACCACTGGAGATACGATAAAAAATTCTCAATCATCCGTGTCAAGAATCGTCAATGTTGTCACTCACGTTATAGGTTTGATGGAAACGGTGTTTTATTTATTACTGAGCTAGGTGTTTTATTTATTACTGAGCTAATAAGAGAGGAAATCGACTCACCGACTGAACGAAGCTGCGCTATTCCTGCGGAAATCAAGGTAATCATTGCACTGCAGTACTATGCATGTGGACCATTCCAACGAACCACTGGAGATACGATACAAAATTCTCAATCATCTGTGTCAAGAATCGTCAATGTTGTTTCAGCGAGTCTTTCTAGAAAACTCGGTGAATTTTTAAGGTGGCCAGCAATCGCAGATGCACAAAATATTCAAAGGGGATTTTTCAACATTGCAGGATTTCCGGGCGTAATTGGAATTATCGATGGCACTCAAACAATCAAATCCGCGAGCAAGATGGCAGCTCCCATGCATGCATGAGGCAGTCGTCGGACGACGACCTACCCACGTAATAGGTTTGCTCAAAAGAAATAACTATGCAGGGTTTCGCTCGTCCAGCTATTTTCCTCAGTAAATAATGTGAAATTGCTGCTTCTCTAGAGAATGTCGTCGGTTTTTAATTTCTGTTTATAACGGTTTCTTATGGATTTGTTGCGACGAAACGGATCATAGACGACCTGCTACTAGTACTACCATGGAGGTAGAATCTACTACTAGTACTAGTGCTATAGTGTGTAGCAAACAGACACCTCGTTGTGAACGCACTGTTTTTGGATTCGAATTCGAATTGGAACAATTCACTGCTGTCAAAGTTTAGGGCTAGTAATTTTTTACAAATTCATAAAACAGTCCATATCAGTGGATGCCTGAAGTACACATACTGTACATGACCTGACATATGTATCCATACAAGTTTATATATTTTTAAATACATGAACGTCAGTTTATTTCTCTTGTGAGTTCTCTGTCACATTATATATTTATAATTATAGTCATTATGTTGTATAAACTTACATCTATAAAAACATCTGATACAGTTCAATTAAAATTATTTCCAAACAATACGGGCAAAAAGATATTTCCAACATCATAACATTTATAAATGCCTCTTTCTACTGGAATGCACCATTATGAGGCAAAAATGTGATTTGAATATAAACCATAATTGGTTTAAACTTGTTTTGTTATGACTCATTTCAGTATGTTTGATCAAAAAATCACATAGGAAAAAATGTTGTTGGCTTAAATAAATTTAAAAAATTCAATAAAAAAAGGCTCACAAAAACAAAACGTTTGTTGAAATACTTGTGCTGCACTGAAATGCAGACTTTAGTCAATAATATGTATGTGTCACACTAAAGATGAAGAAGAATGACAAAATAATGCTTTTCTTTAAAATAGTTGATTTGAATAGCTGCCTACTTGAATTATGACTGACTGACTTGTGGTGAACCTATAACTAAGTTACTGGTCTATGAGCCAAAGTGAATAATAACACGTCAACTTTGAAATGCTTCAATAACTGTAAATACAACACATAATTCAGCATATTCATCAGCATATTCACCGTAAGCTGCAACATACACTGTATGCGGATAATGAATTGATTAGACTGATCTGTTAGAAATGGCCCAAACACATTCTAAATTTTTTATTTCATTTTTTGCTATTGCCAAAGAGAAATCTTTCACAGAATTGTGATTCTGAAAATGATTAAGTTTGAACAGGCTAAAACAAGAAATACCCCACAACAGCAGTTTAAAATGCACAGTTATCACAGCAGTTATTGTGGCACAAGTTCTTGTACTTGTGAGCCTGCTAACGTGTGCTACATGTACATGGAATGCTGCATGTATCATAGCTCTTCTACATTGTTGGGTGTCAAGGAAGTTTTTCATCTGTTCCTAAAGTGCTTCTGTTTCTATAAGAGTTTATTACCGTACAATTGATAGACTCAGTTTCTCATCACGCCGAACTCTCCCACTTGGGTGTACATAATAATCGTCAATTTCACTTGGTGCCAGGTGTTCAAAAATGACAAAGTTGTAGGCCCCTTTACATCAACCCCCAGGGTCGAAAAAGCTACGTAGAAACTTATCGTAAACATCACTCTCTGTAATAGTATAATGCATATTGAACAATTTGTGATGTGATGATGGAAGCTTGCAGCAGAAAACAACACAGTTCTGCACACGTCTTTCTTGACTGACAGTATATAACGATGCGCCCCATCTTTTCCTTTTTTCTGTAGTCATCATCTGCAAGCCATCCAAAGATTTCTTCCGCAACTTTGAGTGTTGCTTGATATTGTCACGGGCCGGTCCCTGTTGAATAAGAACTGCATTCCTCATGATATTTGCAAGGCATCTCTGATTGCCAATCGTGTGGCATGACTTTCTGTCACTGTCATGGCAGCAGTGATACTTCCTGGTTCTCCAAGCTTGGCATACAATTTTCTGAAAGCTGATTTCTTTCCTGATGACTGGCCCCTGCAAAAATAAAATAAATACAATAAGCTCAGATCTTGGTGTGTATTATTAGAGAAGAATAAATGGAAACTAATAATATTATGCAATAATGTATATTGGATGGATCACTTCAAGCGCTTGTGTGGTCTCTATATGAAGCTTGAACACTGTACACATTATTTATTTATGTTTATTTGTTTATTTATTATTGATCTATTTATTAACTTTTTTCGGTTGGGGGTTGTGTTAAAATGATGTTTTACCGATTGCTAGTTGAAATGATCGCAATACGCAACCCTTGAACATGGAGGATAATACGATCATCATTGCAAATAACGGATTACAAACGAGCGCTTCAACAATACACAGAAAGTAGATATCAGACACAAATCATCAATTTGAGCCAGTGTCAAATCAATGGATAATGCATACTTGTGCATTCGGAATAAGACTTGCTTTGTCAGGATTGCCTTAGGTAAAATGATTTATTATTATTACTTATTCGACCTCAAAAAGAAAAACCTCAGAGCTATCAGATAGCTGACAAAATGTACTCATCTATTCTAACCGCATAAGTTAACTAAACTAGCCCCTCTCTGCCGGGAACTGGGAGAGTACGACTACGACTGACAACTATGTGGCTTATTAAGACTAAAAATCAATTCAGTTTTATCCACAATTGAACAATTTCAATAAGTAAAACAAAATGGGATTTCTCTCATAACTCACCACTTTGTGACCAATGACTCTCTCCTGTGATGAATAAACCGCAGACAAGCCTGTACACCGAGTACAACTGCAGAAATTCACGTCATTTTATGCTGATAAGGGCTTCGGGACTGGTAAAAAAAAAAAAAATTTGCCTCTGGCACTCATGGCAGCCTTCTCCTTAATAATGTTCCTCTGTGAATCCACAACTTAACTGCGACGACTGAATCTGTCTTGTTTGGCATTGTGTATAAAGCATAGAGAAAGTTTTTCTAAATCACATCGACATACAGAGGTAAATGACTGGAAAATTAAGCTTATACCGAAACCGGTTTGTAAGCAGACGAACGGGTAGTTGCCATCTAGAACATCATCAATAGCTCATGACTGCTTTGGTTTAATTAGTTTGACTTTTAGTTTTTCACGAGCGTGTTTCTTTTCTAAAATCTAGTGAGAATAGCTCACAGCTGGCGGCCATGTCGACATTACTGCATGCACTATATGCAGCTGAAGCATGACCCTGGGTCACATAAGTAATTATGCAAATTTATTACTACGATCGCGCGCTGATTGGTTCCCTAGGAGGAAAGGCTAGGGAGAAAACAATGAAAAAGTTAAGCCAGCGCTACGCGATTCCCAAGACGTTAGTGAGAGCTAGTCAAGTTGGGTAATTCAAGCCACAAGAGGGCGCGCTGTAACGAGTTGTAACCGAGCGCATTACACTATCCACTATCGATCACTGACGTCTTGGGCCAAGACTAAATTTTGATACAATTCGATACAATTTTGTCTATACTACTAGAAACTAGCTGCGCATTCACGGGGGGGGGGGGGGGGGAGTTAACGATATGTAAAACATTTTTTAAAAAAATAAAAAATATAAATCTTTTTAGATTTGTTAGATGGTTAGGGATTATAAAGAATAATACATGTTTAAAATGTACCATCTGTTAAAAATATTGTTTGAGCCCACCCACCCTCCAAATAGTCTTTACACCAAAAAACAAATTATTGCCACAAAAAATGCAGAATTATGTTTTAGATCAATGCTCTTTGAGCAATCTTTCAACGAAGATTAACTTATTATTACAAACCAGCCATGACTCCTGAAGTGGAAAACGTTATATTTTGGAGAACGTTAGATTTACCGGTTACATCACCTTTTAAAAATAACTATGACAATAATAATGACAGTTATTTCACATTCAATAGATTGAAAGAACAAAATTTACATTTATTCATCACAAAAAGAAGTCAAATCATGACTTGTATTCTCCTATACGAAGCAAAAACAAGGCGATTTAAATAAAGTCTTTGTCACACAGGGCAATTTGGAGGCAACCAACAATTATTTTGTATGCACAATGAAGGAACACCTCAGCAGCACAAGAGACTTTCCTCCAACTCCATTGGGGAAATTGACAAGTCAATGTTTTGTCTTCATGGAGATTGTCTTATACTGGCTGCATGTACACTACATAGCCCTGTGTGACATGACCCGAAAATGAGTAGGGGCCTACAACACAAAATAAAGTTTTACATTTCCCTTCCTCTTCAAAGTCAAAGTAAACCTTTAGGTTTTTTTAAACAGTTCGATTGTTGTTAATCCCATATAAATGTAAATATACACAATCAAATTGACCTGTGAAAATTTCATGTCAAAAGGTGGTAAAAGTTTTTGAAAAATTGCCGAAAAACTGGAGCGGTTATGTCCACACATGGAAAAATAATCGATTATTGAAATACACAATCTGAAAACATTTCATGCATAGACGTTTCTCAGATTGAAAGGTTTTTGAATTCTACCTCTAAAACTACATTCCTTAGAAGGGAATCGTTCCTCAAAATGTTATCAATTATCATGCTGTAACAAGTAAGCTATACTTGCCTTTTTTTAAGAAACCATAAAATTACAGAATGATTAGATGGCAAGAAACATTTCTTTTTACTTCCGTTTTCGTTTATATACACACAATTATAGTTGCCCGAAAACATGTTTCAATGACCAAAGCACGCTGCGAAAAGCTGCTGCGAATTTGAAAGTTGAATGTTTTTATTACACAGAGGTGCAATACACATTAAAGGTGAAATTGAATGACTGTTCTAATGAGCTTTAATTTCGCACAAAATAGAACATATCGATGTTTAAATTGGCCACTTATTTGTCGAAAATCGCAGGGAAAACCTATACAAAATGTACAATTTGGGGAAATACTGAGAGTTCTCTCCTATCAGGGTCATTAGTCGTTGGTCCATAGGACACAATTCAGGTGGGGCAGGTCCTCCTCCTTGAAAGAAATAGTTTAATTTTAAACACCATGCAATTTTAGCCTTGTCTCGTTAATAGACCGATCCCTTTAGCTCCGCCCCTTGCCTTTTAATCAAGCACAGGGGGCGAGCCTAATTAATGGATCGGTCTATTATCAGTTACAAACACTTTTTCAATAACTTGCTAAAACAAGAAAAGCCCAAGTGTTGAGAGTTTCCCAAAATGCCAAGCCTTCGAAGTTAAGTTTGCATTATAAACAAGTTACTTATGGAGGTATTATTTTATCTATTGGTTATATTTTTATGATAAATTTACTTCATTTATTTTCATACCTAATTGCTTGTTCACTTCCCATTAATTAATGGTTTTAGTTATCAATTCCAAAATGATTAATTGACCCATTAATTGATTGATTGGTGAACGGATTTGATTGGTTGATTGATTTATTTATCAATTTATTTACTTATTTATTGAATATTATTATTAATTTGTAATAATGTTTATGATTATTATTTATTTTCTTCTTTTATCCTAATTTCTTCATTTTTTTATTTAGTTATTGATAATAATTTTAATATCTATTTGTTCAGTACAATCCTTTAAAACAATTAAACTATTGCATACCGGCTTTCACTGATTCCTTTCGATATTTTGAGGCTTCCTCCTTCATTTACTCTTTATGTTCTGCCACTTCTTCTGTAATTCCGGAACATCTCGACGTACTGACGGGAAACTGGCTTTTAAGGCCTCCGCGATTTGCCGCCACCCTTCATTCTTGACTTGAGAAGTCACCTTCGATGAAAGCTTCGGTCGAAGCACATCGGCCCTCTTCTCCCATTCGCTTAATAGGAGCAGGGCAGTGTTCTCCTTCAGGGTTGCGGCCATTGTTGTATTACAATTCGTTACAACTGTTTTAGACCATGTAGTGTTAAAACGCGCGCGTCTAACATTTTTTTCCAGTGTTAAAACATACTGCTTTTCTATCATTAATGCATGTATAAATTCATATTGTGCGTGTGACGCGCGCGCGCGCGTATACTAACTGAGGCCAACGAACAAAAACAAAGGAAACACAATTTATATTAAAAATTTAATATCATCTGTGGCACCCCTGTTGCGAAAAAATATAACCATTCCATTCTAGGGGGTAATGATAATTGATTGATTGCCTCTGAGTCATCATAGTTACCATTGATGACGTATGTTTTTTGCGCATGTGCACTAACTTGATCTAAACCACTTAACTTTTTTAGATTTAAGTGGGGTACAACGATTTAAATCTGGTACTAAGATAAGTGGGGTACTTAGATGTTTTGTGAATAGCTACTTAAGCGCCCCAATTAAGTGGTGTTTAGCAGGGTGTTTAGCTCTTAAGTAAAAACTTAAGTACTCCACTAAGTTAAGTTTCGTGAATACCGCCCCAGGAATGGAGCGGCCATAAACACAGCATATCAACCTCAGCGGAAGCCTTGCACCCTGCGCCAAATAGTTCAGCTGTGTGCTCCTTCACAAACTCATATGTTTACCTCATCGAAGGACCAGTTTGATGCTCTTTCTTGGCTAGGGTTGTGCTTAGGCATGACTAGGACTAGAACTTAGAAGAAACCTACGCTGTCTGGCTAGGCTAAGTTGTATTTTAACACCTAACGTGCGATAATCATGTATGTATACCACTATGTATACGATGGTGTAGAGATGCACATATGATATGGCATATTATTCAAAATATGCACCATTTGCAAGCCTGAAAATCGGACCCTGATATAATCGGACCCTGATATTTTCATAAGTGAAAGCTAATTTTTATTTTTATGTAGTGTAATTAACTACGAGGTACCCGACATGTTATCATACACAATATATTGACAACCGATGCCTTTCAACTAAATCGAGGTAAAAGGTTTGGAGTCTCGAACGTCAGCATTTTTGACGGACTTCCACTACCACTATAGATGTAGAGGTATTTAAATGATCAAATTTTCATATTTGCTGAGGTACATATTTTCTTTTGCATGCTCAGGTAGTGGGGGCTGATGCCAAATACTTTAACAGCAAGAGAAAACAAAAATCCGACAATTGATTGAAAAGAAATTTGTATTTTAATCGCAAACTCCCCAACATCATTTTTTTCCGTCACAAATTTCAACAATAAGAAACATGTCAATTAACCAAAGTTTGAAACATTCAATAAATTCGAAACAAATATGATGAGAACACGTTTAAATAGTTATTATTTTGAAACAATGACTACTGCGATACCTGGTCAACAATAAGAGTAATCCCTTTTTCAAATTTCCAGCGACGAAATTTTTTCATTTCCGTCAATTTTTTTGCATGTCATCCGAGAACTTACCGATCGGCCTGTAAGTTAACCCCCTCTATCGTCCTCTTGCAGTTAGGCAACAGAGGGGGCAAGTTCGACTGGCACATGTTTTCTGTTTTCTGGTAATAATTGCGCAAAATAAATCCGTCAAGTAAATGACGCTCTGACTTTCGAGACTCCATCGGACAGCTCCAGAACCAAAACGTATCTGAGATGATTAACAACGGAAATACTTCCTTCCGAACGCTTGTTTTTGGAAACTAAATCAACTTATGTTCAAGTACGCTTCATGTGGATTGCGTGAAGGTATAAAAGTACCCAATGTCATTTGCAATAAATTTTGTCAATTTTCTCGAACGTCATGCATATTCCGTCCTTTTTTCTCAAACGTCACTAAAAATCCGTCAAAAATGACGCTCGAAACTGCGTGTTGATAACCTTAAAAAAAATTATGGAAGCTTGACAAAGTTTAATTTTTGATAGATTTTAGGTATGAGAGGCTGCAAATATATCAGAGAAATTACAGTAGTGTTGTGCCAGAAATAAATTAATAACAGACAATTTGCTTAGTTTTTCCGTCAATGTTAGCTCTCTTCTGTCAGGCTTATATTTTCTGTGTGTGGTGTTTTGTTGAGTTTTTAAATTTTTTATTTGAAACTACATCAGTTGGGCCTCACCATAGAAAAGAATGAATGTTCCTTGTGCTTTACTTGTGCTATCTTTGAACTAAATATAAATAACCACAGGTTTCACTGCTGGAGACTGTACTTTTTTAAATGACCTCTGCAAGATGAAAACTCTCTGCAAGATGAAAACTAACTGAACTATCCCTACATGAACATTTTGGTAAACTTAAATGAGAATACAATTATTTAAAATATCCTACAAGGTTAAAAAGATTTTTTTTGAAAAATGACATTTGAGGTTGTAAAATGGTCCATATTTCCAAGAATATGCCATATACACATGTACTCTGTGCTCTGTACTTTTTTAAATGACCTCTGCAAGATGAAAACTCTCTGCAAGATGAAAACTAACTGAACTATCCCTACATGAACATTTTGGTAAACTTAAATGAGAATACAATTATTTAAAATATCCTACAAGGTTAAAAAGATTTTTTTTGAAAAATGACATTTTGAGGTTGTAAAATGGTCCATATTTCCAAGAATATGTCATATACACATGTACTCTGTGCTCTAACGAATTGATGCTTAGTAAAACACTTAAATTTTTGATTAATCTCCTTATAACGATGTTTCAGCGGCTATTCAAAAAAGTCGTTTTGACTAGTCGTAGTCAAAAAAGGTCATCCTCGTTCATAAAACTTTGTTTTATATCAAGGGCATTTTCAATGCGTCACGCCGCGTCGACCTTACAAATTTTTTCGTGAAATGGGTTTTGCAATACATTGCAGCTACGATGCGTCGCAGAGCCGCGACGCATCGCAATCCCTACGATGCATCGTAAGTTAAGAAAAGTTTCGTGAAATCGACCCCTACTTCTCTTTATTTGAGTCACTAGACAGGGAGTTTGGGATCTACATTTGTCTAGGTCCATCATTCCGTGTCAGGCCTGGAATTTCGTCATTTTTAGGGCAAGGCCACTTTGGCCTTCGATAGGTTCAAATTTTGAAGGGCACCAAGGCCAAAGGGAAGGGCACCATGGCCAAATAGAATTTTTTTAAAGGGCACGGAGGCCAAATAATTTTTAAACTTGTGATATTTACAAAACAAGAAAATGGAAGCAAAACACAAACAATTATGAAAGCACAGATCAGTTTTAAGTTTAAAAGAAGTGTAAATTTATTATTTGCATTTTCTTCAACTTACTCCCACTCGTACAGCCACCCTTCAGCTTGACCGTTCTATGATCCCTAAACACAGATATGCAGGGAATTTGACACATACTGTATGTATAAAAGTCAAGCTGCACCAAAACTGATAGATTATTAGTCTAGTTCTACCTCATGGTAAACCCTGTCCATGAAACTAAGAAAGACAAAAAAAATACAATACAAAATACAATTCAAATAGAGCCCTCTCCTCAAAACAACTGTTTTTTCATTTCTCAGGTGTGTGTCAACAGTCATCATCTTGTATTTCTGAGTTAGTACATGTAGTAGCATTTTCAGTGGAATTTAAATCTTAAATTTTGATGCTCATCTGTCGGACACCTTTTGTAATACTAAGCTTCAAGTATGATATAAGTTTTTTCTTTGCCCCCTTACATTTTGCCTATATCTTTTCCGTGTACTTTCAAGACAATGTTGCAGTGACAGTGCAGAATAAGACTTGAAAATTTAAAATGCAATTCAGATATAACCTCAAATCTTTGAATGTTTTAAATAAACACTTCTCAAAAAATTAACATCAGCAATTATGAAACAAATAAAGTTAGAATGCCAATGGTCTTCTCTACTAGTCCTCATTCTCTGATGCAGAAGTAGATGAGTCTTGAGCAGGAGTACCAGTAGTGGAGATGATGAGCTGGATGTCTTCTTCATCAGAGCTTGCCTCATAATCAGGATCAGAGAGTAAGACATCTGGTTCTGTGTGACTGTGGACAGTAGCTTGTGCTCGTTGACGTGGACCGTATGGCTTTATAGAGGGCCTCTTTGTCTGTATTCCACTCTTCCACCATCTTTCAACAGCAGGTATGCTGTTGAATTCGGCAGGTTCAGGACCTCCTGTGGAAATTCGAAGGAGATCTTCGATTGTCCCTGTCTGGAGGCTGAGGCGCCAATCTCCCTGGAACCGCTTAATGAAAGAGAACTGACGTTCAACCTGTGAAGTCGATACAGGAAGAACAAGAATAATACGAACCAGGTGCAGAAAGTTGAAGTATTTTCCCTCCTTCTCATTTAGCATTTTCTGCCACAGAGGAAAAAACCCGTCCTTCTTGTGGTGCCTTGTTATGTCTTCCTTAATTTTCATCCATTCCCTCTCCACTTTACTCAGATCACAGCCTTTCTTAACCAGAAGCACTTGAAAATGGTTACATAATGTTTGGATTTCTTCTACGCCGAAATCGATCAGTGCATCAGGATCAGCCGGAAAGTTAGAGGGGTCAAAAATTTCTGCTGCATTTAGAACTGGATCGCTGCTGAAATTTTCAAACCTGTTGCCGATGCATGTTATTATCTTGGTTACAATGTCGGCTGTCTGCCTCTCGAATCCATCTACAGTAACGGAATGATGAATTTGTATTTCTACTCCATTATACATCATGGTGGGTGACTTTCCCTCAATGTGTTCAGCTTCACTAAAAGCTGCTAGAACTGGACGTAGGTGATGACCTGGTGTGTTTTTTTTTCTTCTCAGTGCTGCTTGTGCGAACACCACATTGCTCCTTTGGGTACGTCATCCTTCTGGAAGTCCAGAGAGAGCTCCGCCATGTCATCAACTAAATCTCGGTACAAAGTCATGTAGAGAACGAACTTGCATGATTTAAGCAGCTTAAGATAGCCCTTCATTTTGGCAGCATCAGCAGCTGGGATGTCACGACGAACCCCAGTTGCTTGTTCCTCAAACTGCGTGACAATACACTGGTAGTTGGTGGCAAGGCACTTTAGAGCCTTTCTTCTGTGGTCTATCCACCTGGTGCCTTGGGAGCGGGATGGTTTGACGACATGTTGTTTTAGGACTTCTGCAACAAGTTTGAGCTCCTGCCATCTCTTTGCAGATCTTCTGTACAGGTAGTACAGATGCATCATAAGGTCATCAATCTGAAAACAATAACATTTAATTTTCATCAAAACAAATACAAATTAAAAGTGGGAGAAAGTGGATTATTATAAAGACCCAAATAAATGTGACGTCATTGGTTGAATGTTTTTTGGATAATTGTTTAAAAAACTTGCACTGGATGGGTATGTATTCAAATAAACTTACCTGATTTTACACCTTTTTAACATGAGGTTTAGAGACTTTTAATTTTTGTCCGGCTATTAAAAAAAATTAAATTATTGCTAATCATGGTATTTAAAGGACACAAGTGGTATTTATGTGTAAATAAAATTACCTGTGTGAAATATGTATCCTTAAAAGCATCCTTCAAAGATAGCTCTAAGCGATGGGCCACACAATGCATCTTTACCATCCATGGTGCAGCTGACTCCTGGAACTTTACCAGAACACCATTTTTCCCACCGAAGTTCACTGCAGCACCATCAGCCGCCGCTGAAACCAAACTACTTGCAAGATCAAGATGATGCTTTGCACATGTGTTAGTGATGGCTTCATGTACTCCAAGAGCATCACACTTCTTAGGCTCCGCAATACTAAAGTAAAAAGTAAAAAAAAAAAAAAAAAAAATCTTAAGTAAAAAGTCAGGGCATGAATGGTTGCGCATAGTATGTTAATATATATGCATGGCTTTTTATAAATATTTCAATAATAAAAATAAGCTATAGCATTCGTAGTAGTTATCAGCTTATAATTTGTTTTGTATATCTTAAAATATATAACTTTCATTATTTTTCATATTGATTTTTATAAGTAAAGAGTAAATAACCAAAATGTGTAACAAACAAGCCCTTACCCTAGCAGCTTTATTTTTGGAGTGCCATTCTCTAGGAGCTTTATGCTGACTACCTCTTTCTCGGATGTGGACTTATCGGTGCTTCCGTCAAACAATAGGGAGCAGTAGAACGGCTCTACTTGGAAAGATCTTTCCAGTTCATCCCTCATACTACCAGCAATATGACCGATGAAGTTCCGACAAGCCTTTCTGTTTGCGTATGTTGCTCCTAATTCTACTCCATGTTTAAGTTCTACAGCCACCAGCGTTTCATAGATTGTGAAAGGTTGTTCACAATAAGCCACTGTGTATGCTAGGTCAAAAAGTTTCTGCATTTTGTCCTTGGTTCTTTCATTCAAGGTCTGGAGTGTTTGAACCATTGGCGATTCCTTTGTTGGGTTACTTGCCCTCAATGCTGCAATGTGTGTCTTCGAGGAATTGTGACAGTTTGCTGTGTCCTTCTTTACATTGCTCGTTCCGACAATGTATGCGTCTAAATCGCAGAGCTGTGTTTGGCCTGGATGGATGACGGATTCAATGTTCCGACCTTTCTCATGATGTTTTCTGCAGAGGTCACACCAAACTTTAGTTGCAAATCCATTTCTGTGCTCATAAATTAGCCACTGAAATCCCCAACTCTCAACTGTAGACACCTTTGTCATTCGACTTGAAGTTTCACGATCACATGAACTTGAAGATGCAGTAGATGCTGAACCATTGGCATTATCACAATGAGGTTGTTCAGGATGGTCTTGTTTAGGTGCACTGGGTTGTCTGAATAATTAAAATAAAGTTGAGAAGAAAAAAATATTTAAATCATGAATTGTGTTAAATGCTGAAGTATGAAGAAAATGCTTTAGACGATACATAATTTGAATGTCAAGAACGGCCAGGACGACCAAACAATTGCCATACAAAATACATTACAAAATAAAAACTTACCCGGCAAAAAAAGAGTTGAGCTTCATGCATTTGACTGCCGATTTCTGTAGGTCGACTTGTCTCGAACGTTTCAAACGATCCCTTCGTGGCATTTCGAACGAACGGATGTTATTTACAATCTTTTTCGGAAGAACAATTCAATCTCGTGCTATCGACGTAAAATGTACTGCAAAAACATGAATGAAGTGACAGGGGATACAACAAGTGTGTACATGTATTTATGTTTACACCGTGCACACGACGACGATCCAGCGGTATCTAACGACGCGATGTCACATTGTCAACGACGTGCTGAGCGTGTTCAATAAACAACGGAAGTTCTCACAACCTTTGTTGTCAGAAACTCTGGTCTCTGTTAACATCGCACACAGCTACAACTTCATTTCCAGGGATGATCGATCTCGTTCGCTCTCCTAGCCCAAAAAACCAGACGTCACTATTTAGAATAGTTTGAGAAACTGAGCGACGATCATGGTACCAGTCTACATTTAGTTCTGGATTGCAGCTGCCTTCGTTTAATGATGTTACTCCCGCTGGAAAGCAATGAGTTCAATGCTATTTTTTTTAATTTCCGGAGGGGCCAACATTAAAGATGTCAATCTGTCAGCGGAAATGAGGCCGCGCGTGGTTGAAGTTTGGTTGTGTTGTTTTCGCTGCCTGCGCGGTGGCTGGATGGGATGGGGGGAATAATTGGGTCCAAGATGGTATCGGCGGCGAGGTCAGGCTGCCGGTAGACGGCGGTGGATCTTGGATGCCAAAGGTAAAAAAAGGGCACTACGGCCATGGGGGAAAAGGGCACGGCAAACTTGGCCGTAATATTTGGTCATTTTCAAGGGGCATCACGGCCACTTAAAGGGCAACGACGGCAATGGCCGTCGTGGCCGCCGTGAAATTCCAGGCCTGCCGTGTTATTTTTCATATGATCACACTATCTTCCAGCATATTGGTTGGAAATGCGTCAGTTGCCAATAACTCGTCCTCAAGTCTCTGATGCGTTCCTCAATGGAGAATTCTCTGTAGTAAGACAAAATAGCCATGGCTTTGCTGGTACTCTTGCTGACCAAGTAATATAGCAGTCCATCTACAGTGTCACAGCTAATGACTTTTCCATACTGTTTTATATCATGTTTTCCTTTCAGTGTTGTCAAAAAATAGACTTTGACAAGTCTATGTTTACGGTATGTAAATTTAGTTGTTTTGTTGTCACTATTACGTAATTGTACGTGATATTCCTTGTATGTGTTCCTGAGAGTCATTGTAGTGTGAGTGAACGAGCACGGGTGATTTTGTTATAGTGTGCCCTATGCTTCATCACTAGGATGCCTATTGTGCGCCGTTACGAGCAGGGTAGGACAGCAGAAATTTGAAATGCTGGTCAACGGTTGTAATTACGCCAGCGAGGGAAAAATTGCCGTTTTCTACCTTTAAATTGGTAGCAGATGTGCTCATGAGTACCTTTATTTAATATATCGGATTATAGATACTTGTTTACATAAATATTTGTTGTTTATTTTAAGAGTTTTTGATATTATTTCATTTAACATGTCAAGATGATTTATCGTTGGTACGATTAGATGCGTCCTAATATCTGAAGAGATGATGTCACGTCCTTTTGTAATTTCGTTGTACGGACGTACAAGTTATTAAGTTGATTTCTTGAGTGATCAAGTTTCTTGTTTAAATTGGTTTAATGAGAGACATATTGATACTATTTAGGATACAAATATTATTCTACTTTCAGATGGCTCAAAATGTAATATGACAGAAAGCCTGATAGGCTAGACAATTTGGTCGGGCTCCTATGAACACCCTGAAGACTCGCCAATCGGAGACGCCGAAAGCAGACGGCACCTGAGTGAGAATTGAGCGGAGAATATTTGAGGATGCACCAGAATCGACAACTTTCCAACCAAGTTGCCACCGTAAACGGGATCGACGACATTGGGGGAATAGAGAGATTGAGAAGACCATAATCGCTGGGTTATACTTTTCTGCCCAAAGTTGCCACCGGAAACGGAATGACGACATCGGGGGAATAAAGGTTATTGAGGACCGGTATACGTATTATAAGGAGATTTAATTTGAAGCATTATAATTCTCCATCCAAAGAGGAACTATAATCTAATAGAACAAGCATTTTACTTATAAGGCATCTTTATTTATTTACCACAATAGTTGTATCCAAAAGCGGTTATTTTGGGGTTTTTTTTGTAATTTTTTTGTTTACCCTAACGTTTAATTCTAGTATCATTTATTATTGCTTAATTTGGTTTAATTTATAAAATTAGTAATATTTCTTTTGAAATCAGTCGTTTCCGAATTAATTCTTTTTTGTGATACTTTTCCTTGCTAGGGTGACAAACGCCCCTGTTAAAAAAAAACTTGTTTTCGCAGTTGCAATACAGGCGCGCGTGACAAACAGGGTCACTGAAACAAAGGGCGACATAATTGGGTTCACAACTAGAAAGGCGTATGTACACCAATGGTTTTTGTCTCAGCATCTCCGGGCAGACCATCCAAAAGCACCGTCAAATAATGGCAGTTAAAGGTGAACAGACAACGAAGGTGAAAGACCTGATTAATTTCCGAGTACGCAAAGACAACAATGATGTGCATGCTGTGTGCGACACAATTGAAAGTATGATAAACCCCTTCGAAGAGGTTGGAACGCACCTGAAGGTGTAACAAAAAGCCTCCTGAAAGCAAAGTTGATCGGTCAATCTGCAGCAGAGGAGTACTTCAAAGACAGACTCCAGGAAGGAAATCAAAGTATTCACACAATACTGAAACATCGATTAAAGGTGGAAAACACGGAGTTTTGAAGCAAGATCGCAGTTTTGTTGCCAGGTTACTCATACTTTCTAAATTTCGAGATGTCAACAAGCAAGATATAATGAAATAGAGCTTTCAACATTGTACCCCTTGCATTGGCCACTGAAAATGGAGGGCTCAAGAAGACGAACAAGTCAAGCTTAATGCGACATCTGGAATCAATAGATCCATCTCCTGTACTTGATAGTATACCTCAGAAAAGTGTTTGGGTTCTACAAGAGTTGAACAACCAGTTAATAATATCTCAAAAAATGGCGTTCGGTGACCTTGCAGAATATATTCAGAAGAAAGCAATAGCCATGGCAACCAATTTGAACTCGGGAGTACGTTCACTTTGTGACTGATTGTTACCCAGCTGTAAGTATTAAGAATGCCAAATAAGGAAAACGTGCTACTGTGTTTGCTGTTTACTATGTTAAAGTGTTCAGATGACAGTTAAGCCTGGCATAGATCAAATTAAATGCATATAATTGAAATAACAAGTGACAATATGATATAATATGTACTCGTGTAATTGCCAAAAGATAAGTGTTATCTCCGCCGATAAGTTTTATTGTATTCCGTCACGTATGTTATTTCAAATATCCCGTATTAGCATATTCAATCTTATTTGTATAGCTTAATTTGCATATCATGCCACGGAGCTTGGTTCTTTTTCCCTCTTGGTATTATTATTCATTAGTTTATTGTGTTTGGGTCGTAAGTCTTGCGTTCAGCCAATCAAATCTAGGCATGCGTTTTCTGTGTAATCTTTGGTTTAGTATTTAAGTTAGGGCGTCGCCTTTTGATGTCAGTCTTCATCACACCTCCGACGCCTTTGGAGACTCACCCGTATACCGCTGTACCCCCCGTAAACCCCCTGTATACTCCAGAAACCACACACACCACACCAGGAACACCACTATGTGTATTTAAGGGACGCCATTCCCGCACATGATTTGTAAATGTACGTTATTTGTTAATGTTTATTTATGACGGTTATTGAGTATTTGCTTTAATGAATTATGCTGTGTATTTGAGGCTCATGATAAAGCATATCCTGTACAATTGGATTAATTGTGGATTCATGTAGATTTGGTGGACTTATGCATTAATTGTTAATATATTCCCTTTGGGGTTAAAATGTGCCTTGTAATTAATTATTTTCTTATCTCTAACTTAATCTAATGTATCTTTATTTATTTCAGTTTCACCTATTCCATTTCAATGAATTGAGTTATATTAAAAATCAACCAAGGGATGGCATCTCCACGTCTCATTATTGTCATTCTTTTGAGAGAGTACGCAGAAGTGACAATAAGCGAAACGCATCTCCATAAATATGAAATTGGGTATAACAAAGTCAATAATCATCCCTCGCCCCAGCTGTAAGTATTAAGAATGCCAAATAAGGAAAACGTGCTACTGTGTTTGCTGTTTACTATGTTAAAGTGTTCAGATGACAGTTAAGCCTGGCATAGATCAAATTAAATGCATATAATTGAAATAACAAGTGACAATATGATATAATATGTACTCGTGTAATTGCCAAAAGATAAGCGAAAAGCATCTCCATAAATATGAAATTGGGTATAACAAAGTCAATAATCATCCCTCGCCCCCACCCCCCCCCCAAAAAGACCAAAAACTTAAATTAATTCCATTGTTGGTGACAGTTGTAACTTAAATCCTAAGACCATTTCGTTGTCCTGTAAAAAATGTTTCCCTTTAAACATTTTGTGAAATTATTTCACAAAGCCCTTAAACAATTTTACGTTTAGATTGTTAATTTTTATTTTTGTAGTAATATATTAAATGCAATATTTTAGGTGCTAAAGAAACACCCGCGTTCATTTGTTATGTTATTTTCTGTGACTAGGCTTGTATTTGACCAAAATAGCTAGTAACAAAGGGCATTGCTTCATGCTAAATCCTGGTGTCAAATTAAACATGTAATTGAAAATAACCCACGTTGAAATTAGTTTAAAATCTAAAATATTGCTCTGGTCTTTGAAATCAGGACAAGTTTATGAAAAAAACATCATTTCGGCATGTATGCTTCTGTGGGATGTGAAATGTATGTTGAGATACTTCATAACTTTATCATGTTTGTATTTCAGGAGGGCACCTGTTCCACAGAAAAATTATGTATCTTCATAAATCACCCATTTTTGCTAATAATTGAGAAACAAAAAGCTGTAGAACAAATAAAACGAGATTAATATGTTGGTTAAGCTCAAAGTGCAACAAACTTGGAACAAAATCGAATAAAAAACAATAAAATGACAAGGGTCCCAACTTTAAAGTGGATTTTCTCAAAATTGCCTTTGTCAAGATATTTCACTTTTCCAAATTACGGCCGTGATGGTGATGCTTGCAAATTTTGCTCCTGTTGTAAAGGTATATTTTGAAAAGGTCAATTGTTGTATGTAAAGGCTAGATTTCACTTGCATATAAGTGTTGTACTGTAACGAAATGGTTATTTTACAATCATTTTGCATCATGGCATTATATGTGTATTTCCCATTCCTCTGGATTCTAGTTTTGGACAGCTTCTGTTTTACATGAAACAAGATATTGTTTTTATTCAACTTCCAGGGGCATATTATCAATGATTTTTAGTGAAATACAAGGTATATAGATGAGACTATATAGATGAGACTAATAAGTGTGTGGTGACCCACAAATAATTCTATTTTCTAATTCTGTTTTTGTTTCCCCCCTTTTTTGTTGCTTCTTAGATGCACAAACATCGGCAAATCGGTTGCACTGGTCATTGCCTCGTAACTCGGATTTCTAGGAACAAGATATGAATGTCAACTTTGATGATAGCCGCTTCTATGAGAGCTTCATAATGACAAGAGACACCTTCAACTTGCTGTGTAACCTACTTCGGGAGAGTATCACAAAATCAAACACAAACATGCGGCAATCCATCTGTGCTGAAAAACGAGTCGCAATAATTCTATACAGACTTATCAAATGTCAAATATCAAATGTTCAAGTGCCAGTTGTAATTTTAGGTGAATCTGCTTACGGTCTTGAAACATTTCTGATGAAACCTATTGCCTATGGAAAACTAACCCCAAAAGAAGCTCGGTATAATTATATTCAAAGCCGAAGCAGAATGGTAGTAGAGAATGCTTTTGGTAGGTTGAAAAATAGATGGCGATGTTTATTGACAAAAAATGAAAGCCATATCTCAAACATTCCCCACATTGTTGGTTCATGCATTGCTCGTTTCCAACCCATGCAAGTGCTTCAAAGTTCAACTGAGGCATATGTTATTGCTACTACTACTACTAGTACTAATACTCTAGTCTAAGGTTAGCCTTTTACAAATCTTGTTTATCTAACTGCTTTGATTTCAGACTTGAAAGTTATGACAGAAATTTCAACTTTGGACATATCCAACAATGTGAAGATGAAGTCGGATTTCAGATGACAACACCTAAGCCAACAGATTACAAGGACATAAACACAGACAGTAAGGTATGTATTATTTATTAAGGCACACCTGTAAAAGGATTTTTAAATTCTACTAACAATACATTGTATCTTGCTTTCACTTTTCCCTTTTTAATGCAAATCCGGAAGTGTTTTATTGCATTTTGGCACATATTGTCATTTTAGGCAATGAGAATCAAATATGTTTACTTGACTTTACACAATTTTGAGGCCAACAAGTCTCCTATTTGCTTAATCATTTAGTTGATAACCAAGTCTTAAGTTACCAGTCAGTAAACTTTTATTTGATAAAAACTACTTTAAACAGCCTTCCCATGTTGTTATCTTGTAGCATGGGTATCTGGCAAAACAATGGCTTAGCATTGTTCAATGCCATGTGCCTTGAAGTGGTAAGGATTCATAATTTAGGTACACTGCTCACACTCAGGTAGGTGCTGTGGTTTTTCTTGTATGGATAGCAAAACAATGGCTTATCTCTTTTTCTTCTTTTTTCAGTTTCATTTTAAGGTCTGCTGATTTTATTTTTGTTTTACACAACTGTCATCTTGTAAATTTTCAGATTCCAGCAGTAACAAAAGATAACATCAAAACCTTTCATGAACTTCATGGGCAAGATTTGCAAGAGAAGACAGAGGCACTGTACCAAGGACAATTTCTGCAGTCAGTACGCTACTGCGGCCAAGATGAAACTGCATACATTGTTGGCAGAGTTTCTGCGGAAATGAAAACAAAGGTGACATATAAGGTTGATATAAAGATAAACAAACATGGAGTGGTTGAAGAATCCCAGTGTGAATGCGCTGTTGGTTTGGGACCGGAGGCTCACTGCAAGCATGTAGCTTTAGTACTCTTTGCTCTGTCGAAAAGAAGCGAGGGCATCATAACAAAGGATACATGTACTGAAGTTCTGCAAACATTTCATCATCAAAAACAATTTACTGGCTCACCGGTTTTTATGAGCGACTTGAAACTCCGCAAAAAAGACAACCTCCATGATCTTAAGAACTTTGATCCAAGGCCAGTGGAGTTCAGGAAAAGGCCTGGATATCCAGATTTATTCAGGAGTGTTTGGCTCAACTCTCCAGCAGATGATCTACCAATCCGGCAAATATATGCACCAGCAAACATCATGGCCATCAATATCTACAGAAAACTCATGAAGAATACTTTCTTGACGAGTTAGATGTGATAACCATTAGTGAGGAAAAACGTGCACTGACTGTAGAGGCTACACGAGGGCAGAGTGCAAATAAAGTGTGGATAAAGGAGAGAGCAAAGCGCCTTCATGCCTCCAGCTATGGCAAAATTTGTAAAGCAGGACCCAGAAAAGATTTGAATAAAATGGCACAATCGCTCGCCAGTACTGAGACTCTCACCAGTAAATACACTGAACACGGAAAAAAAAATGAGTCTGTTGCAGTGAAAGACTATTCCACTGAAACAGGTAACAAAGTTGACAGTTGTGGCATACACATATGTGCACAACACCCACTCTTGGGTTGTTCCCCCGATGGTCTTGTAGGCAAAGATGGAATTATTGAGGTGAAATGTCAATACAGTTGTAAAGATCTTGAAATATCTCCAGCAAATGTACCTTACTTAAAATACGATGACTTTGGTGAAATGGCTCTGAAGGAGAATCATAACTACTATTATCAGGTTCAGGGGAACCTGCTCTGCACCAACAGACAATGGTGTGATTTTATAGTGTGGACATTTAAAGATGTGAGCATAATGAGGATCCAACGAAATAACACATTTATTGAAGAAGCAACAACAAAATTACAGTACTTCTTCGATCATCACTTTAGGAAAGCAGTGTTGGACAAGTATTTTTATAGGGAAACTTACAAGTATACATTTGTTCTAAACAGATGGAGGAATAAATGACAACGATGCTGAAAATAAACTTTCATTCCTGAGATCTACTTGATTGTCTGTGGTTCTCGTGTAGACTTAATTTCAACCGATGCGTGTAATTATTTTGTTCCAAGTAATATTGTATGGGCTATTGCTTCATATTTTGTTTCTACAGACTCACTTATCATGTTTGTTTACAATGTGATGTCACTGTGTTAAAAGATTTCGCACTAAAATGGTGTCAATTATAATGACATTTGAAACCACCTTAACGTAAGGTTAGAGGCTTGTTATTGTTTTAAATGTTTTATTAAGGGCTCTATCTATTGGAAAATGAGTGAATCACAAAACTTAATTTTACCTTTAGAGGGCCTCTTTAAACCTTCAGTATAAGTAAGCACTGTGTGATTACAGCTCCACAGTCCCACATTGATTCTAAAATGTAGAGGATGTTTAGATGGACTAGTACACAAACAATGGATTAATAGATATCATTATACCTCATACATATTCATGAACGAGATCCATTCTTTTTCATTTAATTTAATTGTTTTATTTTTAGAATCACCAATGCTGTACAGTTTTATTATAATAAAAAGAAAAAGATTATTATTCAAATAGTTACAACAGTTATTGTTATAATTTAATTTAAAAAGACATAAATATTTATTTATTTATTTATTTAATAAAATGTTTTATTATTAGGGCAGCCTCATCACAAATCGCCATGGGTACAAGTGAACAACATTAACTGGCTGTGTTGTATAGAGTGCACTTTGAAAAATGCACAGTGCCTAATGAGTGTATAAAACACAGCGTCGTAATATTAATGTTTGTAGTGCAAGTGTTCACACTGTTCAAATATTAGTTGTGTCAACAAAATAATACTGCATACATTCACCAATACTGGGTGCTGGAATTGGTATGCATAAAGGATCCTTCATGGGACTTTATGAAATGTTAATTTTGTGTACAATTTTGAGTCATCATTCCTGAGGCTGTGATTGACAAGTCTTGATGGGGAAAATCACATGGCAATATCATAACCTGTGGGAATGAGGGAAGTAAGGGTCTGTACGGGTGAAGCCTATTAGTATTTACAGACGCCAAGTTTCACAAATTGAATATACATGTACATGTATTCATATTCAAAGAAGTGCTTTCTGGTTCAAACTTGCATGATAAATATACCAATACTTTTAAGTGTTCTCCAATTTAGGATTTTATACTCCTCTCTGTTGAAAAAATTGCAATGGTAATTGCATAAAATGTAATGAAAATGTAACTTGTTTGTCCTCGCCCTAAGAGTTATAGTATGACTATCTTGAAACAATACATTTCCTGAAATTAACAAGCATAAAACAAATAAATGCAATGTCTGAGGAGAGAATTGTCTCAGTGTGATTCAGTGGCTGCGTCAATATTTTATGTTTTCCCAAGTCCAATTATCTTTTCAACATGAACTCTTTTGCTAGATATTTTTCTATCTCTTACAACAGATTGACCTGTCATTCTGTTTTTGTTCTTGAAAAAAGTAGGAATGTTACATCCACTGGCGCAAACAAGTCCTGTACATCAAAACCTTTATCAGCCGTTATTGAATCACCTTTGTTGACTTTATTTATTAATCCACTCCTCTCAATGATCTGTCTGTCACTGGTCGAACCTCCATATGCACCAGACATATAGGACATTAAACCTCCTGGTGTTATACCAACCAGTGCCTTAGCAGTGTTACGGTTTTTGTATGTTGAAAATGTTACCTGCTGGGCAGCAGGTGCCTTGGGCTTCTTAACCGGGAACTCAAATCCATCAATGATACTCCGAGTGCTTGGAAACTTGGTCTTGAAATCAGATGGAGCATAAAAGAAGACCATGTCTCTATCTGCCCAGATATCAATCTCTCTCCACTGAAGATGCATAAATCTAATCCATGTTGCAAATACAGTGTATACCTCTGATTCACTGACCTTAAACATTCGACTTAATTGAAAATTGGCTGTATATCTCCTACATTTAATTATAGTCAAAAATAGTTGATCTGGCACAGATAAGGAGGGCCTTTTACCATTTACATAAGTTAACTCGAAAGCACATGGTCCTAGTGAAGCAAGTACATCCATAAAGTTGAGATAGTCTTGAAGGCCTGTGTAGTAGTGTACTCCTTTGGGGTCATTCTTGAAGTCGTGAATAGTAAATCCCTGTACCTTCGTCTCAGATTCCGTCAGTGTATGTGTGGAGACTGATGTCTCTTGCAGGTCTGTCTGGATGGCCTGGTTATGTACTTTTTCATTTTCACTGTTCACATTTACCGCCATTGCAATGTCCAGATCACAGTTAACATCAACATCCATAGACAACTCATCAGAACCCTCACAGGTACCCACCCTCTCTCTTTACACAGCGTTCTGTATAGCGTTTTGTCCTTGAGACATCTGCTGAAGTTGGTTGCTTTGTCCATGAGAACTGGCTAGGAACAGCATCTGGTTTCAGCCTACTTCGTTGCAATTTTAGACCTGACCCAAAAAAATAAAGTGTAAAGAAGCTGTAAATGGACAGTTTATTTACATCTTTGTTTGGTAAGCTTTTGAGGAGTATTGTGCAAAATGTAGTCTCACGATGGGTGATTCTTACATGTAGCTTCCGAGACCCAACTCTAATCAACAGCGGCGGAGCCAGGGAAGCATGCCCCCCATTAAAATGGTATCACAAGTCACAACTGCCCCCTGCCACTTTGAAAATCATACAGCCATCGTTCACTCTACTGTTTGCATATTTTCATAAAATTATACAAATATTGCAGTTAGGGTAATCAATAATTATAATAACGACAGCAATATCTGGCATAGCCATTCAAAAGTGCTGATGGGAGGTGAATGGCGCACTCACATTAATCAGGGCTGCTAATGTGTACACTGTGGACGAGAGGCACAGGGGTAAACCCCTGCATGCAGATTTCATATTCTAGGTAACAAAACGGTGGTATTCATACATGTATGTAAACCAAAGTCATACTCATGCATCAACAAATTTAAAATGTGGCTCTCAAAAATTTAGCAGTAAACTCTGCCTGTGTGGTGAGATTTGAAGAAAAAAAACCCGGACAAATCTGAGGATTAGGAACAAACCCAAAGGCCAAACTAGGCCAAACTTTGAGAAAATGGGTAGAAATAATGGTTCTTTTTTTACATTATTATAGCCACCATATGCCTAACGTTACATAGCTATAGGCCTACAGTACAATGTTTACCCCTGCCCTGGACAAATTACAACTACATTATACAATAGATGTTAATTTTGCATCGGGATAAATAATGCATTATACAAGTAACATTAACAGTAACATTAACAGTAACACTAACAGGCCTGCCTACTTATTAGTACTCTTCTTTAGTCTCTAGTAAATTTTGGATGCTATGAAAATTGAAATGTTATGAAGGTTAGAAAGCTTTAAAAGGTCTACGTTCGCATAAATGTTTGGGTCAGAGTATGGGAGGCCAGTCAAATTAAGTAACTTACCGGACTTTCCAAACTGCTGATAGTCTGATGTTGTGAAGTGATCTGCGCAGACGACATCACTAAGCAATGGCCACCATGATCGTCCTGTGTCATCGTTCACTCGTCTTATGGCCACTCGCCAAGCATTGCACCTCTTTCATTCCTTTGGAAATTCATATCCACTTCTTCCCGCACACTGCGGCACCGCACACCCAGTATTAGGCATAATTTGATTTGAGAAGCAAGTTATACAAAGTCGAAAACCTTCGTCGATACGTAAGTGTAAACAAAGAATCAAGACGCTATTTTTTTCTAGAGTTTACCCGGTAATGAGCGCCCTCTCTCGGGACTTAGGGAGAATGGAAGGTCTCCCATTGCAAATCAACGCCCGAGTACGGACGTGCAACCATTAAAAGCAGGTTTAGACACAGACGCGCGATAACCGCACGGGCGTACAATTAACGCGTGACGCAGTTTAAAGTGGACGCTAACGCCTCGACAAGGCACGTCATCATTTCACTGGTACTAGTCATGATTAAGAACGAAACTCGATAGTTCAGTGGTAACCAGCTATAAAAATTATTTGTACTCTGGTCACATGGAACGTTGGTCAATTCATTACATGTACCTGGTGTCGTGTGAAAGCTTGTGAAGCGCTGAAGCGTGATTTTTGAAGTAAACAATCCCCGTTCGTTAAATTCGTCGCAAGGAATCTAGGTTTTTGGGGGGATGGTGTGAAGAGGGCTTAATGTGCTTTATCAGGGTCTGCTCTGCCTTTTTCTTCAGGAAACTACGTTCAACAAACTCATCATCTGAGTGCAAGTTCTTGGTCAGCAATTCGTCACCGACGCCACGAACTGACACACTGTACAAAACCACTTTTATTTAAGTTTTCAGTTTTTTTGCATGTTTAGACAATGTTAACTGAGGCCTACAATTTCATGAAGTTTCAGCACTTCAGGAGCTTTACTTTTTGAATTACGATGATGAGGCTAGGCAACTTTGCACCGAAACTGACAATTTTCGTCGCCACGAACTGACACAAAGGTTCAATTTACCATTGCAACACACGGCGCGCACAAATAGTGGGGGGCCTATGTATCATAATAGGGGTCCTGTTGAAATTTCATGTTAATTTTTGGCAACCATAAAAAATGCCTTCTTAAGTAGCTGTAACAACAAGAAATATTATGTTGCCATTTTTTTTAAAAGGTTTCAGTGACCTTTACCTTATAGGTCACTTTTGTAATTTTGTCACTATTAAGTTGCCCATTTATGGTCCATATCGCTTTTTTATTGCTTCCAAACCTGGTAATTTGTTTGCCCTAAATTTGTAGAAGTCATATTAAAGGAACATTATAGAATTGGTAAGACAAAATATACTTTAGATCACAGATTAACATAAAACTTACACGGTCTAATGACGATGATAGTAGAAAACATCCCTTGAAATATTTGTGTCTGAAATGCCATATTTGATGAGAAATAAATAAAACAAATTTCCGATTTGAGTTTATCGCTCAGTGAGCGTTTTATTCATTTTTTGAATAGATTTCGTAGATACTGCCCTCACACGACCAATAATAGTGATTTTTTCTCTCAATTCGGCACACGCAAATAATTCGGGAACGGTCGGTTCTATTCACAGCAAACGTCGTTCTGAAGGATCATCGATCTCGCACCAAATTAACCCGCCGTCGATATGAGCCAAGCATACGAGGTTGTGTACTTGTACGTAGTCTGGCTCCCACACACCACACAGATCGACCATCATCAAAAATGGAACAATTATTAAAATGGAAGATCGTAAAAAAAAGCCAGGGCGTCCTAAAACAGTGAGTCCGAAAGTAAAACAAAAAACACAGAAAGATATTACAATGTATCTTTGTTATCCACGTCGATGAAACTACCACTGGTAGTACCAGTATCCGTTATGCAGAGATGGCGTCGTACATCAACTGAATTGAAAATGTCGCATGCAGAGCGGCCTGCTAGTGCTAGACGTCGCACACGGACGTAGGCCTCATGCATTCGTCGTCGAGCACAAGAACAAGAACAACCACAAGCAGCACCAAATTCATGCCTGAGACCAGCGTTATGGCCAATTCAATCCCAATGAAGTGAGTGTTTTGTTTATTTTAGAATCCAACAAACTTGTCATGTCATCATCCACATCA